>OX608082.1:30881580-31353229 GCA_951509765.1 Sphenella marginata | reverse complement strand
GGCCATGGTATCCATGAGTTTTAGTTTTGAAAATTTAATTATTCCACTTGTATTCATGTAGAGGTGACACTTTCTGATCACTCATGCATATAAGTATGTATATATGTAAGTTATAACCTCAAGCTTTTATCGAAAAAATCAGTTCAAGTTGTTTAACAAATTCCCCTGTGAATATCAAGGTGCTAATAGGCACAACTTAATATATAAACTAGCAGACCCGACATACGTTGTAATGCCTTAAATTTGGCTTGAAAGCATTTAACACATTGTACTTTTTCCACTTGGCGCTTCCTCCAGTTAGTTTTTGTTAACATCTGCATCAGTGGCGTGGTTAGCTTTTTGTGATGGGGAAATTTATTTTGACAATTCTTTTTTCTTTCGGGTTATTTTCATTGGTTATTTTTTGAAGAGAATCACTTATTATCTATATATATAAAATTCAAATTATGTAAATAGGTATAGATCGACTTGCGTCCTAAACTTATAAACCGATCGTAACCAAATTTTACACACCCACTGTACATCTTCCAGGGATGGTCACAGACTAAAAAATATTTTGATATATATAGGGGGCGTGGCACCTCCCATACAAATGGAATTTTCCATTGTCCGTATCTCTGGAAGTATTTTTGTTAGATCATTGAAACTCGGTAAGGGGTTATATGGGATCGATCCCTACCACCTCCAAAAAAACTGGGGATAACGACAAAGTGGGCGTGGCACCTTCCATACGAATGAAATACTTCTTAGTCGATATCTCTGGAAGTATTTAGGTTAGACCACTGAAATTTGGTGAGAGATTATATGAGATCGATCCCTACCACCTCCAAAAAAATTGGGGTTACGAAAATGGGGGCGTGGCACCTCCCATACTAATTTTTCAAGCTAAATATCTCTAAAAGTATTTAAGGCAGGAACCTGGAAATTGGTATAGAGCTAAATGACATCAAAACAATTTTGGCGCAAAAAGTGGGGTTATCGTAAAAGCGTTTAAAGTTAGGACCTGAAAATTGATTAATGATATCAATAGTTCCCATGTAGGAAAAATTTTTTCGCTATTTACTTACGCTCCGGGACAGAAAACTAAAAATTTTGTGTATCGTGTAGCCTTAAACGGAATACTAAAATTTTATATTTTTGAAGTTGTATGCACAATGAAGTAGTGAAAAATTAATAAAAAAATCTATTTCGGGAAGAACGAAGTTTGCCGGGTCAGCTATATTATATAAATATGAAATCTTAAAGTATATTATTGATTTTAAAGGCCCCCTAACTACTTACATCCCGAGCAACGCCGGGTACCCTGCTAGTATTGTATAAAAACAAACAAAAAATAAGAATAAATTTTTTACTTGGATACCCCCAATATGCGAAAAAGTTGTTCAACAATTAAAGAAGGAAATCAAGTGTTCGGGATTTTCTCGGTAACTTATCTATGAGTGGTTTGAGTCTATCTTTTCTTACATTGATATATTTAAGGGTTTGCTTATGAATTGTTTCAAAATGTTGTGACCTCAAATATTTTAGAATATATAACGCAATACGTTTTGTAAATTTAGTAGAAAAATAAGTTTTGTTACAGAACCTAAAATAGACCTAAACCAATTTCATGTACTGGGTTAGGCCTGTGCTTACTCGCTAGCCTAATTGAAGGGCGGGGTTCCAGACAAAAACGTGTAAAGTGAAAAAACTACCCAATTCAGTCATTTATTCAAATAAAAATCTTCAGTTTTTCTTATTGTTTGTATTGTAGCCTCATTCATAGAAAAGTGTTTCGCAAAATCCGTTACTCTCCCCCCACTACGAAGACGATCCAATATTTTTATTTTTGTTTCCAAAGATATAACTTTTCTTTTGGTCTCATTTCTCTGCGAAGTGTTTGGCATTTTAGAAACTTGAAAAATTAACACAAATCGCATACTCATGAAGGTTCCCGAAAAGATAATTCAATCGGTTACTTACCAGTTCAAACCAAAAAAACTCGCAATAATAGTAGAAATTTTGACTTTTTGTTCAAATTTTCATCAAACGGTTTTCCTTCCACATGAACTATGTACTCTGCGTTTGGTTATGTACATACAAATAAGGGGAATCCCTCAATATTGCAATCAGTTTTGCCAAATGAAGGGGACTCTAAAAGGTTTTTAATAATATGTGAATACGACTATGCAACTAAAAATACATTTTTCGGAGTTTTTCAAATTTTGCTGATTTATGAACCGTGTATAAGCGAAATCATGTAAAACAAGTACCGTGTAAATCGGGGGATAGGTGTACTCAAATAAACCTACCGCTTAGGACTGCCACCTAGCTTCATCATAAATATTGTTTATCTAGAAAGCGTATTGACAGATTTCTTTAATATTTTGAACATATACAAATTTACTAACACCATCTAATCTTTCACATATAAGTGTTGCCACTTAAGTGCTTTCTACCGACTTGACCCCCATTTGAAATTAAAAAAAAATCAACATATGCCTTGATACCTGCAGGGCGAATGTTATTTTACGTCGTGTTTTAAGAAATATATTCAAACGAAGGGTTTAAGTCCTTCGTTTAAATATATTTCTTGAAACCTGGCTTCCATCTGGGGTTGTGTATGATCTTGAGATTTCCCTAAATTGTGTTTTGTATGCCATTTTATCAATTGAAAAGTTGTACAATTCAGTTATTTGTTAGTTTGGTATGGCTCCAAGTTATGACTGAGCTAGTGGTGTTGCTCATTGTCATTTTGCACAGCTGGATAAGTTTTGCCGTGAAACCAAATTCGGACATAGCGGCTTTCAGGCAGGTCCTATTCGTGCCATAGAAAGCGGCATTAAAATCAAAAAAGAGGTGATGAGGTACAATTCTTTTGTCATGAGTTCTTTCCAACATTTGGTCGATTGTAAAAATCTGGTCGATGGCTGATTCACAAAGTCTAAAGCCACACTTAAAGGCCCTGTTCACAGCAGGCTTCAGTCTTTTGCACGGTACGCTTAAGAGACCTTTCTATGCGATATTCATGAGATTTATGCAGTTTTAGTTGGCGCAGTTTGCTTAGATTCAAGTCTTCGGGCATGCATTCATGCAACCATATGCTGCATAGAAGCTGATACCCATCTGTGCTCTCTGCTTCATTATTTTTCTATCGCGATATTCCTATTTGCACCTCGAAATAGTCGTAGTCTGTTCAAGAACTCCATGTAGTTGTGCCTATTGGCTGGCATCTCAGGCTTATCGAATTCACGCTTTTTTGCCTTTTTTCGAACAGAAAAACCGACTCGCGTTTCCTCGTTGCATTCGCTCTCAAAGTGGTCCTTTATTTCCGCTGGCACTCCCCATAGTACATGTGCTCCCAATGCTTATTTATTTTAGGTGTCAAGGACGATCTGCGAAATCTGTTGGAAATGCACCTTTTCAACGTCCAGTTCTCCTTGTATTTTTGCTGCATATTTTTTATCGGGCAAAGATGGTTTTTAAGAATGGCTGCTACTGTATAGTGATCCGAGTCGATGTTAGGTCTTGTACATGTAAATCCCTGGATCCATGATCTTGATGGATCTCAAATCTTTTGCCGAATACTCATCATACAGCCCTAATCTCACTTCTGCAGAATATTTCTAACTTATTTCGCAAGCATTAGAATTTTTTCTCGATACTCATTTGAATGTTTTTCCAATGCTATAAATGAAGACATTCGCCATGCACGAACATACATATGTAGATAAGCAGCCATGTATGCGTTTTTCAAATACTTAAGCTTGCATGTACACTTATCGCTATCCACAAATAAACATGCATGTTTACACCTAGGTTTGTTCATACATATGTATGTAAGTACATTAGCGTGGCTCACGATAAAGTAGCATTTATCCACGGAAATTATAAATGCTAATTGAATACTAAAAACAAAACGATTGGGAATTCATGGAACTACAACATCAAGGTAGTAGTAGGTCATACTCCGCTTTTTGTATACTCCAACCAGTACCTTGCCAGTAGGATATGGTAAGTTTCCAAGTTGAAGTCAGTTTTATTCTATGTGGTAAATGTGTGATACCTTGTTTATGGATTCATCTTTTCACTAAAATAGTGCAAAACAATGCGTTGCACAAAGCAATGCCTCAGCCCAGCTAACACGCATGAATATGCACATATGTATGTATGTATGTACATATGAAAATACTTTGGAATTTATGTGTACAATCACATAGCCACGCGAGCAATCTTATGACTACATAAAACAACCGATAAATATACTACATACACACATACATTTGTACAATGCGTGCAAACTCGTAAACATAAAAATATACATATGTACATCCATGCATACATATGTATGTATGTATACCTATTACGGCCGGATCACACACCCCTTCGTATCGCTGATTTTTGTTTGCTTGCCATTCAGCCACAAGCGCGACAACTTCCTTAGACGCATTGGAAAAAATGGATGAAAAGCTCCGCAAATCCTGCCCATGCCCATGGTCTTTTTCAAAGGCGGCTTATAAATGTGCTGGAAAATATGTGTGTTTGTATCAGGGTTATTGTTTTTGCTGTTGTTATCCGCTGCATGGATATACGGTAGTCAACGTTGGTGGTAAGTTATTATTTATGTCCCGTTATCAGTCGACCATAACCGCTAGATGATCCCCCCTATTGGTTTTGCTCTACTTTTGCTTACGCTCAGCTCTTTTTTGATATTCACATGTTTGCCTTCGCGGTTCTGGCTGGTTTTAATACCAAAATCACTGCTTACCTCATACATAGACATATCAATGGATGTGTCTACAAACATACCCTGCAAAAAATCGTGTGACTAACCTCTAAAGGAAGCCATCCGCGATGAATCCCTTTAGTCTAAAGTTGGATATGACTCAATATACATAAGTAAATTTTTATTTGAGTAGCATGCTCATAGGGGTGTAAGTCAATTTTGGGTTTTGTAGCATACTTATAGGAATTAAAATATGTACAAGTTCGGGTGGAAAATTGATTAGCCCTTTCGTACCCGTCATGCTCAAACAAATAAACTTGATATGTGTCAGCAGATACAAGAAGAATGGAATAAAGTTTGTTGTTGATTGCATTCAAAATTTCTCTATCCTATCCTAAACTTAATGGCTCCCCTTCCTGCGCTGACGAATTCAGGTATCGGTAGAAACTCCTTTTATGCTGGAGCCATTGCGCCTTAATTCCCTGATCTATTACTACTCGGATACATTTAAATGTATCTTCATAATTTGCCATAAATTCACCTGTGGTGCGTTATTTGTGTGCTGCCATTCCGGGCAATCCGCCGCTATATGGCAAAGAGTATCTGATCATTGTAGATTTTGGTTTGTATTATCGACATTTTGTATTTTATGAATTGAATTGTTGCTTTCACAGTAGTTTGTTTTTAATATTTACTAGATGAGTTCTAGGATAGTGCATACTTTTTTATTTATTTCTCATTTTTTAAAGATAGATTAAAAATACTAGTTTTAAAAATTAATTAAATGATTTAAAAGAATTAATTAATAATAAATTTCATAAAAAAAGGTCCAGGTAGGAAAACAGCATTTCAATTTAATTTAATTGTTGGTACACAAGCACAAAAATGCCCAACAAATATATATATACATCCCTTTCACCCATTAGTATTTAATAAATCTGCGAAACAACTGAATCAATAAAATGTCCTAAAAATAAATTCGTTGGTGCTTACAATGATTCCGTCAACCCAAATGGGTTCCTATAGACCAATGGTTCCCAACCCGTGGTCCGCGGACCACCAGTGGTCCGCAGAAGCCAAAATATGGTCCGCGAATACCCCTGCCATAATATAAGCTTGTATAACTGAAATGGAAATAGTGATCGCGATTTCCTTAAAAAATCACAGCTATTGAAATATCGCTGTCACTACATATATCTATTACTTTTATATTTGCAATAACCTGCGTTTGAATTCAGCAATCATTCCATAAAGTTTAAGTACAAATAGATGTTGTGCGCATGCGCAATGTATATATGAAGCGGTGTCTGTAAGTAGTTTTGTACCAAAAATATTAACTGACACTGCTAAATATAAAACTTGCGCATGCGCACAAACAAGGCGGGATCGTGGCGCAAATAATTTGGCGTTGATATCATGAAGCCAGTGCCAAAGCCGGTATCAGTGCAATGCGTTAACGCAAGTAACGTCAACACCGGTATCAGCTTCATGAAGTCGCGCAGCGTTACACACCCTTACGCACAACATCATTTGATATATTTGAGTTTCAGTAACAGAGCTTAGTATTACTTAATTGTGCGAGAAAGTGCATCATTCAATACTGATCATTATTCTTAACTTTATTTCTTGAATTTATTCGTTAATAGTGAAGGTAAGTGGACATTTTGAGTTGGCTGTTTTGGTAGGTTTTAAAAATAAGTAGTACATTTTCATCATTTTGCATAACAAATTATCATTTGCTGCGTTCCAATAGCAAGTGCTCCAGATACGCATTACAATTTTGCGTAATTAATTCCTTGCTATATTTCAACAAAATCAGCAACACCAAAAGAGAATTGCAGATAATAGCAATCTCGAGTACCTGTGTTTGGACACACTCGAATAGAAAATCCATAGCGTGCATGCAATGCAAGGAAGAACAACTGATGTTCCCTGCAAGAACACTATCGGCTAAATAACTGGAGATCTCAATGTAAATGTTAATGAACTTGTACAAGTCGAACTGATAATTCTAGTGCGAAGATTTGTTATTCATATAAATTCCTGTATATGTATGTCTTTTGGCGGGATCGTACCTATTGCAAAGTAGTATATCGTATTGTTTGTAAACTAAAACTACTTTGTATGTTATTAAAAAAATAAATACCTGTTCCTTAGCAAGCTTACACGATCCTATTGAAATACATAATGATATTTTTGTAATACTAGTACACTTAAAAAAATTAAAATATTAAATTACAAACAAAAAAAAATATAAAAAAAAAATATCAAACGAAATGTTCATACATAAGTATTTGTTGTTATTTGAAAAATGCCTAAGAGTTACAGGGAATTGGTAATTTTTCAAACTTTTAGAAAACGGAAAAAAATGTTATATACGCTTCTACCTTGAATATTTGTATCATGCCTAAACTTATGCTTTTCTTTCTACGTTTGATTTCGGTTTAATCTTTTTATTTATTTTATTTATTTTAAGAACATGGCTCCTAAGAGAAAATACGACAGTAGCTATATTAAATTTGGATTTACTTCGATAGAATGTAACGGAGAAGTAAAACCACAGTGCGTTATATGCGCAACCGTTCTCGCAAATGATGCATTGAAACCAGCGAAATTAAAACGCCACTTAGAAACGGTACATCCGAACTTGTCTGACCGTCCGGTAGAATTCTTTGAAGGAAAATTAGAAAACCTAAAAAAAATGAAACTCGGACCTAGTGGTACGAGATTTGAAACATTAGAAAAATCATTAGTAGCTTCGTTCGAGATTTCTAAATTAATAGCACAATCTAAAAAACCTCACACAGTCGGGGAAACGCTTGTGAAACCATGTTTGATCAAGGCCGTCGAAGAAGTATTGGGATTAGAGGCCAAAAACAAAATACAGGATATACCTCTATCCAATAACACGGTCAAAGCTCGAATTGAACTTATGTCAAAAGATATAGAAGAGCAACTTGTTTCAAGAATCAAAAAGTCTCCATTTTTCGCTTTGCAGTGTGATGAGTCGACCGACATTTCGAATTGTTGTCAACTACTTGTGTTTGTTCGCTTTTTAGACGACGACAGCATAATTAAGGAAGAACTATTGATTTCACAGGAACTGGAAACAACATCGAAAGGTATCGACGTGATGAATTCAATAGCGGAATATTTTGATAAACATAATCTGATGTGGGATAAACTCGTTGCCCTCTGTACTGATGGTGCTCCGGCAATGTTGGGATCACGTTCTGGGCTGGCGACGTTAGTAAAACAGAAACATCCCAAGATAATAACAACACATTGTATAATTCATCGCCAGGCGTTAGCTTCTAAGACTCTTCCCGGATGCCTTAATGATACGTTGCAAATGGCTATAAAAGTTGTAAATGTTATCAAAAGCAGCGCCTTAAATACACGCCTTTTTAAAAAATTGTGCACTGAAATGGACTCTGAACATGAGGCACTTCTCTTTCACACAGAAGTTCGCTGGCTATCAAAAGGTAATATGTTGAGAAGGTTATATGAACTGAGGGTAGAGGTTGAGATATTTCTTTTTGATAAAAAAATGAGCGATACTTTAAAACAGTTTACTAATCCGACATGTCAACAGAATTTGGCTTATCTTGTGGATATATTCACGCACTTAAATAAATTGAATATGCAACTGCAAGGTTCCGGAAACAAACAGTTAGAAAACGTTGCAAATATATTCAATTTTGAAGATAAACTTCGAGCTTTTATCTGCAAGCTTCAGTTGTGGATACGTAAAATTGAAGAAAATAGCTATTCTCCGTTTGCGACATTGAAAGCTCTTGTGGAAGACAAAAAGTATGACGAGAGTAAAGAAAATATACAAGAAAATATCAAAACTCATTTACAAATATTGATTGATGAATTCAATCGTTACTTCCCAGAATATACCGAAGAGGCTAAAGTTGATCAAAAACTGATTCGTAACCCTTTTAGCATGGATGTTGGTGAAGTTACTGAAGAAATTCAGGAGGAGCTCATAGAATTCCAAAATGACAGAAACTGCAAGGATGCTTTTGAATCGAACTCAATTGAGTCGTTTTGGTGTAAACATGCTATTTCATATTACAAACTTCGAGAAATCGCCTTGCGCTATTTTATGATTTTCTCAACGACTTATTTATGTGAACAAGGATTTTCTGCTTTGTTGGCGATTAAAAACAAAGCCAGGAATCGTTTGAAAGTAAGTGATGATTTACGTGTAGCTTTGAACAACAATATTAGTCCTAGGATCGCCGAACTCGTGAAGAAGATGCAAGCTCAGAAGTCACATTAGTACAAAATTACAAAAGTTTACTCTAAAAATATTTGTTTTCTTTTTACGTAAATCCCTATTGAATTTTTATTAAAGTTTCAGTTTGATTATTAGAGTTTACTTTTATTATACCTGCATAGTGGTCCCTGCAAACAAGAATAATGTAAAAGTGGTCCCTGACCAAGAAAAGGTTGGGAACCCCTGCTATAGACCAATGTTGAGCTTCCTGTGCTACAGAAAAGACCGTTTCTTTCTTCCGTTTATTTTAATTGAAAATTATTAGAAATAGTATCACAGTATTTTGTCGAATGAAATTTAAAAAAATTGTTTTGCACGAAATAAGCTGCGAGTCACCGTAGGTTACTTACGACTTTACATCAAAACCTACTATTTTTCACTGACTGAATAATAAAAGTGATTGATTCGAAAATTCGAAATTCCCCTTCGCCGAAAGAGAATCGGCGGAAATTTTCTTGCCTAATAAAAAATTCCCGAAGGAAACAATTCCGAGCGGATATTTAGAATTGGGCTGAATATGTTGTATTTTCTGCTCACAAAAACATTTACAAAATACGTGCAATTTTTTTGGTTACGTAGCGTTACCACAACTTTACAAAATCGGGCTGCAACTTAAGCCAGCAGATCATCAGTGGGTAAAATGTGCCGAATTATTTTCTTTTTCGAAAAAGGAATGTTGGTGCTTCACTAAAAAGCTGACCGGTCTGAGTAGAACTGGTCAAATAATAAGTAGCACCTCTCTAAGGAATATTCATTGTCAGAAAATTAAAAGAAATTAATTTTTCTTACTGGGTACCTTACTTAAAAAAAAAATGGGCACTGATAAAGTTGCCAAGACAGCAGCCGTATTATTGTTGATGCTATGGGAGAGTATGTCTTGTTTTGTATTTAGGATTTTCTCTGTGTTGTGTTGGTTTTGTAGCGTTTGGCGGGAAGTAAACGCATAGCTTAGCGGAAGCGCTGACTTCAAAGATTAGATCTGCGCATGACAGGATTTTGCTCTCTTGCTGGCATAGGGAAATTTTCTCACTTTACAATGGTTGTCCTTATTTTATACCACGATGTTGTTGTAGTTCTCTCCCATTAACTACGGAAAGTAAATAAACAAAAATAAGTTGGCTTCGGTGGTTTTTTATTTAAATTTGGTGTGCGTCAATGAGAGTTTAAGATTTTTGGAAATAAACTTTCCGAAGCCGTTCGATAATTGTCTGAGCACTACACATTCCACCCGCATAGCTATTGTCCTTTTACTTTTACTCATTTAGCTCTCTCCGGGCTTTACTCTTTTCTCTTCCACCTTTTTGTAAGTGTGACACTCCGCCAGAGAGTGCGTGTGTCCGCCTTCTGGATAATTGCGTTGTGTTGTATTTGTAACATTTTGCGATTTGTGATTTAACTGTTGGAATGTCGACTTGTGTCGAGTTACTGGTAGACCCGCCGGCAGTTAGCTCGTAAAGGTGGTTGTATTTAGTTAGTATTTGTGTATGCGAATGTACGTAAGCATAGAACGGAAACAGGAGGATTCACAAAGTAGTTATTTACGACCAAAATAAAGAGTCGGCCTGCTGGATGGGTGGTTGGCTTTTGTATGATTTAGAGTAAACTAACTAGCAAGTGGAGGTAATGAGGCAAGGGAAAAAGCAAAGACATTGACGCATTTAGCGCAATGTCAAGTTGACACTTTAGCGTTGCGTGATTTTGGCAATTTGGATGACGAACGAGTGGCGGCGATGGGTAGTTAAGGAAGGGAGTTTGCATGCTGCAGTGGTAATATTCAATGTAATTAGTTAGCTACGCGGGTGGAATGAGACGAGATACGCAACGACGTTGGCAGCAATCAATTCAATGAAAAGAAATATTGAAAGGTCTCTTGTGCAATTGATTGTAACCCAATTCCTGCGCTTGCGTTCATATTGGTCACTTTCTTACTTAGTTGGTTCGATTTCCATTGTTTGCGGAGATTAAATGTTTTTCCGCACATTAGAACATGCAGGTTTCCCATCAATGCCCTAAGGCCAATCGAAACAGCGAAAATCAACTAACTGATGGGTGGTGAGAATTGAAAATCCAATGAACATTTTTTTTTATTGTGTCTACAGTTGCACAAACTAAACTTTCAGTTTTCTATTTTCGCAATTATTTTTAAGTTGCTTCACTTGAGTAGCTTCTCAGTTGTTGACTTTTTAATTGAACCACATCGTTTAAGGTTTTATGTACATAAGTACTTGCTGCACTGAATTAGTTGGGGTAGCGTTGAAAAATCATGCTTCGTTTTTACACTGCTCCCGACATAACGCACCTTTATTTCGGAAATACCTGCACGTTTCCAAATATTTTTAACACCGCTGTGTGTTCCTGTTGAGGACAATTATGGGTTCGTAATTTTATTATAACGTTAATGCCCTTGTCGAAACTCTTGAGCTTCTTTTAATTTTTATGGATATAGTATGTAGTAGGATTTCTTTCTACGTTACAGCTAGTTTAGTGGGAGGGGACGATTTCAGTTGTATACGGCTTTTAGTCCTCATTTGCGATCTCTGCAGTTCTAAAAGGGTATTAACGCTATGAACCTATTTTAATTTAATATTAATTTAATAAGAAAACAATTATTCCCATACCAAAAGTTAATAATGTTTGTAATAATGTGGCAACACTCTTTATTAGCCAGCCAGGAACGAGCTAGGCTGCTGTCGTTGCATTTTCTATTGTTTTTGCGTTTTAGCAAATTACATCGCACACATACACGTGCAATACATTCCGGAAATATAAAGGTATGTACATACATATGTAGGTACATACATTCAAAGCTGAGCCAGTATATGTATTCAATTTGTTGGCGACATAACTATGCTGAGAGTAAAACAAAGCTATGCCTGAAGCGCGTAGGTATGTACATACATACTAGATAACAAATAACTTGCCCCAACAGAAAAAAAACACAAAATATCGCAAATGCGCTCCCATTATTACATCCATAGATATTTATTCTGTAATTTCTCCCATTTTCGCTCTGTTCTCTCACGCTCATATTTTAAACGGCCTTTGATGGCCTTCGATTACAATGCATTCAAGGAAGGTTGTGAAAGTGAATTTCGTTGTTGTTTACACCTTTTGGCAACACGAAGAGGGGCGACTCTTGCTGATAAGCGAGTATGTATGCGGGAAATATAGAGAGAGGGTTGTTAGAGAGAAACGACTTTAACGAGTCAAGCACAAAAGTGCGGGTGGCTCATATGCGGGAGTGTACGTATGTATGTATGTACATATGTGCCTGTATGTGTATATAATATTTTGTGTAATAGGTGTACTCCCCCATTTTTGCACACAAACACAGATATAGCTCACGAATGCACATCGATCGATTTATTTTGGTTTACTGTAGACCGGTATGTTGAATTCAAAAATGAGATAACTAAGAAATTTCACTAATGGCTATATATTTTACCGCAGTGATGTGGCGGTAGTGTTGTCTGGCTTCCACACCAAAAGTCCAAGGTTAACATCAAAAGTATTTTGAAAATAGTAATAATAATCAATCTGCATTGTAGATGCCGTTTGAAGTCATCGAAAAACTGTAAGTCCCTCTGATTTGTAGGGCACGCCACATAGCGGAAGAGAAGTTAGGCTCAAAAACCTCTTAGGAGGTTGATGGTATAATTGTTGTATGTAGCGCAAAAAAGTAATATTTTTTTGAAAAATAACCAAACATGAGTCATTTAGGTAAAACTTCATATATGTTTCATTTTAAAATCATAGAATGGCAACTCTAACGGTGTAAAAATATACAGTGGAATATAGCACTCAGATACAGAGAAAAACTCACACACATTTGTATTACACCGTTTTGCTCAGTGATGTGTTGGTGTTTGTTTGTACTGAGTCCCAGTTGAGTTTTACAAGCTCCGAGAGCGCGCAGGAATGCATTTGTTTGTTTTCAGTGAAACTTCGTTCCTCGTTTTACGGTTCACCCTTTTGTCGGCGTTCAAGTATGTGTGTATTGGTTTCGCCACTCTTATCATGCGCTCCATCCACCTCCTTAACGTCACCGTTGCCTCTCGTCATGCTCATCACAAGCAATTCGTATCCTCTTTTTTTAGCAACCGCATTCTGAAGCCTTTGCAATAGCTGCTGCTGCCGCTTCTGCCTACGATTTAAGCTTCAGCTTCATCAGTCGTTATCAGACAAGCGAGTCCATCAGTCGTTGCGTTCCTTAGCCGTCGTGCAAAAGTAGCCTAGTTGATTCAAACCACTTTAGCTAACCACACAGTTATAATAAAAATTAGCAACAACAACAAAAGTATCTATAGAAGCTGTTTAGAGCAAAGTAAAGCAAATGCGTTATTTATTCGTAATCTGTAATCAAAAAATAAAAATATATTAAGTAAAAATAAGAGTAAAAAAGTAAGCTGAAGGCAATTACAATCACTTAATAACACGCATTGTCACTCTCCTTTACATATAAATTCACCACTTAAGCATAAAAGGTCGAAGCAGAATTTAATTGATTTGAAAAGTCTCGAAAAGTTGACAAAACGCGTTCAAGTGCAATCACACAAACAACACCTAAAAGAAAACGAAAAATCCAACACAAAAAAATTCAATCTTAGTTGAGCTTTAGCATAAATTTCCAGAGCTTCGAGAGTTGTGAATTAATTTTTTCTGGTGTATTTAAAACGCGTAACGAATCAATCATTCTTGAATTGGTGAATAAAAGTTATAATAAACAAAAAAGCAAAACGGCGTATATATAGTAACAATTCTAAAAGATAAAGTGATAAGGTAAAAATCATATTAAGGTTGAACTTTACTTGTAAATGCATACATACATACATACATACCTATGTACGTACATACATACATACATACATATGTGTGTGAATAAAAAATCCATAGTCTAAAATATAAAACATCTTGAATGAGTTTGCTCTGCGAAGTAAACAAGACATAAAATCAGTTTAAAAAAAAGTGTTGTTTTTTTACTGTGCATGCATATGTATCTGTAATTATTTACTTTGCTACAGCTTAACTTAAATAACGCCAGTCTTTGAAGCATATTTAATTGAGCAATACAACTAAAAACATAGAAAAAATTTATTTGATTTTAATAATTTGAAAGTGTGTAGCACATTATATATATATAATTGCTGAATAATTACTGAAGCACAACTAAAAATCTTCAAAAATAACAACATAAAACAGCAAGTTCTCAATCAACATCACACAACTTTTTTGAAAGGAAAAAATAGACACCATCAATAGCACCTTCCAGGGTAAATCTTTGTGTCAATTGTGCATTAAGCGAATCAAAGGGTCTTAATATCAATTTGCCGTCGGCAGCTCATATTAAGAGTCAAGTGCTTATCGTGAAGCGTCCCAAGTGACTGCTCTGGCTGCAGTTGTGCTGGGTTTGGTAGCTACGAAATAGACATACATCAAGCTCCTTGGTAATCTACACCGCTCGAGTTTGTGCGTGTGTTGTTGATTTTCCTCTCGACGCGTTAAGTAAAAGCCAACAAAATTTCACACTTTGGAGTAAATCTGTTTTACGTTAAGCAGCCAGCGGAGATTTTTCCACCGCCAACGCAGGCGATTAAAGCGATCAGTCCGCCAGCAGCAGTACCAGCAGCACCCGCCACCATTCCAACGAAGAAACTCGTCGTAAGTAGAAACATAACAACGAATACCTATCAAAATAATTACAAAAATTAATTTTCAAGAGAAATGCTAAAAAAAAAAGAAATAAAAAAACACTTTTTTCATTTCAAAAGGGAGGACTAGATACCAAGGTAGTTGTAGCTTGGTCGGCGCATCCATTCACGGAATGAGGCATGACGAACCAAACAATATTATATGACCTTTGCCTAACAACATTCGAGGTCATTATCTGCAAGCTTTTCTTAATGCGACCCCATTAAAAAAATGCTGTTTTTTTCTCTTTCTAAAACCGGATTTGTATTACCTTTTTTATGGAAATAAAACAGATTTATCTTGTAAACCAACGGTACTTAAAATTTGCACTTTCTCAACCAAAACTAACACGGGGCGTATAAGTAACTAAAAATGCATATCAAAAGAGTATCGAAGTGACATATAACGTAAAAAGGGAAATTTTGTTTTTGAGTGTCATCATATATATGTATACCGCAAAATAAAAACAGGTTTTCCATTATCGTAACTCAATACACAATCCGACAACAATATTATTTGTCCCAAAACCAAATCCCCCCGAGTTCTTTTTCTTAAAACAGTTTAAGAAAATAATATTATGTAATAGGGAGCTGTTTTTCACATAAAGACATGTCTACAAAATGTTCGCCTACAAACTAAATCTATCGAAGTTTATATTGATTTCCTATAATAATCTAAGGGTGGCTCATGACTATAGCATTTTGACTGTGCTATCTAATTTGCATACGATCTTCCTCACTTCAGAGTAGATGACTTCAAAACAAGTTACCAACATAAATTTATTGGCACGTGTCCCTTGTTGATACTATGCAAACGATGTTCCGTTTATAGAACTGTGGCTCCATCCTGCCTAAAAGAAAATGCCTCTGAATAATAATACATATAATTTTTCTTTTTTTTATTTATTTCAAAATAAAACGATTGTATCGAAGTCCGTTTATATATAAAGAAAACAGAAATATATCTCTTATTTTCTTTGGGGTATACATATTTTTATGGACTATGTACCCCCCATTGTGTTCATCTCTTTATATAAGCAATATAAATGTATCCATTATGCTTAAGATTAGACGTTTTTAATTCTCAAACATTTTGGTAATGAACAATTAAGCTCCTGCGTTCCTTCCGTTGTTCATGTTATTTCTCTCGTTTCACTTTCAAATGAGAATACCACAAATAGGATTTCTAGCAACACGCAATAAATTAATTTGGGCTTTTTCAACTTCTACGCTATGGATATGCCTTTGTGTATATTTTTTTTATATACGTGATTATTCTGTTTATACGTTTAAACGAATGTTTGTTTCATTTTTAGCCTACCAAATGACTTATGGACTCTCCCAAAATTCTATTCTATACACAACTATTACATAGCTCCTGTGATACTCACGTGCAGTCACTTTTGCTACTGTATGTAACTTAAACGTGTCTCACAATTCAATATGGAAGTGAGAAAATTATCGTGCCAAAAAGTTTGTGTTGTACTTTCTGTTGAGGTCAAGCTACTAAGGCGACTAATGGCACTTTGGCAAACATTTGCTGTACTGCCCCAAGAAATATAAATATGTGTGTGTACCTTACAACGGTAGTGAAATTAAAGCTTTTGTACCACGTAAGGTACTAACTAGTTCCGAGTTATATTTTATTGTTTTAGCGGCAAATCGTCAGACAATATACAATTTCAAATCAATAGAGTAACCAATGTATATGATATACCATTACATCAGACAAACTTTCTGAAGTGGGACACTAAAAACTATTTTGTTGAATTTTATTCGATTTTTTTGCGGATTTTCCTAGTTGTGGGCGTTGATATCAATGCCTCAAACTTTTTTTTTTTTGAGAAAATTGAATTTTACTTTAATTTATAGGTTAGTATAAATACTAATAGCTATCAAGGTAAAATGCATACCAGGGCCTCAATTCGATTCACGGAAGCCGAAAAAAATTTTAAATAATTTTTGCTTGTTTACTGGTCGATATTGCGGTTATGGACTCAGCAATCAAAACCTGTTGTATGGAGTTGTATAAAATTTTGAACGAAGTATTGCTGAATGCCTGACATATTTTTATCCGCATACAGATGTACAGATAAGCGGGTGCCGTAGTTTTACGGTAGTGTTGCTGGCCTCCTATACCGAAGACCCAAGGTTTGCCGTTTGGAGTTGGCAAAACCTGTACCTGAAAGGATTTCGATATATGTATATACATAGATGGGTATACTCAAATCATGCATGGGCATACTACCCACCAGGACTTTTAGTTATTCATTCTATAGTATGTGAAATTGTTAATGTAATCGTAGGTACTAGAGAAAGGTATTGCTGGTCATGAAAACTTTGAGTACAAATTTCCAACTTATCTACTACCAAAGTCTTCAAGTAGGTGGAGCCGAAGTAATCAGATAACAAATGAAGGCAGTGAGAAGCTGGCAAGTGCGGGAAGCGAAAGTAAAAGTACCGCTTACGTCGTTTACGAACGACTTTTATTCATGGGATTTGTTATGCTCCGCACATGAAAAGTAGTGTTGAAAGTATGTATTAATATTTGGCAGCTTCGGCGTCCTACTGGGTTGTTTGAGCCTATGTTATCGCATTAATCGCTGAGTGAGAGTATGAAGAGTTGCGTTGCGGGAAATTTTAAGTAAGCAATAACAAACTACGTAAACTTCATTGGTGAGCCTACAGGGCTTACAGAAACAAGCACTTGATACAAAAGAAAGGAAGCAAACGTCTTCCCCTAAAGTAGAAGCTTATGTTGGGAGGGATCCAGAACTTCTCTTCTCTTTGACCTTTATAAAAACAAGTTAAATATTTGTATATTTTAAGTCTGTTATTTTACACCTAATTTGTCATATTTATAATATTTTCCTTCTCATCATAAAAATATCCATTTTGTTTCACCAAACGAAATCACTTTGAAATTCATGACAATGGTCCTTTGACCTGTTTATAAAATAAATAAAAAACATAAAATAAAATAAAATAAAATAAATAAAAATAATATAAAATAAAATAATATAAAATAAAATAAAATAAATAAAAATAATATAAAATAAAATAAAATAAAATAAAATAAATAAAAATAATATAAAATAAAATAATATAAAATAAAATAAAATAAAATAAAATAAAATAAAATAAAATAAAATAAAATAAAACAAAATAAAATAAAATAAGATAAAATAAAATAAAATAAAATAAAATAAAATAAAATAAAATAAAATAATATAAAATAAAATAATATAAAATAAAATAAAATAAAATAAAATAAAATAAAATAAAATAAAATAAAATAAAATACAATAAAATAAAATACAATGAAATAAAATAAAGCATTAAATGAAATAACATTACTAATCGCTTGCACTAGTTTGCATTTGGAACTTTCGTTTTTCACAAATTTTCAAATAAACACTGAGTTAAGGAGATAACTAGCGGTGGTACAGTGGGTCTGAATAAAATTAAAATAAAAATTGTACTTTTAATTGTAAAAAAAGAGTGAAAGGATAATAAACCGAAAGAAAAGAGAAATGACAAAAACAAAAATGGAGGGAAATTACAGGAAAAGAAATAAAAGCCGGGCAAGTCAAGTTAAAACATAATAAAGCAACAAGTAAGTAAAGGGCCGACTTCATCTGTGCCGTAGGCTTTATACATTTTAAAAATATTCATCATGGTTTTAAGTGTCCGGTCCGGTTTGGTTTAGACCCGCAAGGGAGTACCCGAGGTGAACGGGTTCGGGTGTATGAATTAGCCCCCACTGAATTAAACCCCACCGGGCAAAATGACTTAAGCCCCACCAATTTTACCACGAAATTAAAAATGGCGGAAATTGGGATTAAAGTAATTTTCGTGGGGATTAATTCATTTTTTTAGTGGGGATTTTGTCATGTTAGAACCCCCAAGTTTGGTGGGGCTTAATTCATTTCGATTTCGTTACGGACAATTTTTTGTAATGGGTAAGGGGAATGTGTGCGCGGAATTTCATTGGACATCTTGAACGTTTTTAGATTACTTTTAGGGATGTCTGCTTTGAGTTGAAGCCTTTAGACCCTACTTACGAGTAGGAAGGTATAGTTTCAAATATGGTGCCACAAGAATAAGTGCATAGTCCTTTGATAATCTAAATATATTTCTTGTATGACATATCTAAGTGAAGGCATTTCTGACGACAAGACCACTATCACCCCAGTATATACGATTGTTCCTGGCTGAGTTCTTCTTGTAGTTCATACATGTAGTACTTTAATTTGATCCCTCTCTGACTGTTGTACGAATTTGTATGAAAACGTTAATAACACCATAATTTACTTTTAATTTGTTTGCCAAATGCCAACGCTTTCTAAAACGTTCAAGTACTTCACCACATTCTCTTTCTCATTAACTTCAAGACCTGGGCATTACTGCTTCTCGGCCCACAAAAATGTTTACGTACTTTTTCCTATGGCTGTACTTTTGTACATACATATGCACATGAAGATTACATGACATATGTATGTATGTATGTACATTACACTGGGCCTTTAGATTAGTTAAAAAGAAATGCTGTAAAAATTTCAGGCCTTAATAAAAACTTTCAGAAATCTATCCACCGCTACAGGGAAGAGCTGTGATCAAAAAATAACCGTTATTTTAAAATTTCCTGAGTTACGTATGTTTGATTTTCGAATTTTTTTCCATTTTTGTATTTTTTTGGTACACATGTCTGTTATACATATATGCTGGCAATATCAGCTATTTTGGATTGTCAGTTTGTTTCTGACAAACAAAAAGGCTAGTGGTGTTTTGGTGTGCTCTTCGATTTTTAACTATTCAAAAAAATTGATCAAAGAAACAGTATTAAGTTTTTTGTAGTCTACTATGAGCAGAACACAAGTGCAATTATGGTATAACCGGTTTAAGGAAGGTCGAGAACATGTCAATGGCGATGCTCGTCCTGGTCGCCCGAGCACGTCAACAACCGATGAAAACATTAAAGCAGTGCAGAAAACTTCTTTTTCTACTACCACGTGGACAATCTTATAAATAAAAGTGAATATGTGTTTGGCGTCCAAAGCACTTAACCGATCTCGATGAAATGTCACAGTAGACTTTCATAATTCTGAACCTTAATGATATTTGGATATGTCAATATTGAAAACAATTTTCAATTTTAGAAAAATTATTGGTGGAAAAGTTATCGATATTAAAAAAGTGATAGTTTGCTTATTATTAATTAATCAAGTGTCATGCTGCATTGCTCCTTCTGTGGATTACTGTACCAAATTGGTGGGAATATAAATTTCAAGTAAACTCTCGAATACGCTTGGTTTAAGTTAACATATTAGCCTATAAAGAAACCAACTGTAGGATCCAATTTTGAACCCAGAACTATAAGGAATTTTAAGAGGCCACAACTACTTCTAAGTAACAAAATAGACTAAAAAAAATTACCATAACCCTTGCACTTAGGGCTTTTCGAATTTTGTTTATACCAACGTCATTATTGATTGTTTGATTATAAAACTTTAAAGAACATATGTATACGGTACATGATAATCAACTTAAAAGTCGATTTTGAATTTTTAGTAACTTAGAGCGTTTTTGTATTCATATGGCGATATATGTATATTTATTGATACAAGAAATAAAATTCAAAAGGGACAATTTGCACTTTGTTTAAAAAACACATGATGTATTGTTCTATTGCGTTTATTTTCTTTCTATATCCTTTTTTAAAAATTTCCCTTATATCCAAATCAATACGTGAAATCAGAAAATCATTAAAATATTCCAAGCATGATTTCTCTGGAACTTTCTACTGAACGAAAACAACTAAATTTTTTTTACTTGAAAAGTTTAGCAGATTTTAAGCAAAAATACCCGTCACGGTATATTTTTATTAGGCCCAACTATTGTTTAATCTGATAGAAAGTATATCATGCCAAAATAATATTATTATTTTATTTTATTCAAGTTTTTCTTTGTATTTTATTTGCAAACAAACCGAACCAACTCGCCTTGAGAAGAACTATCAATACATATTTTTATAAGATCTATACTTTTACTTTATAGATTGCCCACAAAAGGGATGAAATGTTTTCAGCTTGCGCGTTTGCATATGTATGTGTAATTTGCTGTCATGGGTGATCGTATTCAGGTATATACATATGTATCTATACATATGTATAAATCGGACGCTACATAGTTGTCCACATAAATCTTTAGCAGATTCATCTCTTACCAAACGAAATGCACAGCTTGATGGAATTCCTTGTTAGCTACTCTCTGAACATCATTTCAAACACCTTACCATTTGCTAACACCCAAAGCAAAGCCTGGTATACATACATATCGTTAGCTTCATAAGAAAAGGTGCTAAGTCAACTTTTTTTAGAAACTGAGATTTTAATGCAGTAAGATGCTACAACTAAAAATACATCGTCTACCAAACAAAAAGTTACCATAATGTTGGTTTTACATGTTGTAATGTAGTGATATGCAAATGTGCTAAGTCAATATAAAAAAATATTACAAAAAATCAACGTGCTAAGTCCATATGAAAATGAAAATTATTCATTTCATACAATTCTTTTATATATTGATATACAGTTATTACTATAGAACTTTTATAAGCTGGTCCCTGAGGTATAGAGATGGTGTTCTTAGCCTCAAATATCGAATTTAGCAGGTTCTTTAGAAAAAGTTGTTTCTGGCAGCTTACCGGCAGTGGTTTGCCTAAATCTATGAGTGTATTTCTGCAATTAAAAGCTTCTCAGAAAAAATGTATCTGCCTTGCCAACAATGGCGGACCCAGGGGGAAGGGAATTTGACCACTTCCCGTTCAGTTTGAAACTTTTTTCCCCACATTCTATCCCGTTTATGACTACGGCAACCAACTAAAGTAAAGGCGTTTTTTAATAGTCTAACTTAGACATTTTGTTATCTAGTTTCCATTTGACTTTTTATTTGTACCTAAACATTCCCCAAGTCATCCACAGTCATTTTTTCAAAGAAATTCCCAATATACAGACACAACTTTTCTAGAGTTTTATTATAGTATAGATCAACCGCAATATCGAAAAGTGAAAGAAAAATGAAAGCTGTGGCCATGCACTTCGTTTGACACCCATATTCTAGGGAAATTTTGAGGTTTTTGGGCAACACATTTTGACCGATAAAATTATCGAAATATATCGTAGTCTAAGTGAAACCTTGGGACCTCCCCTTTCTTTTGATACCCATATTGTAGGGAAATTTTTGGGCAATCACATTTTTCTATGAAAAACTAATTTGAAAGAAAATGTGCTAAGTCGACCTAAAAAAAAAAAATTATGTAAGGAAAATGTGCTAAGTCACAAAGGAGCTCATAACTTTGCACACGCTTTATTCTAAAATATGCCGATGACGGGTACTTTAGCACGCTCACATAAGGAAGGAAACTGCATTTTCAGATTTTAAAAATAGCAACAACAGGAAAAGTTAGGATGTTTTTTGCCTCTCCTGAAAAGTTAGAAAATATTGACTTAGCACATTTTCTTATGAAGCTAACGATATACATATGTAAATATATGCACTGTTGCACATACTTTTTACTTTGTCGAGTTTCGTCTGCGTGGTCATCCGGTTTCCCGGTCTGCCTAGCCTCGCACTCATAAGGCATGTGAGTTAGCAACACTTTATGGTATTTACCCGAGCACCGAAATTAGAAAAACTAACCTGCAATATGAAGCACATGGTAGCACGAGTGCTGCTGGTAGAAGGATGTTATGCTCTTTTATAAATAAACGAATGGATGAAAGCTGGCAGGCAGTGTAAAGTAGCTTGCCAGTGGTAAGGAAACAGCAATTAATTTTCGTCACTTATGTGTGGGTGGGTGTTTATAATCCACCATAACTTACAGCCATTGAAGCCGGCATATGTACATGAATACATATGTACATATGTATGTAGATATTTAGCGCATCTGTTGTGAATTCTGCTTGAAGTTGTTATTGTGAGGAACATTTAAACTCCTTTAACAGTTGAACAAAAAATTATTTGCGCTGCTTATTTGCACCATAAAAGCCTGTTTTCTTTGCATTTCCAGTTTTGTTTTGTAAATTCATGCCGCTATTCAATTTAACTTAAAAAAAAAAGAGATTATTAGTGACACCTAATTTTGTTTACCTTGCTATAAAGTCATCGTCGACACTGTGCTGGATTTAAAATCAATTAGCTTCATTCTTCTGAACTGTTTACAATACGGATTGTGTGATTAAGCTTTGTGAGAAAATGTTGTTGTCAATGGGAAGTACTTTGTGCATTCATGGTAGGCGTGTGATGACAGCCACGTTGTCAGCGAAAGTTTCGCAGCACGATGAGTAAACAGAAAATTGCTCTCTAAAATTAAACATTACGTCATCACTAATTATCTTCTCAGTTTCTTCTCAAAGCAGAAGGTGTTAAGCATGCCGTCTTTTGAAAATATACAGATAGGAAGATATTTTTTTAATTTTCCCGGGTTCACGGAAGTTATGACTTTTTCTCTGTAGCTGTTAGTATGTAAGTTGCCAAGGATGGTTACTTGATTTGTTAGAGAAAATGCAACAGTATAAACAAATTATATAAATGAATAAAAAATCACACGATTTTTAATTCCAAATTTTTTATATTTTATTATTATGTGTGTAGTTGGCGATGTGATATATGTACATTAAGGCGCCTCACGTTCCATACAAAAAACAAAATGGACACCCTGTTTCCATCAGAATTATAAACTTCAATGTATTCTAAGACCTTGGTCAAAATATTTCGACAAAAAATATTAAGATTTACTGGAGCTATCCCTTTTTATGTATAAAAATCAGTAAATCTTAATATTTTTTCGAAATATTTTGGGAGAGTCCTTAGAAAAGAGAGAATTTTGAAATTACGGTGGAAATACTTCAACTTTTTTTGGCAAGGCTTTATTTAACATAAAATATTTCACGTAGCGGAAATAATCCCATATTGATTAATATGGCCATATATCTTAATAAGTTGAGAAATAAGGTGGTTGTTGTTGTTGTTGTAGCAACAAAAATCACTCCCCGAAGGTTTTGTAGAAATAACAGTCCTTGGCCGGATACGAATCCGGTACGCTCCGGTACTCCCTTACGGTACTGTCCGACTGTCGTGGTAGCGATTTGGTATGACCAGTGCAACCTTCTAGGTCATATCATCCCTTTTTCCTTTCGACAATGAGAGGTGAGAGGCATCACATCGGTAGATCAACCATCGAGTTGCACATCATTACCTTTGTGCATATTAGTCGCATCTTACGACCGGTAAGCCTACCGCGGGCATATTCGAAACCCCTACCAGCAGTGGGAGAGAAATAAGGTCAAATGGCTTTATTGCCTATGCCTTTATTGCACCTCTCCGACGACAACATGGCCTCCAACTGATTTGAATTAGGGTAAGATGACATTCAATGATATGTAACTAAGAATTCTCTTTGTAGTTTTTGCTTAACATGTGCTTGCTAATGAGTATCAGCGTATGCAGAGAGTTGAGTTCTACAGGAACCACATAGTGATGGTACAAGGACAAAAATATTGACTTTTGTTTTCAATGACAACCCTGCGAGCATAAATTTAGGTCATTTAGCGTTTTTTAAAGTGTTGTCAAAATTGCGTTCTTTCCTTCCCACGTACACGGAGAGAATTATGTGCAGAAGTTATGCGGTATGGGCACAACTTATGCACAAATCGTTCACGAAAAATGACCAAGAACAGTTGTTCATAATCCATGCACACTTGTCCATAATTTAAGTTCAGCACTATGAGCATGTTTTATGAACAACTGGGCATACGTTCTGAACAACTGGGATAGACTATGAACAACTGAGCATACGTTGTGAACAACTGGGATAGACTATGAACAACTGGGCATAGGTTATGAACAACATTTTCATAGATTGTGAACAAAATTAATTTTATTTTCAAATGTCTTTATTACAATAAATCATATACTTCACTATTTACATTTTTATATCACTGACCTTCCTAAACTTTCACTATTGTTCTTCAATGGGTTTTCTTGCCACAGGCTTAAAAATTGCTGCCAGCACCTTGGAGACTTCAATTAGTACTAAAAAAATTCAAAAATAATAATTAAATTAGTTCTTCATCTCATAAGTTTAAATTGTTTTTTTACCTTTGTTTGTTGAAGATTATTTATAATTGTTTTAGCAGCTGGAAATTTAAAAAGGGTTTTTGCATACCGGGTAAAAATTTTGGAAGTCAATATCGATCTATGTACATAAATATAATTTTAATAGATGGTGCCGAATCTATACATAAATGTGCACAACTTATGAACAATAAGTGTTTATAGTCACATATTATGCACAATGTTCACATATTATGATCAATTGTGTTTGATTTTCAAATAATTAAGCTATGAACAATGTTCACAAACTGTGCACATTTTTTGTGTATAACTTATGCACAATTTCAATAGATTGTGCAGAATTCATGATTATTGGGCAAAACTTATGCGCAAAGTTGCATATTCAAAAATGTATCTAAACATTTTATGGTTATGAACAGCTTGTGCATAAATAATGCACAACAGTTTTCTCCGTGTATGTTTTCAGAAGCCAACTTCAAGACGAAACGGTCTGTTATAATTGAAAATGCTAAATCCTTAGCGCTAACGACACCTTAGACTAGTAATAATTGAACATGAATGAGGGTTTTTGACAGTTATTTTACGCTAAGCGCTCCAATTTATGAAAAACTGTACTGTTGTTGTTGTTTAAGCGGCAATAACGCTCTCTGAGTTTTTTGAGGAGTGTTGCCGAATTGATAGTCGTTAGCCGGATAAACCCCGTACTCCCATGTTCTCTGCCCGACTGTCGTAGTATTCCATATACAAACTAAACTATTTTTATTCCATGTTTCTGAACTTATTTGTCGGAGAATATGGGAGTTATTTAATTCTTCATACGACTAGTAATTTTTTATTAAGATTTTCCTTAAATGCAAACTGTACGATAACTCCATTCTAAATAAATAAAAATTGATGACAATTGAAATCGAAAGTCAACCAGCCAAGAAGCTATGCATTCGAAGGTGCATCTTGTCAGCTCTGAGCCAAACCATTTGTCACAAGTGAGCAACTTTCGAAATTTTCTGCCGCAAAACCGGCCACTTCACACACGAATTCCGTTATTAGATATTTAGGCCGCCAAACCGTCATGGATCTACAAATCTAACTCGCAAACTCCAGCTGCTTGTTGGTGGTTGATATTTGGATTCGTCTTGAAGGCTGAGTCATCATTGAGAAATCTTCAACTTGACTTAAATTCGAATTTAGTGTGTCGGTCTTGAAGCTACTACGAAACTTACATGTGGTGAAAATGTACATATGTATCTATGTATGACATTTTCAAATACCCGTGTAACTGCTTTGCAATGAAACCCAAACCAATCAGACGAAATGTCAGGTTACAGATACGTAGAGCTTTCTGTTTTACATCTAACTACTTGTTATTAAACTAAGATTTTGTGTTTTATTTGAATTATAAGTTGAGTCTGATATGTAGCACTTTATAGAATAAAGATTCGAGCAATATATTTCCCCCATTTTTATCGCATTAAGTATTGCTTAGGAATCCATCGACTAGTTAGTAAAACATCACAAAACTCCCAAAAATAATATTTCTAGTTACATCTTTTTGTTACATATTTTTGTCCGAAATACCGTAGGGCAAGTTCGTGTAAAAACTAACAGTTGGAGAGAGTTTGTTTGGGATGTAGCATGCTACTTAGTTTTGATTCTGTTTGAAACTAGTTTGTTTAACTGCCGGGTGAACACGCACACTTACTCGTACATGCATATGTTGATGCTACTTTTCTAACGGTTTTACTGCTCAAGCTCTGCTAAAGTGCTGAATAAGCGGATGAATCGTGTCAACCTGCTGATTCAATTGCAATGCACATATCCTTTGGATTTCGAGGTAAAGGATATATACATATGGACAATTAAGTGTTGCAAAAGCACTGAAAAGGGATTATTGTTCGATAACAATAAAAATAAAATTTCTGATGAATTGAAAGGATAATGCTTACGTTGGAAAGAGGATATGGTGACAATTTGGACTCCGGATACTTTTCAACCTACTTGTTGTAGGCTTTGTAGCCTTTAGAGAGCTTAGGCTTTGCTTAATGTATGATGCCTGGCTACAATCAAACAAAGTTAGTGGGCTTGTCTGAACTGTATGCTAGTTATGACCAATGGGCAAAATATAAAATCCTGATATTGTATTGTGACCTTTCGCTTTGGTTTGTTAATCGTCGAGATATAAAACTGCTCAGCTACAGAGAAGACCTCATCAGCTAAGTAAGGTAGAAATAAGATAGATTACACAATTAGTAAATAATAAGTTGACAGCGGATATTTATTGTTAAGAATAAAGATAAGAATCAAAGGATATGGAAAGAATTGACTTTTTTATGCTTCAGAGTGAGTGCGAAATATCAAACGTACCAGAATGAGAGTTATAATCTTGACAACGGAGAGGCTCATATAATTCAAAATTTGTTCAGCATTGTTTAAGATAAGTGGCTTAAAATGTCTTGATGGGCTAGAAGGTACATTGAAGTTCACTTCGCTCAAAAGAAACGGGCTTGTGATTGAACCATTTTGGTAATTTAATCATAGAAACCATTCCAAGCAATTCCCTCCGACTAGAAAGGGTGGGAAGATTAATTAGTTTTAAGCGACTCGTATATGATGGCAAATAACAAGGGGTCCCAATCAAGGTCTCTTTAAATTGTGTTTACCGTCCTAATAAATAGTTTTATACTTCCAATAGCGTGCCAGTTGATACTTCAGTACGAGTTAGCAAATCGGACTAATATTAGGTTTTCCATCGGAGTGGTGGTGCTGATAATGTTTGCGTTTTCATAGGTTATACTATTTTTTAGTGTTCTAATGGCTAATATGCATGGAGTCGAATACAGGATTATCTGATGCCTTGCTGCAGGTGCCCCATTCTGTTTAGTGAACCTCCCTAAAATTAATTTACACGCTCGAAGGAAACTCTTGAGCATACATAGAAGACAACATTTCTTTCTTCGGGACGGAGGTCCTAATGTATGGAGATAACTGCAAGGGAGGGCGAATAAATAATGAAAAGATGAAGATTAGCAAAGAAAAGATACTTATGGGACGTGCTAAAAACAACGTCAAAATGCTAAACCACTGCCGCAAAATTTAGAAAGCAAATAAAAAGTCTCATTGGCATCATCTAGCTGCAATTGCAAGAAAAAAGAAAAGAAACTGCAACCAGCTGTAAAAACTAAACTACAAAAACAACTATCTTAGACACAAAGTATACCGAAAACAAAAAATCACCCGCCTGCAGAATGAAGTTACTGTGATAATGATAAAAGTAGAGAGTGAAAAGTAGCTGAGAAAAATCTGCAGATAAGCAAACCTATGGCAAGTTGCAGCTGTACTAAAGCATAAGCAGACTGGAAACAAAAAAAAAAACTTTAAGAAAAAGGTTTTGTCATTCAAAAGAAAAGCGCCAAGAAAAAGATAAATAAAAAAGAAACAAATTGCTTTGTGAGAAATTCTAAACGAAAGGTGGGGTAAGAAACTTGGTCGTCATTGACTGCGTCGGCAAAAGCGTTGCAGCTGCCGTAACATAAACAAGTGACAGAGGCAGCAAAATGGCTAAAGTATCAGAGCTACTTAGAAACAACGAAACGGAAAAAAAAACAACAACCTGGGACAGTAGGGACATAATCAACCGCATTCATGACAGCCAATGCCAAGTCATTAGTTGCGTGCAAAGCACAAAAAATCAGTAATTTAGCAGCGTCAATGAAGTCGTGCTACATTTGCTCTGCTTTTGTCACTCAAAATTGATGAATGCTGCTGGTCTTGTCAGTTTCGTTTGTAAGGGATGATTTAACACGAAAGGAAGAAAATCGGCGTATTAAGGGAAAAGTGATGGTGGTGTTATCACTTCAAAGCCGGTAAGTTTGCAAGAGTGGTGCCAAATACTGCAGCTCAAATAATAGTTTTATGAA
Organism: Sphenella marginata; assembly: GCA_951509765.1. Classification (NCBI taxonomy): domain Eukaryota; kingdom Metazoa; phylum Arthropoda; class Insecta; order Diptera; family Tephritidae; genus Sphenella; species Sphenella marginata. Next base: position 31,324,498 of record OX608082.1, on the reverse strand, counting down.
GGAGAAAGAAAGATGTGTAGACCTTAAGACGTAGTTAGGGCCGCTATCACCAACATTTATTCGTGCTCAATTTGTATTTAATTAGAAATCTGGTTAAGTAATACACATTTTCAAAAAACATTCTGTAAGCGACCGATTAAATTAAGGGCGATGACGAATATTGTGAACCGTTTACTGTTATAGTCTAGATATACATATATTATTTGGAATTTAAAGAAATTGTTACCAAAAATATTTGCAAATACGGGTTTGCAAATGAAATTTTGTTTATAAAAAGTTTTTCTTTAAATTCATACGCATTAACATGTACGACAATATTAGTTTGTTTCTGTGCCTCTAGGTCATTTTTGGGTATATGTATTTGGAGAGTGATAAGTTAAACAATTTATTTCTTTAGATTTAACTTTTGATAATTCCCATGGTAATCTTCTATTCGATTTCAACAGTACCCGAAATGACACCTCAACGCACATGTGTAAAATATCCGTACATGCACAAACGTTTTTTACATATTCCTACGATTTCTAGTGTTCGCTTCCATTGTCATCATGTGCCCTCTATTGATTTGCGGATGAATTAATCTCAATGTTAGCGGCGTGAGAAGTCAATCGGAATTCCTTAGAGCCAGTAAGTAAGAAATGCTTCTGTTTTACTTTTAGGCAAATAAGTGAGAGTGTGAAGTTTGTTTACACTCATATGAATGTATGTGTTTATGAAATTCCCTGGGTACTTCAATGGATTCACATTTATAATTCCTTACCATAGAGATGTGGTAAGAAGGAAGCAGGACAATAAATCGTAAAATTAAGAAGCAAACATACAAATACAACAACGCGTTATTCTTAACGACTCTATTAGCTCAATTTATTTGCTTTTTAGTTGTGTTTCAAGAGTTCTTTTATGTTATAAAACTTGATCTGATTCGAATATTCCCAATAGTGCTTTCTGCTCTGACATTGCTTCGTTTTCAAGTTTAATTTGTTTTGAGTTTCGCAGTTTACTTTTAGATTTACACGATTCGATTGTTTGCCATTTCGTAAAATAACAATTCCCTTGCTATCGTGATGGTTTTTGTTAACAAATAAATTGGCCATGTTGATACTGCCAATGAAATCTATTCGTATTCAACACTACTTTTAAAATTCTAAAGTATTCTCGAGATTCTGTGCTTACATACATACTTATTTAGTGTGTTCAATAGACTACGTAAATAAAAGTATGTATGCCTTATATTTTCTTCCATTGTGAATATCTTTAACTGGCGAATTTATGACAAAAGCATTCACAATATTAAATAGCTTCGAAAATGACGGTTCTTGAAGAGCAATACCCGAATTTAAAAGTGAAGAAAGCTTGAGTTTAAGCAAACTGCTATTGACTCGAATAGTTACCTAGATTAGTTGGATGATATATAGCAATAACAACAGTTCAATAAGTGAGTCTTCTGAGATTAAAATTATTTGAGGCTAAGTAATATTAATAGCCACATCGAAGTAAAGCAAGTTTTTAAGAATTTTTTTTTTCATTAAATCTTCTTCAGTACCTGCCGTAGACATTGTGTAACGGTAAATAAATTTTTCGAAGAACAGTCTTATCAGATGCTGACAGTGCCCAAGCTTCTGTACGATAAACGGGGGCGTTTGTTATTAGTGGCTTATATAGTGTTGTTTGCGTTCTTCGAGGAAGGACTTCTCAATTGCCTGCTCAGTGCGAAGTATTGCATTTTTGAATTATTGAATTTTTTTTAAGAAGAAACTGAAAAAACTGGTTTTTGGCCTTAAAACCAGATTTTGGGAGTTTTAGAAACTTTTTAAAGGGCGTTTCGTGTATACACAACTCGACGAGATGAGGAATCTCTGCTAGGTCGCTTCAAAAGTGTATTAAATTTTGGTTTTTTTGTAGCACTGTGTAATTAATATAAGTATTTCGAAATAAAGAAATTTACTTCATTGTATATTTATATTCACAAACAAGACCAGCAAATTAAAAATTTAAGAATTCAGAATGGAAATCGTTTCTGTTCCTACTAAATTTAGCATCTGACTCTGTAAGATTTTAAGAGGGCTTATTTGGAATAGAAAAAATCCCCTAACCTAAGCAATAACTTCGAAAAGTGGTGCACTTTCATATTTTTTGTTGTTGATTTTTTAACTTAACTTTTTAAGCTTTGATTTCCTGCCAGATAAACTAAGTATATTACATTGTTTTTGGTAAAAACTTCCACACAGTAAATATTTTAAAGGAAATATTCAATTTTCTGTTAATTTGAAATAAATAGATGTTTTTTCCGTGTACGTAAGGATGGGACGTCTTGTTTTCAAATACAAAAAAAAAACAGATGTTGTGAATTTCTGGAATCACATTTTCACCACGGTTACCGATGGTTCGTAGGGTTGAGTGTTCTTAAACGTATGCATGTATGTATATAGCGATAAGCGAGATGTCGACAACGCATAAAATGTCATCCTGTCAGTCAGTTAGATAAGTTGCGCTGACTTTTCGCATTTACTGTTGCTTCGAGTAGTTACACATTTCGTAGAAAAGATAATGGGTTCGGGGAGTGGAGAATTAACTTGAGGTTAGTGTGCGGCAAGTCTGCCTATGATTGGGAATATTGGGGATTGATTTGGCAAAAGCCTATCCTTACAACTACTTATAATACACACATACATACATACATATGTACATACGTATATGCATAGTTACACCAGTAGAGGCAACTAACTATCTTTATTCTTTCGATTTGATTTCAATTTAATCTAAACCAAAGCGAATCAATTCATTCAATTCCCTGCACACAATTTTTCGTTTTATGCTTTAACTCTTAGCCCATATGCAAGCAAGTCTTCATTTCCCACTACAGAACTACTGCCACATGGTGTCCTATTGCTTTCTATTCCATTCAAATTCGTTGAGATTTATTCACTTCAGCCTTCTTATTCGATGTTTTGTTACCTCAATTTGTTGTTATTCATTGTTGTTTGGCATACTGTTGGGTCTTGTTTCTTTCTTTCTTGTTATACCTTTCATGAACATGAAATTATATTAGATATAACTTTGTAAGTATGAGAAGAAGAATAGAAAGACCCACTATCAATTATACCGAAATGATCTGATGATCTGTCTGTTTGAACGCAAACTAGTCCCACAGTTTTAGATATATCTCCATGAAATTTTGTAAACAAGCGCCATTTTTTATAGGATTAATCATTTGTCCGAACCATCACAACGCACAAACTTTTTTTGACCTAAAACTCTTGGAATTAAAAAGCTATTAACGCAAAATGTTGCAGGTTTAGTACCTGCTATATGCGTAACGTGTGTAGTGAAAATCACCCAGATCGGACAGACATAACAAATAGCTCCATACAATCGATACTTTCGATAAAAGGGTTTTGGTCCATAAATGTTGCAGTTAAAAAGCTTGGTGCGTAAAATTTTGCAGTTTGGTACTTATTATATACTATATGTAAGTAATATGATCGATTGCTCCGATAAATGTGGCTTCGGCTATGTATCTTCAAATAAACAGTTTTTAAGAATTTGTAAAAATTGTAAGGATCGGACACTTAAAAAAGTTATGCGTATACATGAAAGGTATAACGCCCTTTCCTTACTTGTTCTCATTGTATGTATAATACACAACAGAGCAATTACTCCTTCCACCATTCACGAGCCAGCTACGAAAATAAGCTTGCATTTGCCCACCAAAGTAGAAATGTTATTACACATACATACATACAAGCATATGTCTGATTTGTGCGTATTTGCATTGTTGTTTCATCAATTCAACAGGAACGCCATTCTTTACGGTCCTCCCACTTTTTATTCAGCGACTTTCATTTAGGAAGGCTGAGCGTAAAACCAAACTCTTTAGTCAATCAGTTGAAGAACCTTTTGTACCAGAGCCAGCTGCGGCAGCCATCATGTGTGGCATTTTATTTTGTGATTTCTCATCACGCACACTTACTCACATACACACATTCTTAGCATATACCCCGCAGGCAAGCCAACTTAATTGTAAATTAAGTTTAAACTATTGTAAACCAATCACCCAAGCGTTAAGCCAACGGTTTTGCAGGTGCCACCAAGTATAACTTTGGACAGAAAGATTACTTTCAGCCCTCGACAAAATTTATAACTGACAACTTATCCCGACAAGTTAGAAATACTTGTTGTAAGCTGGTTTGCGTTTTTTATTGCTATTATTGGCAATTCTTTTATTATTACGAATAATACAAATTTCATTTAAATATATATGTACATATATCTGTGGCAGGCGCGTAGCCAGAAAAATATTTCGGGGGGGGTTTTGGCCAAAGTGTCAGTAAATAAGAATTACCTGTACATACATTCTATACTTTTATTTATTTGAAATTTTTCTCTTTCTACACGGCTAAAAATTTGATCCTAAATTTTAAAGCATTCATTGGTTTACACAATTTTTAAAACTTTTTGTTTATAAATTCCAAACCTTTCAATTAGCCACAAAAATTCTCAATTTTTTGCGGTTTAGATTTAAAACTTAACTGGGATAAACCAAAATACAACAAAAGTCGTATACACAGCGAATATGTGTACTTTTCGCACAAAATTCATGAGTGCGCCGTAGTTCGGTAGGTAGAGCATTGCGCACTGATTTGGGGCACGTCGGTTCGAGTCCAAACATTAAAAAAAAAAAAAATTGTTAACATTTTCTATTTAACATTTAAATAATTTTTATTACGCGCATTTCTATGACAACCTGCGTAAACATAATTGTAAACCAAATTTGGTTTGGTCATACACCTAGACCAGTATATCTGCGTTCAAAGGGTTTTTTTGGAATGTCCAGTAAAATTAACTTCTTTAGACTAATTTCATTATTTTTGAATGAAAGTATGTGTAAATTCACAATAAAAATACTGCAACTCAAAGTTAAGAACTTTGTTGAAAATTCAAGAAATGTATATGTAGCCCCAAAAACTTTTAAATCTAGGCTAAAACTTTTAGCCGTGTACAAAACATTATTTATTTTTCTGGTTTGTTTTGAAATTTTGTTTAGAATTCGTTCAGAAGTTACTTCAAAAGTGGTGCCCCCCATAAATTCAGAAAGCAAAAATTCAGAAATACTGTTTTTCAGAAACATTTATTCAGAAACAAAAAGTCAGAATTAAAAAGTCGGAAAAAACTTTTCAGAAACAAAAAGTCAGAATGAAAAATTCAGAAAACTTTTTTCAGAAAAGAGTGGCACGCGGAAGGACATCACCGTGGCGGTAGCCACGGCTATGGCACACATCCGGAGTTGGAATGGCGTAGCCCAGGGTTATTTTTTGAAGCGCGGCCGAAGGCCGCCTACGCGGAAAGGTGTTCTGCACATAAAAAACGTGGATCGGGCGCCGAATTGGGGATCTGCGCCAAATTTAATGTTTTTTCTGCCGTCTGGTTACTTTCTGAATTTTTACTTTCTGAATTTTTACTTCTGAATTTTTACTTCTAAATTTTTACTTCTGAATTTTGACTTCTGAATTTTGGCTTCTGAATTTTGACTTTCTGAAAAAAAATTTCTGAAAATATGTGTTTCTGAATTTTTGTTGTCTGAATTTATGACGGGAGCCTTCAAAAGTATAGTGGATGTTGAGTAGAGCCTCTCCTGCCCCATTGTACTTCTTAGATAAGTTTTAACCTTCGAAGGGAAGAGAAAGACTGTACCGAAGGAGCAACGGAAACTGGAAGATTTGCAGCATTTTTTATATATCGATGTACCATAGGGAAAGATGACACGGAACAATTATTTAATGCATCAATGAACGTGCTTGGTCGTTCCTCCTTTGGGATTGGAAAATATTTTTCTTTTTTAGGGCTTTACGCTGTTCAAAAGAAATCCAAAAACTCTATATAAAATGACACATGAAAAGCTTAAGAAAAATTTCTTGTGTCAGAATCTCTTCTACTTTTCTACTGCTAATTTCTGGAAAATTTTTACAAAAAAGCGACCTGCGCAAATCTGGCTTTGGCAAGAAATAAATAGTTGTCGCTTTATTTCTTGAAGAAAAACTGAAGTTTCGGAAAAAAAAGACAAAGAATATAATAAAATAACATTGAAATTCATATAATGTTGCAATTATTCAACATGGAGAACGGAACGTCAAAATTTCTTGGTCAAGAAATAATTGACAATATTTCTTCAGCATTTTCTTTTTAACAGCATACCAGACTTTAACTTTTAAACTTTTATCCCCTGTCAAGTATAAGTACAATTTAATTGTTACTTTCTTTGATAATTCAATACGACTGCGTTGTGTACTGCTTGGTAATCTTTGGTATTTTTGTTTTAACTTCGTGGTCATTTTTTTGATTATGGCAACCGTGACTACAATAACGAGAGACACTCATTTTTACGATTTTTGCCCGCTGTATTCATAACTCGAAAAGCAGTTAATTTGAATTTCAACAGACTTGAGTTCGAATCACTCTTGCGGTTGTTAACATGCTATATACATAGTTGAGACGCTAAGTTGATCTTATGCAGAGCAAGTCTGATAGTTTTGCGCGAATTTCTTAAAGCGCCAAATGAGTGAACCGTTGCAGGAGTTTAGTTGTGACCTCTCAGACTTGCTCTGATAATTGATTAGGGACTACCAATAACTTCTCTCAGTGTGAAATATTGTATATGTATGTAATTTTATTCTTTCGTATTTTCATTATTTCTATTAATGCTATTTTCTTAACAGAAGTTTTAAAAGTGAATACAGTAATTATTCTAGTACAGACATTTAATTTTTAATTTTCTGAAATTTCGGGGGGGGTTTGAACCCCCGAAACCCCCCCCCCTGAATACGCGCTTGATCTGTGGTCATTAGCGATAACAACCTAACTCGACTTAAGAAATTAGACCAATTGAAATTTCTTCTGGCGATTTTTTGTAACAAAACTGCTTTATAACTTAGGCAAACATATTGTATTTAATTGTTTATAAACAAAATAATAAAAGACCAATGAAAGTCTTGAAAAATGGTTTGATCCTCCTACTCAAAATCGCCAGCAAAAGTTTCAACTGGTCTAATTTCTTAAGTTGACTTAGGCTGTTATTGCTTATGACCACAGATATATACTAGTATATAGTTATATAGCACGGAATTGTTGATATTTTACTTAGGTCTAAAGTTTTTAGGTCTATGAGATTTCAGAACAATATTCCGTGACCGCAAGTGGAGACTAACAGTTTTCGTTTTAAATTTATTGGCTTAAGGACACGGTAAGAAGGATATTTTCTTCAAATGAAATTAAAAACTCCTTGTGATGGTTACTCCACTGGCTGTTTTGTTCTAGTTCAAATGCAGTTAATATTGAAAAAATTGGTAATATGCTGTTTTCTTTATTGTTTATCCATTGAAGCTTCTCATTTTTTACACTTCAATAACTTCTACTAAATTTAAGTTGGCAACCTTCAAAGGAAGTACCTACATTTTCTTCTGCAACGATTTTTTTTAATATGTCAAATACAATTTTTTCTGTTAACAATTTTCGCTGCTCAAACAAGTTCGAATTTCTTTATTTCTCTCTCTTCGTATTTTTGAGTCTTCGGTTTTTGGTTAGGTTCATACCAAGCGCCATGTTGCATGCTTCTCCATCAGCTACACATGCCATTGCTTTTCATTCGCCTTTAAATAATCCAACTTGAAATACAATGATTGAAGTTCAATTTAGTAAATTTTACCGATTTTCTGATGTACCACATGAGCTGCGCCTAATAGTAAGCCCGCTTGCTTTGAAACAAAAAAAAAAAACAACAAATAGGCAATGCGAATACTACAAAAACTTTATTTTTTGGTGTACGAAACTTTCAAATCAATATTATTTGCATGGAATGCAAAGTTTAGCGTTGGCAATGGCGAAAATGTCGTATGTCATAAAAAGAATGGAAAAAAGTCATATTGAAACAGAAATAATGCAGTAGAAATCAAAATGTTTATGGGCAAGTAGAAAACTTTTTAAGCTTTCCGTGACCCATTTCACTGTCAGCTGCTCTAAATTTAGTTTCCTTCACATGGAATTTATATACATATGTACCGTTGTGCACGCTTTTCTGTGAAATCATGAAGTTTGTATCAGATGTGACCTAGGGCATCGAAAAACAATCACATTAATTATCAGAAATATATTTTAGAACAGTTGACCGCAGATTTGTTATGGGGAGCAAGTGTCATACATATGTAGCAACAAAACTCAGTGTAAAATTTTCCATTGAAATCAAAATAATCTAGTTATGGAAATATACCAATATATCACAACAGTTAACGATCCCTTAACTCACAAAATGTGTTGTTACCAAGAACTTTAACCAATATGACTTATGTAGCTGAAATTTACATTATAAGCTACTAGCTTTTGACCTATTACAGTAACGTATATTTATGTAAACTTCAGAATAATCTATCTTGGAGTGAAAAACCCAAATTTTTTGAAAAAATATAAAAAATTATTCCAATTTATCAATTTATATTTTTTAAGAAATATATCATATTTAATATACAAAAAGTAAAAACACAGTTTGTAGCTTCTTCAATTTTATATTTACGAAATAATTAGAAATCGCGTTAATTTTCCTAAAGACATCAACTATTTTCTTCCTAAAAATTTTTATTTGTAAAAGAGTCGACATATAACCCAATATTTCAATATTTTTCTGTTTATGACATCTATTTTCGAGTGAAAAAACCCAAATTTTTTTAAAAAAAGCTAAAAAATTATTTCAATATATCAATATATATTTTTTAAGAAATATATCATATTTAATATACAAAAAGTAAAAACACAGTTTGGAGCTGCTTCAATTTTATATTTACGAAAGAATTAGAAATTGCGTTAATTTTCCTAAAGACATCAACTATTTTGTTCCTAAAAATTTTTATTTACAAAAGAGTCGACATATAACCCAATATTTCAATATTTTTCTGTTTATGACATCTATCTTGGAGTGAAAAACCCAAATTTTTTGAAAAAATATAAAAAATTCCAATTTATCAATTTATATTTTTTAAGAAATATATCATATTTAATATACAAAAAGTAAAAACACAGTTTGTAGCTTCTTCAATTTTATATTCATGTAATAGTTTGAAATCGCGTTCATTTTCCTAAAGACATCAATTATTTTGTTCCTAAAAATTTTTATTTGCAAAAGAGTCGACATATAACCCAATATTTCAATATTTTTCTGTTTATGACATCTATCTTGGAGTGAAAAACCCAAATTTTTTGAAAAAATATAAAAAATTATTCCAATTTATCAATTTATATTTTTTAAGAAATATATCATATTTAATATACAAAAAGTAAAAACACAGTTTGTAGCTTCTTCAATTTTATATTCATGTAATAGTTTGAAATCGCGTTCATTTTCCTAAAGACATCAATTATTTTGTTCCTAAAAATTTTTATTTGCAAAAGAGTCGACATATGTATAACCCAATATTTCAATATTTTTCTGTTTATGACATCTATCTTGGAGTGAAAAACCCAAATTTTTTGAAAAAATATAAAAAATTATTCCAATTTATCAATTTGTATTTTTTAAGAAATATATCATATTTAATATACAAAAAGTAAAAACACAGTTTGTAGCTTCTTCAATTTTATATTTACGAAATAATTAGAAATCGCGTTAATTTTCCTAAAGACATCAACTATTTTCTTCCTAAAAATTTTTATTTGTAAAAGAGTCGACATATAACCCAATATTTCAATATTTTTCTGTTTATGACATCTATCTTGGAGTGAAAAACCCAAATTTTTTGAAAAAATATAAAAAATTATTTCAATTTATCAATTTATATTTTTTAAGAAATATATCATATTTAATATACAAAAAGTAAAAACACAGTTTGTAGCTTCTTCAATTTTATATTCATCAAAAGAGTCGACATATAACCCAATATTTCAATATTTTTCTGTTTATGACATCTATCTTGGAGTGAAAAACCCAAATTTTTTGAAAAAATATAAAAAATTATTTCAATTTATCAATTTATATTTTTTAAGAAATATATCATATTTAATATACAAAAAGTAAAAACACAGTTTGTAGCTTCTTCAATTTTATATTCATGTAATAGTTTGAAATCGCGTTCATTTTCCTAAAGACATCAATTATTTTGTTCCTAAAAATTTTTATTTGCAAAAGAGTCGACATATAACCCAATATTTCAATATTTTTCTGTTTATGACATCTATCTTGGAGTGAAAAACCCAAATTTTTTGAAAAAATATAAAAAATTATTCCAATTTATCAATTTATATTTTTTAAGAAATATATCATATTTAATATACAAAAAGTAAAAACACAGTTTGTAGCTTCTTCAATTTTATATTCATGTAATAGTTTGAAATCGCGTTCATTTTCCTAAAGACATCAATTATTTTGTTCCTAAAAATTTTTATTTGCAAAAGAGTCGACATATGTATAACCCAATATTTCAATATTTTTCTGTTTATGACATCTATCTTGGAGTGAAAAACCCAAATTTTTTGAAAAAATATAAAAAATTATTCCAATTTATCAATTTGTATTTTTTAAGAAATATATCATATTTAATATACAAAAAGTAAAAACACAGTTTGTAGCTTCTTCAATTTTATATTTACGAAATAATTAGAAATCGCGTTAATTTTCCTAAAGACATCAACTATTTTCTTCCTAAAAATTTTTATTTGTAAAAGAGTCGACATATAACCCAATATTTCAATATTTTTCTGTTTATGACATCTATCTTGGAGTGAAAAACCCAAATTTTTTGAAAAAATATAAAAAATTATTTCAATTTATCAATTTATATTTTTTAAGAAATATATCATATTTAATATACAAAAAGTAAAAACACAGTTTGTAGCTTCTTCAATTTTATATTCATGTAATAGTTTGAAATCGCGTTCATTTTCCTAAAGACATCAATTATTTTGTTCCTAAAAATTTTTATTTGCAAAAGAGTCGACATATAACCCAATATTTCAATATTTTTCTGTTTATGACATCTATCTTGGAGTGAAAAACCCAAATTTTTTGAAAAAATATAAAAAATTATTTCAATTTATCAATTTATATTTTTTAAGAAATATATCATATTTAATATACAAAAAGTAAAAACACAGTTTGTAGCTTCTTCAATTTTATATTCATGTAATAGTTTGAAATCGCGTTCATTTTCCTAAAGACATCAATTATTTTGTTCCTAAAAATTTTTATTTGCAAAAGAGTCGACATATAACCCAATATTTCAATATTTTTCTGTTTATGACATCTATCTTGGAGTGAAAAACCCAAATTTTTTGAAAAAATATAAAAAATTATTCCAATTTATCAATTTATATTTTTTAAGAAATATATCATATTTAATATACAAAAAGTAAAAACACAGTTTGTAGCTTCTTCAATTTTATATTCATGTAATAGTTTGAAATCGCGTTCATTTTCCTAAAGACATCAATTATTTTGTTCCTAAAAATTTTTATTTGCAAAAGAGTCGACATATAACCCAATATTTCAATATTTTTCTGTTTATGACATCTATCTTGGAGTGAAAAACCCAAATTTTTTGAAAAAATATAAAAAATTATTCCAATTTATCAATTTGTATTTTTTAAGAAATATATCATATTTAATATACAAAAAGTAAAAACACAGTTTGTAGCTTCTTCAATTTTATATTCATGTAATAGTTTGAAATCGCGTTCATTTTCCTAAAGACATCAATTATTTTGTTCCTAAAAATTTTTATTTGCAAAAGAGTCGACATATAACCCAATATTTCAATATTTTTCTGTTTATGACATCTATCTTGGAGTGAAAAACCCAAATTTTTTGAAAAAATATAAAAAATTATTCCAATTTATCAATTTATATTTTTTAAGAAATATATCATATTTAATATACAAAAAGTAAAAACACAGTTTGTAGCTTCTTCAATTTTATATTCATGTAATAGTTTGAAATCGCGTTCATTTTCCTAAAGACATCAATTATTTTGTTCCTAAAAATTTTTATTTGCAAAAGAGTCGACATATAACCCAATATTTCAATATTTTTCTGTTTATGACATCTATCTTGGAGTGAAAAACCCAAATTTTTTGAAAAAATATAAAAAATTATTTCAATTTATCAATTTATATTACGAAATAATTAGAAATCGCGTTAATTTTCCTAAAGACATCAACTATTTTCTTCCTAAAAATTTTTATTTGTAAAAGAGTCGACATATAACCCAATATTTCAATATTTTTCTGTTTATGACATCTATCTTGGAGTGAAAAACCCAAATTTTTTGAAAAAATATAAAAAACTATTTCAATTTATCAATTTATATTTTTTAAGAAATATATCATATTTAATATACAAAAAGTAAAAACACAGTTTGTAGCTTCTTCAATTTTATATTCATGTAATAGTTTGAAATCGCGTTCATTTTCCTAAAGACATCAATTATTTTGTTCCTAAAAATTTTTATTTGCAAAAGAGTCGACATATAACCCAATATTTCAATATTTTTCTGTTTATGACATCTATCTTGGAGTGAAAAACCCAAATTTTTTGAAAAAATATAAAAAATTATTCCAATTTATCAATTTATATTTTTTAAGAAATATATCATATTTAATATACAAAAAGTAAAAACACAGTTTGTAGCTTCTTCAATTTTATATTTACGAAATAATTAGAAATCGCGTTAATTTTCCTAAAGACATCAACTATTTTCTTCCTAAAAATTTTTATTTGTAAAAGAGTCGACATATAACCCAATATTTCAATATTTTTCTGTTTATGACATCTATCTTGGAGTGAAAAACCCAAATTTTTTGAAAAAATATAAAAAATTATTTCAATTTATCAATTTATATTTTTTAAGAAATATATCATATTTAATATACAAAAAGTAAAAACACAGTTTGTAGCTTCTTCAATTTTATATTCATGTAATAGTTTGAAATCGCGTTCATTTTCCTAAAGACATCAATTATTTTGTTCCTAAAAATTTTTATTTGCAAAAGAGTCGACATATAACCCAATATTTCAATATTTTTCTGTTTATGACATCTATCTTGGAGTGAAAAACCCAAATTTTTTGAAAAAATATAAAAAATTATTTCAATTTATCAATTTATATTTTTTAAGAAATATATCATATTTAATATACAAAAAGTAAAAACACAGTTTGTAGCTTCTTCAATTTTATATTCATGTAATAGTTTGAAATCGCGTTCATTTTCCTAAAGACATCAATTATTTTGTTCCTAAAAATTTTTATTTGCAAAAGAGTCGACATATAACCCAATATTTCAATATTTTTCTGTTTATGACATCTATCTTGGAGTGAAAAACCCAAATTTTTTGAAAAAATATAAAAAATTATTCCAATTTATCAATTTATATTTTTTAAGAAATATATCATATTTAATATACAAAAAGTAAAAACACAGTTTGTAGCTTCTTCAATTTTATATTCATGTAATAGTTTGAAATCGCGTTCATTTTCCTAAAGACATCAATTATTTTGTTCCTAAAAATTTTTATTTGCAAAAGAGTCGACATATAACCCAATATTTCAATATTTTTCTGTTTATGACATCTATCTTGGAGTGAAAAACCCAAATTTTTTGAAAAAATATAAAAAATTATTCCAATTTATCAATTTGTATTTTTTAAGAAATATATCATATTTAATATACAAAAAGTAAAAACACAGTTTGTAGCTTCTTCAATTTTATATTTACGAAATAATTAGAAATCGCGTTAATTTTCCTAAAGACATCAACTATTTTCTTCCTAAAAATTTTTATTTGTAAAAGAGTCGACATATAACCCAATATTTCAATATTTTTCTGTTTATGACATCTATCTTGGAGTGAAAAACCCAAATTTTTTGAAAAAATATAAAAAACTATTTCAATTTATCAATTTATATTTTTAAGAAATATATCATATTTAATATACAAAAAGTAAAAACACAGTTTGTAGCTTCTTCAATTTTATATTCATGTAATAGTTTGAAATCGCGTTCATTTTCCTAAAGACATCAATTATTTTGTTCCTAAAAATTTTTATTTGCAAAAGAGTCGACATATAACCCAATATTTCAATATTTTTCTGTTTATGACATCTATCTTGGAGTGAAAAACCCAAATTTTTTGAAAAAATATAAAAAATTATTCCAATTTATCAATTTGTATTTTTTAAGAAATATATCATATTTAATATACAAAAAGTAAAAACACAGTTTGTAGCTTCTTCAATTTTATATTTACGAAATAATTAGAAATCGCGTTAATTTTCCTAAAGACATCAACTATTTTCTTCCTAAAAATTTTTATTTGTAAAAGAGTCGACATATAACCCAATATTTCAATATTTTTCTGTTTATGACATCTATCTTGGAGTGAAAAACCCAAATTTTTTGAAAAAATATAAAAAACTATTTCAATTTATCAATTTATATTTTTTAAGAAATATATCATATTTAATATACAAAAAGTAAAAACACAGTTTGTAGCTTCTTCAATTTTATATTCATGTAATAGTTTGAAATCGCGTTCATTTTCCTAAAGACATCAATTATTTTGTTCCTAAAAATTTTTATTTGCAAAAGAGTCGACATATAACCCAATATTTCAATATTTTTCTGTTTATGACATCTATCTTGGAGTGAAAAACCCAAATTTTTTGAAAAAATATAAAAAATTATTCCAATTTATCAATTTGTATTTTTTAAGAAATATATCATATTTAATATACAAAAAGTAAAAACACAGTTTGTAGCTTCTTCAATTTTATATTTACGAAATAATTAGAAATCGCGTTAATTTTCCTAAAGACATCAACTATTTTCTTCCTAAAAATTTTTATTTGTAAAAGAGTCGACATATAACCCAATATTTCAATATTTTTCTGTTTATGACATCTATATTGGAGTGAAAAACCCAAATTTTTTGAAAAAATATAAAAAACTATTTCAATTTATCAATTTATATTTTTTAAGAAATATATCATATTTAATATACAAAAAGTAAAAACACAGTTTGTAGCTTCTTCAATTTTATATTCATGTAATAGTTTGAAATCGCGTTCATTTTCCTAAAGACATCAATTATTTTGTTCCTAAAAATTTTTATTTGCAAAAGAGTCGACATATAACCCAATATTTCAATATTTTTCTGTTTATGACATCTATCTTGGAGTGAAAAACCCAAATTTTTTGAAAAAATATAAAAAATTATTCCAATTTATCAATTTGTATTTTTTAAGAAATATATCATATTTAATATACAAAAAGTAAAAACACAGTTTGTAGCTTCTTCAATTTTATATTTACGAAATAATTAGAAATCGCGTTAATTTTCCTAAAGACATCAACTATTTTCTTCCTAAAAATTTTTATTTGTAAAAGAGTCGACATATAACCCAATATTTCAATATTTTTCTGTTTATGACATCTATTTTCGAGTGAAAAACCCAAATTTTTTGAAAAAATATAAAAAATTATTCCAATTTATCAATTTATATTTTTTAAGAAATATATCATATTTAATATACAAAAAGTAAAAACACAGTTTGTAGCTTCTTCAATTTTATATTCATGTAATAGTTTGAAATCGCGTTCATTTTCCTAAAGACATCAATTATTTTGTTCCTAAAAATTTTTATTTGCAAAAGAGTCGACATATAACCCAATATTTCAATATTTTTCTGTTTATGACATCTATCTTGGAGTGAAAAACCCAAATTTTTTGAAAAAATATAAAAAATTATTCCAATTTATCAATTTATATTTTTTAAGAAATATATCATATTTAATATACAAAAAGTAAAAACACAGTTTGTAGCTTCTTCAATTTTATATTCATGTAATAGTTTGAAATCGCGTTCATTTTCCTAAAGACATCAATTATTTTGTTCCTAAAAATTTTTATTTGCAAAAGAGTCGACATATAACCCAATATTTCAATATTTTTCTGTTTATGACATCTATCTTGGAGTGAAAAACCCAAATTTTTTGAAAAAATATAAAAAATTATTCCAATTTATCAATTTGTATTTTTTAAGAAATATATCATATTTAATATACAAAAAGTAAAAACACAGTTTGTAGCTTCTTCAATTTTATATTTACGAAATAATTAGAAATCGCGTTAATTTTCCTAAAGACATCAACTATTTTCTTCCTAAAAATTTTTATTTGTAAAAGAGTCGACATATAACCCAATATTTCAATATTTTTCTGTTTATGACATCTATCTTGGAGTGAAAAACCCAAATTTTTTGAAAAAATATAAAAAACTATTTCAATTTATCAATTTATATTTTTTAAGAAATATATCATATTTAATATACAAAAAGTAAAAACACAGTTTGTAGCTTCTTCAATTTTATATTCATGTAATAGTTTGAAATCGCGTTCATTTTCCTAAAGACATCAATTATTTTGTTCCTAAAAATTTTTATTTGCAAAAGAGTCGACATATAACCCAATATTTCAATATTTTTCTGTTTATGACATCTATCTTGGAGTGAAAAACCCAAATTTTTTGAAAAAATATAAAAAATTATTCCAATTTATCAATTTATATTTTTTAAGAAATATATCATATTTAATATACAAAAAGTAAAAACACAGTTTGTAGCTTCTTCAATTTTATATTTACGAAATAATTAGAAATCGCGTTAATTTTCCTAAAGACATCAACTATTTTCTTCCTAAAAATTTTTATTTGTAAAAGAGTCGACATATAACCCAATATTTCAATATTTTTCTGTTTATGACATCTATTTTCGAGTGAAAAAACCAAATTTTTTAAAAAAAGCTAAAAAATTATTTCAATTTATCAATATATATTTTTTAAGAAATATATCATATTTAATATACAAAAAGTAAAAACACAGTTTGTAGCTTCTTCAATTTTATATTCATGTAATAGTTTGAAATCGCGTTCATTTTCCTAAAGACATCAATTATTTTGTTCCTAAAAATTTTTATTTGCAAAAGAGTCGACATATAACCCAATATTTCAATATTTTTCTGTTTATGACATCTATCTTGGAGTGAAAAACCCAAATTTTTTGAAAAAATATAAAAAATTATTCCAATTTATCAATTTATATTTTTTAAGAAATATATCATATTTAATATACAAAAAGTAAAAACACAGTTTGTAGCTTCTTCAATTTTATATTCATGTAATAGTTTGAAATCGCGTTAATTTTCCTAAAGACATCAACTATTTTGTTCCTAAAAATTTTTATTTACAAAAGAGTCGACATATAACCGGAATCCTTACATATTTAGGCTAATTGGGCCAGTTAAGATATGTGTTTTCAATATTTCCGAGTTGAATTTGACGAAAGAAACCAGAAAACCATCATATGTGTAAGTTGTAATATTCTCCCGCTAAACGGACTTCAAAAAATCCACAACTAAAGGAAAAATTGAGAAAACAGACTGTATCACCAAAAAAAAAAACACAATTTGGAAACCGGCTAATATTAAGAAGTTAACGGAATCTCAAAATGAACTTTCATTCCTTTCAATCCATATGGCCACTTTTGTTCGATATGGCATCATTCTATGTGACCATTATATATATTATAAGTCTAACTATGTTGTTGGTATATGTCAATGAAATTTAATTTTGTTTATTGAAATATTGACGGAATATGAAAGGAGTGGTGGCTCTGATGGTGGACTTTCAAACATTACTAAGTACCGTTTTTGCCATCTCCTATTAATGATTACTGGTCTTTAATGGACGGATTTTTTTAGGTTAGTTGTCAAATTACCCGTCTTTAGAGTAAACCAGCTTTTATGAAAGCGACTCTCAATAACTCAACTGTAAATAATTATTTTCAGCAATAAAAATGTCTCCAATATTTATGCCTCTAGGCATAAGGTATTGGAGAAAAATGCGAACAGAGGATTTAATAAATTAAACTAATTTAAGGTGGTCGAATTTCGACCACGGGATATACTAGTGTAAATTAAATGTGATGATACTTCTTACGCACATTTGTAAACGACGCTGAACTTGGTTTATAAAACGGCAGAAGAAAACTATAATGAAAAGTGCATACAAAGAGTTATGTATTTAAATTAATATCTAAGCCATACATACGTAGCATTGAGCTTAACAAAGTTACAATAAAACGTTATTTAGAAATCCAATATGTCTTTTGGGAACAAGCCGTCTCAAGGTTTTATCCTACAAACTGGCGGACCCTGCATATTCAATAGCGTTTACTAAGGCCGATGAATTTTTACCAAGGTGTTAGTTTTTGTACAACTTTGAGATGAGGAAAATATGGTCCCATCAATCAGTATGCCGACACCTTCCGTTCATCGGTCTATTTGAGTATAGTCGCTCATTTAAATAATAAATTTTAGATAAAAACTAAATTTAAATTGAAAAAATAAGTGTTACAACTACGCTTGTTATTTTGGTGGAAATTCTCCAATTCAAATAGCAGTTATTTCTAACAGAATATTTAATGTAAATTCGTTTTACAGATTAATCGAAATCAGAGGGAGTTCATTTTAGAAAAAAATGTGAAAACGAAACGGTGAAAGTGTAACATAGAACAGGGAATGCCAGATTCACAGTGAACTTGTTTGATTAACACTCGCAAGTGAATCGATGAACCTGCTTGAATATTAAGTTCCAGAACATGGACACACCATCGTGTTAGATTTATGAGTTGTACGTATATGTATATCCGGGAAGGTTGGCGAAATTACATAATGCCATTCAATTGTCTAGGAAGCTAATAACTAATGAACCATCAAGTGCTGACCTTCACCCCCGCCCTCGGTATACATTTTTTGAAGTTATTAAATAGGTACATACATACATAAAGTTGGGTGTTGTTTGTTTTCAAGTTTTCAAGTTTCGAACGGGCGGTGATGGTCAAAATATACAAATAACGAGAATAACCACGTAACCGTTTGCTAATTGTTTTCTTACATAAACAGGAGCCTAAGCTACGAGTTGTAGGCGTATTAACATGGACATTTAACTTGCTTATTGGCCCGCTTTTCGACTTAACTGATTCGAATTTGTCTGTCATAGAAGAAATTATTGTTATTCCATCAACATGGCTAAACCATCAACATGTAAGAATACTTGGAAATAGCTGAATACTAGGCAATGGATGATACATGTATGTATCTACCAAAGGTTAATGTCTAAGAAAACAGTAGCTACAGAATTACAGAAGTATTTTCGAGGCTAGCATATATTAAAAAGGCATACGTAAGGCTGGACAGAAGTGAATGAGGGGCAAAAAGAAATTCGAGAAGGGCAAAACTGTACTTTTTACGATACGGTAGGGAAGTTTATTCTCTTTTATTTTAGGATTATGTAAATGCTATGCTGAATCTATACCCGATTGACGTCATTGGAAATACAGGTTTTTTCATTCTGCTTCTAATATTATACAGTACATAAATGCAAGTATGCATGCTCTTATGAAGAAGTCCTATCTGTACTGCTGGTAAGCCCTGTAGTGGAATTCACTAGCTTATAACGAAGCTATTCTTCGACGAATATGCTATTCACTAACTTGTCTATAATGATTCGGGGAAAAGATTGCCCATTCCGCGTACTCTAAGTACTCAAACTACATTTTTTTTAAAATAATTGTAATATGGATATACATACTATTATTATTTATTTTCAATAACAAATTTGTAACGCCACTCCTGGAAAAGTATACAAAGAACCATCTTATGGGATGTGCAATTTTATGCACACTGCAACACTACAACACTGCAATGTTAGATGATCACATTACATTGCAATATATGTACCTGCAAATCAGAATGATGTCTAAACCTAACTCGTGAAGCAATTGTCTTTGTATGCTTGCAGATATGCGTAGGTAGTAATTGAACTTATTGTCACTATCACAACTGCACCAATTAATCAATCATTTAATTTGCATGCAATTGTTTGCACAGAAATCCCATAATGCGTTTATGTGGAAATATTCTAAATGAGACATTAACTCATTTAACATATTTACACTGCTTATTATTATTTTCTGAAGTACACTATTAGGACTTGAAAAGTATACCATTCAAATTGTTTAATGGCATCGCTGGTAATGAGATTGACTTTGCAGAAATACCTTTCAAATAAGTAATTAATCAAATCAGAAAAGTGTGAAAGAATATGTAAGGTGTTGTAAAACTACAAAGTCACTCCACACATCCATACACACAATGAAATGGAATTTCTTTGAAAAAAATCTTCCAATACCTGCCACGCGACTGAAGGGCTGCCTTCTTGATGCAACGTTGAACATATGTTTGCTGCGACAAATTGCTTTGCTGGTATTGTTGGTACTTTGATGGTGGCTCTGCCTTATAAAACAGCTCATAAATTACGCACACTCATACGGGTGCATAAATACATACATACATATGTACACATGTATGTAAATAGGTACGCCCCAATGTTACTTATACGACATGTTGTACTGCAGTCAAGTGTTGGTGCAATCTGTTTGTGGGTACTGTGTAAGGCGAGAATGGAATACATTAATTACGCGCACTTCAGTGCCACCATTTGCATATCCTCGCACACACGTACAAATGTACATATCTTTTACCTGTTTTTTGCGCCGATATTGTATGTGAATTCATATAAATTACTTGCAAGGAACGTGCACACACATACATACATCATTACACACACATATATGTACATATATGCAAAAGATGTTAGCGAAGTAGAGGGTCTTTGATGCCCTCAATGTCTGTTGCAGCTGACATATGACTCTCGATTTGTTCTGCCATTACTCGCAACGCCACGGCTGTCATTCAAACTCAAGCAATTACATACCCGCTTTAATTTCACCGCTGTTTTTAAGGTAACGCCCTGTTACTGATATGGTTGGTTCTGTGAAAAGCCGAGAGTTAGGGGTAACAATGTCATGTAGTATGTATCCAGTTTAAGCTTCAGTTGTTGCGTTAATCACGCTCTCACCGAACATAGAAGTTGTTCCTCGTTCGCTGTACAAATCCACAACTACGTAAGCTGAATTGATGAACGCGTGTAGGAAATGCATGAATGTTCCATTGCGAACCAGAGACTACATAGTTGGGATTGCAGATCAATATGGTAGAAAGTTTCACCCATCTTCGTATTTATACTAAGCACTGCTGGAACAAAAAACCTGCACGTTTCCTCTCTAGTCTCAAGGTTTAGTTAAAGAAACGTGAAATTACTGATTGGAAAAAACTCTTGTTTGCAGCTCAGTTTGGTTGATTTTTAAATGTGACATATGTTTCTAAAGCTTGGTGTGGGTGGAGTTGAGATACTTAAAAAAAGCCTAAAGATAATAATACACATAAGCGTAATTTTTAATACGAGAATAAGTGCCCCTAATACAACACTGGAAGGGAATTGAAATTGCTTCTTCACAAAACTTGCGAAAATTGTATATCAACAAAGTTATCAAAAATTATGATCATGTCCCATAACTTATTTTTATAGAAAAAAATTACGAGCGCTTTGGTTGTTCTGTTTGTCAGAAAATTTCAAGCAACTCTTTTCTTTAATCGTTTGAAGTGATTTGCTCGATTTGTCGCTCATTGCCAAAGTGCAATTAAACGCATTAGCAGTAACCACACATTGATGAATTTACTTGAATTCAGCTACGAACAATTTTGCAAAACAAACCACAATTTCAGTCAAGCAAAGAGAATGGAAAATAGTCAGTAGCATGAGAGCGCAATCGACCGGAAATAATGTGAACATTCACGTTTTGCGTTTAGAGTTTTCCTATGCAAATGCGCACACATACACACATAAGCACATTTGTTCGTAAATTTCAAAATTCTATTACGGCAAGCAAATAGATTTCTCTTTTCATTTCGCTAACGTATTCAGGGCACGCTCGACACCTGACCACGCATCAGCACGCACGTCCGCTAAGGTCAATCTTATATGTTTGTCATGTGTTCGAGTATCCAGTATGCAAATGCACAATGTAGGTAATGCAGCGTAAAAGCTTGACAGCCTTTGGGCAAAACAAGCCAGCTCGATAAATTTTCCTTTATCGTATCGTTCGCTCACAGTTATAGCGGTGATGTGGATTTCATTTTCTTTTTTTTTTCAATTCGAAAATCCGTCCAGTTTAGTTATTCGTTAAAATTCAAAGGAATTGTTTCAAAACTGCATATCCCCACTACGACGATAGAAGATTCTTACTCCTTTCATCAAAGCTCCATATGTAAATATATTAATTTTCAGCACTTTTTGATAATGTCTTTGGGTGAGCGTTTTATGTTATAAAAAAGTAGGTTTTTATTGCCATTTTTAAAAATTACAGAGAGCTTCCGAGAATCGCATGAAATGTTTGTCTACTATGCTCTAAAAGATTTTGGTATGGCACCTACTCTACTAGGTTTCTGTCGTGCTGAATTAAGTACATACATTACAAGAAAGCTGCCTGCTATCGGCTTCATATATATCTATTTACAGCTTACTATACTCGTATGTCTAATGCAGTCTTGAGCTCAAAGTGCCAGCATTTGCAACATGTTATTCAGCCTTATTGTGAATTTCATGGGAACAAATCTCCCAAAAATGTTTAATGGGAAAACAAAAACAAAGTGGGAAAATTGTTAGCGTTTCCCATTAAAACGTTTTGGGAGATTTGTTCCCATGAACTTCACAATAAGGCTGATTATATCACTGCTTGTTGATTTGTTTTTGGACTCATAGAATGGTAACACAGTGAACTTCTTCATTATTTTAAGTCTTCGCCAGGATCCATATATGAACACTGTTGGTAGCGTAGGCGAAAAAATGAATCCTCAAGAGAAGTGCCGAGGTTTAAATTTGATCATTTAGAAACGTGGCAAGCAGAGTAGCTGTAATAGATATCCGTTACAGTTTAACCAGTTATAGTGCATTGAAAAGTATGCATGAATTCATTGTGATTATCGTTGCTCGTTTAACTTCTAGTCAAAGAGAAGTAAACAAATTTTACATCAATATAAATTTATTTAACGTCAGAAATCCAACACAATTAAAAAATTTGGCTTTAGTTTTCAATTAATATAATTAACTAGAAAACCTTTTGTCAACGGAATTCAAAATGTTATTCAAAAAACCGTTTCACCCCAAGTACATATGTATAACAATAATTTTTTGTAGCTGAGTGAAGTGAAAAGAATTGTCATAACCAGAGAGAAAAGATTTGTTTTACCTCACGGCAACGCAAAACCGGAATGGTACTGACTTAGAAAATGATCAAAAATCCTTATAGTGAAAATGATCGTACTCAAATAAGGAGTTTCTATTGAAGCTCAAAAATAGTAAACGTCGCAAAATAAATATTTATCTAAGAATATTGAAAGAAATGGATACTTACATATATGCCACTTGTAGCTCTAAAACCAATGCACTAAACATACCCTCTATTGAAAGTAGCCAAATAGCTCGATTCCGTTGTCGATTTAATTGCATTTTTCATTTTTGGTTATGCACTTTTCTTCCATTATAACATATAATTAACATATAGGCAGCAGCAAATTTGTTTGGTGGCAACTCTTTTCATCTATGTATATTAGAGTTGTGAGTAACTTACTCAAAGCACCGTTCTATTAAGCGAATTTATTGGGTACGGCGCAATCGATATTTCATACAAATTCATTCATTAATCTTTAAGAGTTTAATATCACTTACTACCTTGCTAATTTTTGTTGAAGTTAAACGTTAGCTTAATTAATTTTTTTCTAATATATTATTAAAACTATATTAAAACGATGGAAACAAGTAATCGGTGTGATAAATAATACAATCTGATTTTAAAAGAGGAATTCATTTCCCAATGGAAAAAGTTAAAATTTTCATATTAAATTATATACAATTTAGAGTAAACTATACCCCCAGCTCCACTTTTCTGTGGTCCGATGATGATGAAAGCTTTTATCTGCTAGTTTTCTGATATAATATTTTATAAATTGGTACAGATACGTACCCCGGGCTCTAAATGATTTATAGCCTTGATTCTGATTTTCGTTCTAATTGAGTGATATGAAGAAAACAGCAATTTATTGTCAAATAACTCTGATTTCAGCTTATTTCTGTATGTCGAGGCTTTACATTCTCAATACTCCATAGCACGAAACAATTTTACTCAGCCACTTAGAATAAATAAAGTACGAGTACCTACTCAATAAGAGCTTAAAGGCCCTCTTTATCTTAATTACAGTAATTAGCTGATTTTTTTTATAATGAGTACAGAAACTATTTGAAATACACTTTGACCTAGTTAATACATTTAATGTTAGTTTAAATAACTCAGATCTACCTTTACAAAAGTGTTACAAAAAATACCCACAAAAAGTAGTTATTTGAATATGTTATTACTTAAAAGGTATATTATATTTTTGTCAAGGAACTTAGCAACTAAACCATGAAGCTAAAACTGTAGTAATAAAATTAATTTGCTTAATCAAGTGCCACTTTCAGTTGCTACCTCCCACACGTAAATACGTAGAAATTTAAGGCGTGCAGCTGGTTGTAAATTTTGTTACGCATCAAGAAAACATTTCACTTTAATTGGAAGTGGCCAAGATTTATGATGTTTGTGAGTTAGAGCATTATAAATTTTCTGCAAAAAGCGTTCTTTTCTCTTCCGTGCTTTTTAAATTTTCTTTCTTTTCTTTTTGTGTGTGTGTTTTTTTTATTCTTGTAGAAAGGACATTAGCATCTTACAACTACACCCACAAATATAATTGTATATAATCAGTGTAAGAGTTTTTGTTTTTGTGTTAGAGGAATCGCCATTTTATAATGTGAATGCTAGCTTCGTGTCGTCTACTTCTCACCTAATGTTATTTCGTTGAATACAGTTTGGAAGGAACTTTGCTGTCGCCATCTTTGCTGTTGAAGCCAGCAAAGGATACAAAGGCTTCTTGAATGCTAAACTTTGTATGCTAAGATTTAGGTAAATGTTCAGGCGCCAAAACGATAAGTAATGCCGTTATTCTATATTTACCACCTACTTATGGTTTCGCTGACGGGAAAGAGGCTTCACATTTTGTATTTTTCATCTTCTTTGTTTTTTGGAAATTAATGAATGATGACTTTTCATAGCTTAAGCTATTATAATATTTAGTTTATTTCAAACACTAAACACTGAAGATTTTTCTCGTAACAAAATCAAAACCGCTTTTGAACCTTTCGGCCGAGTTATTTACTCTGACATAGTTTGTCCTTAAAAGTTTTTTATGAATGAAATATGTTTTCGGTACAGAAATGTATAAACCAATATATTTATACTTACTATTCAATACAACTATTTTACAGACCACTAATTAGTTATCTTACCTCTTCTTAAACTATTCAAACATTGGTTAGATTTTTTTTATATCGTCAGCACAACTCACCGAAAAGTTTCCTTTTAACTTCGTCGAAATATCGGGGAATAAACATTTATGTTAATTAACGTAAATTTTATTGTACTTTTTTTCTATCCGAAAGTAGCTTTACAACTAGCGGGTGGGAAATCAGGATTAGGAATCTCGAGTTCAAACGCAATAAAACAGAAATAAGGGTAAAACGAAAAATGTGAAACATGGAACGTAATAAAAGCTTCATTCGAGGACCAACTTTTTAAAGAGAAGCCAAATAAGTTGTAATCTCAGGATGTTAAAAGATTTTAGGATCGTATAAAATTCAAGCCTCTGACAGGTGATGGCGAAACGAACTAATTGATTGTATATTACCAGTGATGATACAGATTGAATAAATCGACAAAAATCGATACTTACGATGATGCTTAGGTTACACTCAACATAGCTTACATTTAGGTTATACTTAGAGCTTTTACTTAAATTACACTTTAGATTTTACAAGGTAAATTTTTCTCGCGTTTCCATAATCACATCAGTGCACCTGTTTCACTATTATAAGCTACGATTATTACTTTTGCTTTGAATGCTATTGTAATTCGCAAACCGCTTATGAAATATTCCCTAGATATAGTTTATGTTCTGCAAAGCCCAAGTGCGTTTTTTCACAACACTCACGCGCCATGCCTCAGAGCCAACAGTGCTCGCCACCAAAAAATACATACAGGGTGTCACAGGTGTCCCGAACCTCCCGTTCTCTAAAGAACAAATAATTTTTAGCATTTGCGCAACACGCTCATCAGAGCCTGAGCCAAATACATAATAAAAAAAATGTAGATAACTGTTAATGAAACTCGATAATGAATTTTAAACTCTATTTATTCTTAATAATTATACTAGTTATTTGACGGATAACATGCATAGACAAATGTTATTCATACGCCATGCTGCACTGCAGTGAAGATACTCGGATGATTAAAGGTTAACTACGATTTACACATAAATCTCTTGAATTGACATACGATGTCAATGCGATAGAAAATTAAATGTTAGGAACAATTTTTGATAATAAAACTCAATCATGTATAATAATTTTATTAGATACTATACACGGTGATCAACAGAATAAATATCTTGTGGTGAAGCGGGCGGGACTCATTAATAAACTTTTCGTTTTCGTTTTGTGCTAAAATTTTAATCACCGTATTTTAGGTCTACGTTTACGAAATTACAAAAATTGGGCAAAACAAGTACGCATACTTAAATCCAGAATTATAAGTGAAGTATCGAATAATAGAGAAAGCGATAAAGCCAACTGTTTATATGGCGACATGCTAAATGCACTATAGTCGATGGCTAGTTAAGGGATGACACACCACATTAAGAACAATACCGCAATCTTGTATGACACTTGAATAACAAGGCCTAATTGAAATAAGCTGGACTCTTGCCAGGCTAGACTTATGTAATGTCTGTCCCGCATTGAAGTAACACATATTTATGTTATTTTACTACCAGAACACTACTTCGATAGATCGATTTTATAGTATCCAAATATATGATTTTTCCAAAGCCATTGCATGGTAAATATAGTAAAAACATTTTTATGCATAAACAATTTTAATTTGATGCTCGATTGGCTTGCAGGTTTAAACTTTTTACTCACGTTTAATAAAATAATATGTTGGGTAGATTTCGGTACAAAATCAACACCAAGAGAACTGGGGATAGCCTAATACAATTACTGGCATCAAAGTAAAACATAAGTTCTAGAATGTAGCTGTGAGACAATGAAAGGGAAAATAACAGTTGACCCTCTGCTCGGACATGAAACACTCATTACCACCAATTTGTTACTCTTAATGATTTCCATGTAAATGTGGCAGTTACAATAACAATAACACTTAGAAAGACAACAAAAATAAAATAAGGCAACGCAGCTCCGAGTATGCACTGATGCAAACAACGAAACTTAAATATATTAATACCATGAGAGTTTAAAATTTTTGCCACTGTTTAAATTTATGGTTCAAAGAAGAGGTTCTACACAAATTGCTTGTAATTTTTATGAACTGAAATTCCCCGCAAATTAGTTCTGAACTTAAATTTTGTAGAAAAAAAACGAAATGGGTGTTAAATCCGTATAGTCCAGGCAACAGGGATTCAATGCAGAAGTGACGAGGACCATAGGTTGTTTTGGTTTATATAACTTTCCTACTAGTGGACAAAGAGGATACTTTTCTGGAGCCAATTAAAGTGCATATTTTTCTCTTTTTTTATTATTTTGGTAGTGGAAACATCTGCCAAACAATTTTCTTATACAGTTTGTTGCCATCAAAAGTGTCTTAACAGTTTTTCTTGTAAATGCTGTAGTTTTCCCGCTTTAATCACTTTTCTCAGGGCATTATTACAAAAAACATGCACACAAGTAGTTTTTGAGGTGCAGTTGTGTGGATCAAAAAAATTGTTTTTTAGCAAAATGCAATTTTTTAAGGATTACGAAAGAATGTTAAATTGCTATGATTGTTTATTCTAGCAAATTCTTGAAAAAGATGTTAAACCCTTCGAAAAGGATGTGGCAACCACCCTACATAGGTTCAAAGTTGAATATTTTGTTAAGTTAACTCGCCAAAATAACTTATATAACATGTGGCAGATTTCTTCAAACATACCCTTTATTCGTTATGGCATTTTGGACTATGAAGCTACAAATTTGTATTGTCACTTTAGTAGAATAACTTAGCATTGGTCTGCGTCACTTTCGTATTCAGTCGATTTTCTGTCTTCCTCGCCTGGACTAGTATCCGTCATTGGAATTTAATAATGTTTTCTAACCATAACGAGACATTTGCCACTTCATTATTTCCATTGTGAAAGCAAATAATTTTATCAAAAACAAACATGAACAGGTTAAGTATATACTCTAGTGTATATGAAAAACTAAAATTTTCTTTAAAGTTAAAATTTCATCGATCATGTGTTATCTCTGCATTGACCTCTGTGCGTATAAATCACCACAGATATATTTTAAGTATGCTTTGCTACATTTTATCTGCGTTACATAAATTCAGAAACATTTTGATGGGACATACAAATATACATAAGTATTTCTAATCTATCTTGTCTGACTTTTTACTTCTACGGCCGTTTATATGTGCTCGCGGTATTCTCTCTAATTCGCACTTACAATTGAGTTTCGGTACTACTTTTCCTTTAGTGATACACGGCTCACGCACCCACCGTCATACACATAAATATGTATCTATGTATATGGTATAAATTACTTTTGTACATGTATAGGTAAGTTCGCATGTTTACTCGTTTTTGTGTGGCAAAAGTTGTTCAGCGCGTTTTTGTTTAATTAGAACATTCATTAATCAAATCAAAACCATTTGCCGACCCCAAATTTTGCGAATGACACATAGGCATGCAAACATTCGACAGCTGAACGGGGAATACAAAATATATGTATGGTTGTATACAGTAGAATAGGGTATCTCAATGTGAGTACATCCAAAACAGCTGATAAGCTGTAACAACAAACGTCATAATCGTAACATAAAGTCCACTTAAATGTCTATCTCATGACTCAAGAGAAATGTATGTTTAACACTAAAAAGGCATAGTCAGCAGTTCAAAGAAATGGAATTTTTTTTAAAAGAATGCCGCCAAAACAAAATTAATGACTTAACTTTCCATAATGGAACTTCCTAATTTAAATGCCCTGTGAACCACTTAATATTTAGAGACATTTATGGACGAAGAGAACAAAGCTAAGCCAAACGTCTTGCCGTAAGAGTTATTTGTATTGTTTCGTTGAAAAAAATTTGCGACTTCAGCAGTTGCGCGGCTGAGTGAGTTTTTATATAGAAGTTTATGAATATAACAACTTTAATTTCCTGTTTATTTGAAGGACTTGCGTGAGAAACCCCCTGGAGCCCAAATAGTTTAGTGCAACTCGTTATAAAAAAGCTAAGATTTTCACAAACGGCGAAACGACGGCTGTGGACATGTGTCACGTTATTCTAAAGATAAAAATATGTATCTATTCAAAACTCTTCCATCGTTTCTCCAATATTGCATGAATTTTAACATAATTTGACTCCTGTGTGCCACGGATTCTTAAAGCAGCTCTGCGATGGTTTCTTAAATGATTTTTACTAGAAGCAAACAAAGACATAAGAATTGCTTCGAAAGTTGTTTGGCAACAAACGGAAAGTAAAAACTAGTAAGGAAGTCTAAGTTCGGGTGTAACCGAACATTAAATACCTAGTAGTGATCTGTTGCGTTATCCCAATTAACTCAGGTCTATTTTAATACCTGAAAAGGTGGTATAAAACAACTGATTGTTTTCGATTAAAAACACTTCTGTTGTAAGTGGTAAATTAAATTATCACTAAATAACAAAATATAGGTATGAAATAAAAAAAAGGTATGAAAATAAAAAAAATTAATAAAAAAAAGGCAATATGGAGTTAACTACTTTCCCGTAAATCTTGCTTGTTTGTCATTCGATTTGCATAATTTTTGGCAGGAGTATACTACATACTATTGGGAAGCATCTCACTAACTTTCATTGAAATACCTTCTTGAAATTTCAAGCAATCGCTTTTGAAAATAACAGACCTTTTTTGCTGAAAAGTGGGCGGCGCCACGCCTACTTCAACAAAATCCACAAAATTTTTTTGCAGTTTAGTTTTTCTTAAAAAGCTTATTAAGTGTGTAAAATCTTATATATATAACTTATACAGTTATGGAAATATCGCGATTTTAATTTTACAAAGAAATTTTTCAAAACTGTGTTCAAAAAGTGGGCGTGTCCGTTCACCGATTTTGTTTATTTTTACAGCAAAGAGTTACCTTTATATGTTGAACACTTTCTGTAAATATCGTTTCAATAAGTCAATTTTTACCGGAGTTATGGCATGGAAAGTTTTATGGAATAATCCCCCATAAAGGGGCGGGGCCACGCCCATTTTCCAAAAATTTTGTGTTTTCGACTTTCTTTGCCCACGAACACTTTAGAGGTGAAATCGAAATGATATACAGCTAGTTTGAGCAAAGTTATAGCATATTCAATATATCAATGATCCTTTTCAAAATCTTTCGTATAAAATTGGGCGTGGACCTAACCCGATTTCGATAATTTTTTTTCGAAATATTGCCTGTATTAATATAAATATGTGTGCTGAATTTCACTTTGCTATCTTGAGCGGTTTTTGATTTATGATTAATAATATTTCCAAATTTGACTTAATCAAAAGTGGGCGGTACCACGCCCCATTTTAAAAATTTCTTCAAAAATGTATTTTTTGCCTTAACGCTAAAGTGCACACCAAATATTATCCTTATAGGTGTATTATGTACTGAATAATCACTCTTTTTGTATTTTCGAAAATATTATATATATAGAAAGTGGGCGTGGCTTTTAACCGATTTTGCCTATTTTCAATAGCGCTCCGAGATAAGTGAAAAGGAATCTGCATACCAAATTTCATTGAGATATCTCAAGATTTACTCAAGTTATCGTGTTCACAGACGGACGGACGGACAGACGGACAGACGGACGGACGGACGGACATGGCTCAATCAATTTCTCTTTTCCTCCTGAACATTTTGATATGTATATATAAGTCAATATCTATCTCGATTCGTTTATGCCGTTACATACTACCGTTAGGCGAATGAAGTTAATATACCTTGTGTGCGAAGCACTACTAGGTATAATAAAAAGCACAGTTTTGATTTAAGTAATATTTTACTCCTTGTTAGATAAACTATGTATTGGCAACTCTTAATTTAGTAAGTTTCATCTATAGAGTAAAATTACCGGCGCCTTCAAACTTTTAAAAGATTCTTCGATTTGTATTATTCAAGTAATTATCACAATATTCGTAATATAGTTAAAAACTGTTGGTTTTAAAAACGAAAATGTTATTGTATTTCTCTGCGAAAGTGTCAACCTTTAAAGGAGAGAGTTTTTCAAATTAAAGTTTTATGAACTGGTAAATTTGACTTTTAGTTAAAACGAAATGTACCATAATTATATATATATATGGCGCGATATACAACAGTTATATCATCAACCTCCTGGGAGATTTTTGCGCCGAGCTTCTCTTCCAATTTGTGGTGTGCCGCTTTGAAATTTTTTCCTACAAATTGGCGGGACCTACGGTTTTTCGCCGACTCCGAACGGCATCTACAAAGCAGATGAATTTTTGCTGAGAAGCCTTTCATGGCAGAAATACACTCGGAGAGTTTGCCAAACCACTGCCGAGGGGCGACCCCGTTTTGAAAAAACTTTTTCAAACCACTTTTTGATGTAACCTGTACCAGGGCTCGAACCCGGACCTTTGGTGTGGTAGGCCGACAACACTACCTCCACACCACGGTGGCCTTAAGTCAATTAGAACAGTTAGTACAATTTGACGATTGCTTTTATCCACCATTAACCTTTTTAGTTTTTATAACGATTTTAGTAATTTATACGTACTGTATTGAAAACATCTTTAAAAAAAAATATATACTAGTAACTGTACTCTAGCTGACATCAATATGCAAGTATCTGACACGCACGGGTTTACTGTCTGTTTAGGACATATATTTTTATGCTTACTATCCAAAATTAAGTGTATCAATGGAAGGTTGGATTCTGGATACGAAAGTACTCAGTGATTGATGTCATAGCATTCATTGTGGCAAGCTCTCAACACAAAAGCGGTGTATCTTTTGCTTTGGATAAGAAAAAAAAATATTTAATTTCACAATGGGATGATGGTTTATTCATTCAAATGTGTGTTTATACGAATTAGGGCGAGTAAAATTCTCTTCTTATATTGCAAAACACACCCAAATGGTTATAGCAATTTTTCTGATATGTATCCGTTATGATCTAGTTCTAGCACCTTCTAGTAGTAATCTAAATCTAGTAACCATCTTAAAATTTTCGAAATCTAATTACTCGTATTGCTTTATTCCTGCTGGCTCTAAAGAAATTACATTTTACTGTGAAATAAACACACTGTGAGTCACCAAAGCCAAGTATTTAGACAAATTTTTAATAAAATGAACTTGACGCACCCTAATAGTATACCAAGGTACGTATAAGTACACTTATGGTAATATATTTTGGTAGACTTTGTGTCAGTTTTTCGCTGAGCATAGCCTAACCAAGATTACCGTGTACGATCCCATAGACAATAAGGACAATAATGGCAATGCCAGTGATAACAGCAAAGGCAGCAGCGCAACAAAAGCGACAACGAGAACGACAATTTCATGAGCTAAATGTATGCGCATAAATTAATAATTAATTACACAGAATTACATTTCGGGTCTGTCGTATAATATTCATTATTGTTATGCATAAATAACGTGTAGCCAGCCAACCACCCACCATAATACTCCCGCTTTACCTATTCCATACATTTAAGTTTACTGACAACAGAGCAACCGAAGATTAAACCAAACTATCATTTCCGCATTGTATTACCAGCGGCGTAGATATAATAATATGTGTTTCGGTGGAAATACGGTTTTCTTTTTCGTGAACGTGACACAGGAAAGACATAATAAAGAGTACCACCTGAAAGTATAGTGTTTAAAATCTTTTAAGGTATAGGTATGAGTATATATTAATCTCCCAGAGTTACACCTGCCTACGAACTTAAGACCAACTAAACACCAATACAATCGATTGTTCCGATAAATCTGGTTTGGGCTAAGTATATAAACAGTTCTGAAGAGTTTGTACCAATTCTATGTAAGGATCGGACACTCAAAAGGTATTAAGCCTTCGGCACAGCCGAAGACAGCCCTTCCTTACTTGTTTTAATTACGTTTATATCGCTGTCATATTGAATAATTTTCGGTAGAACTCTAATTTCGGCACTTTAATGGACATTTCCTCTGATGTTGCTATCCTTTTCTCCATACAATAGAACAGTTATGATAGGAGACTTATTGTGTAATGTTTAAATTCGCCAGTTATAATTTTTTGTTTCTCAATTCCCTTATCATTCTACGTGAGTAAGTAATAGAGACTGTCCGTTGAGTTTCTCGGACTAGAATTATATTCTAAATAGACAAAGTTCTGCAATGTTTCAAATCTGTACCTGCCAAGAGTGGCATGGCTGTCAAGAGTGGCAAATACCATGTCTCCCTGATTGATATTAACTACGTGACCTTTATTAGTACTTTTAACTAATTTGAAATATGCCAACCTATGACGCCATGGTGAGAAGGCATCGCCGATATATTGAATGGTTGGTTCATAAATATATTGACGACTTCGAATTTCCTACAATGTCAATATGTTTGTGCGTACTCGTATCTGCATAGACAAGTAGATGTTAACAAAGAAATAAAACTCCAAAAAAATGAGTATGGGCTACTAAAATATAAAAGAAAAAAAATATATAAAAGATATTAAATAAGACAAGTGGGTTAGGCGCACGCACTTCTACTATATATCTTGGCATTAATTTGAGCAAAAGTTGGAGTGAGAGTAGGTGATCAGTGAATGTCACACAATTGTTTATATGTATATCGTGACCGAAAAAGTTCCTCCACTTTATGTCAAAATAATGAAGTAATCAAAGATTGTGATAGCATAACGCACTTTTCCTGCCATCAATTCGACACACCCATGCAAGCGATAGGAAATATTATGAATTGATTGCATATAACTATATTTTTTATATACATTCATACATATGTATGAATAGAGAGCCAAAGGTAAGGTTAAGCTTCCGATGCCATCGGTTTTACCCGGACCATACCGGTAGCATTATTATTTGTTTTCATAGTTATTATTTGTAAAAAATCGGTAAATTTGTCTGGAAAACTGTATATAAGATTGCAAATTATAAATATTTTTTTTATTTATGCATACATGCATAAATTAATATGTTAACGCTTTAAAAATAATGTAATTAATACATAGTAAAAGCTTAGAAATGTACTTACGGGCCTGCAACTTCCTACACATGTGCGACGTATAGCTCAGAACCAGCTTGACGATTATATTTTATGATGCCTTTATTTGTATTTACACAAATTTCAATTAGGTAGCCTTGGTTTTAGTAGATAAATAGCAGTTTGGATAGGGCACCATTCTGTAGAACCCCTTGCGTAATCCTGCAATATAAAATTGGTAAATGATTTCGTCACACGCAATGAAAATAGTTGAACCGCACTAAAATAGTGGTCTATGGGTTAAATGCGTATTCAGCCATGCCCCCTGGTGGGATGTGTGAAAAATCTGTCCCAAACAACTGAGAGTTCCGGTGAACGGGGGGCTCGGGGGGCATATTCAGAAATATTTTTATATAACATTTTAATTTCCATTGAAAAAAAATTATGTTTTTATGAAAGTGGTCTAATATATTTACATACATTGTTGTAACATATGTATTTACATAGGAAAAAAACACCGTAATTTCAAATTCTAATCAAACATGTATTAGAACTGCATATAAATACTGGTTTTATTTCCGAGAGACAAGATAGATTGTCAGTATCAAAAGTTTGTATTCCCCCCTACTGGTATAACATTGATATGAAGTGCTTAAAAATATTTTAGGTGATTTAAGTAAGTTAAGAACTATTTTGAATATATAATCAATCTCCTTTCGTTTATTGTCACACACACCACACTGCTGTATGACATAAGACAAGTCATTAAATATCAATTTTGGCCTCACACGCAGCGCGATATTTATTTTGTACGATAAGGGGAAAATCAATTTAACACTTTGCTGTGAATAATTAATTCTGTATCAATTTTAAAATCTGTCACAAATTGTGACAGGCTTATTCACAGTTACTTAGTTAAATATTCATACTCTTTTGCGCATTATCTCTAACTGGCACAAGCTCTTTTCACACCCCAAACCTTTTTAGGGTTAGTTGAAAAGTTAAGGATATTTAATAAATGTTTCCATAAGTACAGGTTAATAGCTGATAAACTAGCATTTTAATCAAATTCATATCAGTTAACCTAAGTTTATTACCTAAGTACACACATCCATTTCACAATTAAAAATTTTTAATTCCCGAAACAACCACCGTTGCCACTCGCCATTTTTTTGGACCCAATTTCGTCAAAAAATGTGTAAAATCTAAACCATGCTTAGAGTAATAGGGATATTCGTTTAACATCTTATTTGCCTTGTATATAGTGTATAAATCATTAGTTTACGAGCTCGTTAAACGTCTCGTCTGTCAAAATTTGTATGAAAAATATTTTATACATTCCTGGTAAGTTTACGCATGGAGTTTGGCTCGGAAATGACATGACAAAAAATGCAACTTTTCTTATTAATGACAGCTGGTTATTAAAAGTTTAAGTGAAATATTTGAAAAGTCTCTTGGAATCGAAAAGGTAAAAGTAGTTGAATGGTGTTTTAGTTGTATTTGCTTATGGCTAAGCTCTATTTTAGTTTTTTTACGACAAGAAAGTGACAATACAATCCAGCGTTGGTCGGAGAAAGTAACCATTTCGGTGTTTCACGCCGTTTCCCACTTTGTGAAGGAAGTACCAAAACAATTCGAAGCAATCTACGTGTAAATCACTTCCGGGCTTCGAAAGCAAATGATGATTTCTGGTGCCTTATTATTTTTTAGCCGCAATATTTTCATTATATTCCGGTGGTGGATCGCATTTCACATATATAGTCCAAAATTTGTGAAGGGATCCCCCCTTGCCTAGTTATACTAAAAGTTACCCTTCATAACTGACGTACAATCACTGCATTGGTTACCAGTTCTCGTCTCTGTGAAATTCAGCCAATTTTGAAACCTTCTGTCTTCTGCCTGATTTCCTGGTAAAATCTTCTTCTTCTTTTAGCTCAAATTCTAAAGATATCGTTGTGAATAAGTGTTACTTGATGTTTATTAGTGATGTAATTTTATTATATGACAATGCCAACAGATTCCCTGAAACACAAACAGGAACATATTTGTGTATCAGCAACTAACGTACCTACGTGCGACGGAATTTGATTATGTCATAATTATTTTTGACTTGCTTACCCCCTTCCTAAACACGAAAACTTAAAATGATGAAAATGTCAAAATTCTAAATATTAAATGGAATGAGAAATGAACTTGCGCTTCACCTTTATTTGGCACAATTAAGATCGACTTGTCGGCACTTTGCTTTATAACTATTTAAGTTATGTTATTTTGTAAATATCTCTTTCCGAAGAGCTTTGTATATATACCCTCGTTTGAAATTCACAACAACCCTTAACGAGATATTACTGTCTGTTAATTATGTGAAGCAATTTCGCAACAACCTCCATTCGTTTAGAATGTAAAATAAAAGAGTACGACTTTGTAACCGCATTCTTACATAATTTTTTGCGCCAATTTACCAATGAAAAGAAGTAGATTTCTGGGTGTAACAGCATTCAAGTTTTCGTCTCCTAACACCCCTATGCAAGATACCTCATACTTGATGATAGCGACGGCCGGACACCCTACTCCCTAAAAGCGAAGTTTGTGACCATTCTCTTCAAAGTCTATGTATATTGTACAATCGTGTACATTGGCAAATTTAAAAAATTATACCCACGATTTTAAAGGAACTTCTTCATTTCACTACCTTTTTTTAGCTGATCCACTTCAGACGTTTTTAAATCGTTAAGTATAACAATAATTAAGAAAGTATGTTCTCAACTACATCAAAATGTTTAAATCTTTCCTTTCTTCGTTCATATTATTTCTTCGTTATTCATATTCTTAATCTATTGTTGTTGTTGTGAAGATGAGCAGTTAGTGATTGCTGTGTGCCTAAAATTGAGTTATTATTGCGTGCAATCCATTTTTCAAAGCATAATTTTCAATTTTCGTAAGTCTACAACAAAAACCGTCTCGGTTGTGTTAAGGTATCCCTTCAAAAAATCGTACAATTAATTTCAAAAGAGAGTGGTCCTTGTCTGCTTCCTTGGCTTTTAATCAATATTTTGAAATTTTTATTTGTGTAGCATAATAATTTTGTTTTTTGTGGCATACTCATAGGAGTTAAAAGTACCCTTTTGGGTAGAAAGTGGACTAGTTGTTCCATACCCAAACACATTTGACCAGTCCAGCTCATACAAAGTGATTAGGATTGTCATTGGCACCATACTCCCAGATGCATTCTAGACTAATCGCATTTTTTGCCGGGATTTCTTTGTAAGTTCTGAGAAAATCCAATTTTGAATGTTTGTAGTGTGTGGTTCACTTTTTTGGTATTACTCGTTATGTCTCAGCTAAATTTTTCCAGTCCTTCATTTCAAATAAATTAACGTTAACATAATAAAAAATTTAAATTGAAAAATTAAAATTTTAAATTAAACACATTTTTGTGCTCTGGTTGCGAAGAGGACATTTTTATTATGATGACACGAGAATAAAATAACAAGCCAAAATATTAAAATTTACCATTTCTTTCGTTTTGTTAGATTAGGTTGGCAGGTTATATTATTTCATTGTAAAATAATAATAAGTGAAGTGGAAAAGCTCTATGAGTTTATAAATTGGCAGATATAATTTATCTCAAATTGGGTTTCCTTTCGTTTTACTGACCACAGGAACTCTCAAAGTAATTAAAAAGGTAAAATCCGCATGTTAAGACCTTTAATTAAATTTAAATTTGTATTGCAATGACTGAATTTTGTGGGCGATTCTGAACATTGAGAGGAAATCTTCCAGGGTTGCAAAAAAATGCATTCATATGCGAATGAAATTAGATGAAGTCTTATTCAATGACTTCAAATTTCGAATACACTAATTTACTCGAATCTTGACTAAAGAATGAAAAAATTAAGTTTGAAGTCTTTTTAAAGTCACGACTTTGAAGTCATTTAGAGTTGTCTTTTACTGAGTTCATTTTTTGAGTGAAGTCACTACCAATTTGCAAAAAAATGTATAAAACCTACTTATAATGATCCATAGTAACCACTTTATTTCAAAATCAAATGCATTATTAACCATATATAAACGATGGGAACTTATAGTAAATTATAAACTTTTAAAAGCAAGAGCTTTTCGAATGTGTCATCTGATATGTATATGTACGTCCTCCACGTGGTGCATTAAGTATTGAGGCAAACGAAAATAGTCTCTCTACGGGGGCTGAGGTAGGCAGAGGTGCGTTGTACTCCCTTTTAATAGTAAGATAGCGGTGTAAGATGGTTGTATTCACCTTCAATAGATGATTGCGATAGTTCAAGTTGTTGTTAAGACTCATCTAAAATAGCGATTAAAGAGGTTTGTCAATTATTTTAATTTTAATTACATATGTATAACACAACAAAGTTCCGTTACCTACCTATAAAAGAAAAGTCGATAGTTCTTCACTATTATTGACTCGTTACGTATCGTTCGAACCAAAGTCGTTCACCACCATGCTTTTCACCAGCTCATTCACGTCGACAACTTTTTGTTTGTGAATTCCCGATTTAGGGATCGAAACCATTTCAGTAATCTTTTTTCCAAGTCTGCTTTCAAAAGATTCGCTACTGGCTGAAGATTTCTAGTATGCAGATTTGCAGCCTGTCAATTTCAGTATTATAAGGTGTAAGTCTTAAGACCTTAAGAACTTTTACTGATTTTTGGCAATTTTTTTTTCTGAAGAGATGCATTGTCTTTTTCCATATAAAAAAATGACGTTCATAAATGTATATGGAGAAAAATCCTAAACTCCCGAATTCTTTTACATCTCTGATAATTTCACATTTTCAGCAGAATCTATGACAAGTATTTGGATTCAGCATCTTTTCATAACTTCTAAAATTGAACTTATAAGTGCGATTATCTGAGTATTGAAGGCACAATTTTTCCAATTAATTTCCATATATCATTGAGGGAAAAGAGACTTCACATCTGCTACTTAATCGGATTTTTCGTACTGTATGGAAGTATTCATGCTAGACCACTAAAAAGTTATATGAGAATAGTTATAGGCAATACAAATAATAACTTGGCAAATTAAAACCGACCTTCTCTTCCAATTTTCGGTGTGCTGCTTCGAATTTTCTTCACAAATTGGTGGGACCTACATACATACCGACCGACTGTGAGCTGGTATTGTTAACTTCCCTGGTTATCTGAACTTGGTACTTTTTCACGTAGAAGTAAGAAGTAAACATATGCAAACCGCCCTTTTTACCTGGACCGGGTTTCGGTACTTATAGCCATTAAACGACCAATATATAGAAACTCAAAAAAAAAAAACCTGCATGAAATTGAAAAAAAGCTTTCACTATGTCAGTACAATATGGGTAGAAAGTGAAAGATGCTAATGAATGCTGAAAGGAGAACTGTAAGGATGTGATCAACATCCATATCTTAACTGGTTTCGGTGATATAATAATTAAAATAAACTCACTCAAAGTGGATATAAAAATTAAAGTTTTTTGTCAAATATATTTTCATTTTTTCAAAAAATGCATTGGTTTTGTATTTAAGAGTCTAATGAAGGTAACAAAGGAAGACGAAGTACTGCAAAGTACCGATAATTCTTGGGCGCCATAGTCCTAACATTCATAATTTCATAAGAAAAGGCATACTAAACGGCCTTAAAGATTAAATTTATTTAAATTGAGTTAAAGGATAAACAAATTTGAAAATAGTATTAGAAATAGTACGGCTATTTTGAAAAATTATTATTTTTTTGAAACCTTTGAGCATGTGGCTTTAAAGTCCACCCAATTCTGGTACAAAAAAAACGGGCTCAAATGTCTAAAAAGTATTGTCCTTTTAGGACTTTCTTCCACGTGTGCCGAAAAACATTTACACCATCTAAAAAAAAATACAATTTTGCAGTGTTAAAAGTAGATTGAATATAAAGTTAATACTTATTAAGTGCAAAAATATATACTTTTATACGCAGCTGGTGAACTAGTCGCGGACAATATGCAAACTAACAGAAAAGCAATTGCTCCCACATATAACAATTCCATGCCACAACAATAGTTTAATATTTTGGATTTCCTAAGCGATTTAACTTTTGTGCAGGAGCGAAGTTTGTTTAGGTCTTTGGAACTGCACAAATATTAGGAATATGTGGTTGAGTGTGGTTGAGATCGTAACCCATTTATGCTAAGTGTGACAAATCCCCTTACATGTAACAATAAAACTTTGACCACAAACACAAACACGTTTTCATGGATAGAACGAGAACGAAATTTAAATATTCTCATGCTGTTTACATTACATACATATGTACATAAGTATGCCCATTTGTGTGTTTAGGAATTTTACAAACAATTTAGGTTTGTCAGATGCTTGTTCTGTACCCCTCTCAGCATCATAGCTCTTCGGACGAACACAATCAGCCGTGCGTTTCATCTTTGAAATTGTATTTTGATTTAAGTAATGGAATTAGAAAATGCATTTCATGTACATACATAGGTGTATATGTAGCCATATATTTCGAACATTGTATTAATGGGATTAATTAAGAAATTACGAGTTTACTCTGCATTCTTGCAACATTCAATTTCACAAAATGTGGCAATGAAAACGGCAGACATCGATAGCGTACTAAAAAACGGAACGGCCAAAATCGAAATATGTAGCTGATTTGCGATTGTGCAATGCCACCCACGAGATATATATCCTATAAGAAATCTTCTACTATTAAACACGAATGTGACAAGCATGAATTTCTTCACGCACCAATGCAGTTACAAATGGGACTCAGAAATTTGGCTAATAACTGAAGAATTTAAGCCCGTGGCAAACTTTTGTAAAAATAACAATAGCGACCTTCTAACACAATCCAACAATCGAAGATGATACAATGGAATTGTGAATAGCAATACGAGTATTGCAGGCATTAGCTTTTATGCAGGGATTACCAGTCCAGAAGAAAGAGGGCATTAAGTTTATGAGGATGTGCAAAATGCATGAGCAAAACTAACAACTCAGATAGATTTCGGAAGGAACTCTTCCACTCTTCCAGCCGTTTGAAACTAAATAAACGAGGTTTATAATTTTTTTTAATTTAATGCTGAAGAAAATATAATGACAGCATCCGATAAATCTGCTTTGGAAGCATCGGCGAGAAATGCCCTTCGCAAGATTTTCAACCTCTACGTGTTGGCAACTGCAAGTACCGAAACAAATTTAATGAAGACCTGAACGCAGACCTCGACATCGGTAATGAATGTAGATGCTTCAGGGAACAAGTGCAGACCGTTTTGAGAAACCGTGCAAGAATTCCTTAAACCAAGTTTTATTTGCATTGTTTCGAAATCTCTGAAGCAGAAGTAAGTTAATACAAGTGGTTAAAAGTATGCAATATAAATAAGTTTTTATTATAAATCCAGCCATGGACGAAACTTTGTAGCAGGTCCCAATGTCAAAATTGTTTCCACTATTTTTGATACCATTATGAAATAGGGAAGAGCCAGCCAAATCTCTATAAATTCAAAAACGTGACTATCTAAGTATGTATACCAGTACGAAAGATTTTCAAATTAGAAACGGTATGAAAAAAACTGAGGTACAGAGAATTTTTGATGGCATAGACAGATGAGACTTTCAAGAGTTGGCATTTCCTTCAGGGAAGAGTTCAATAAGAGACTCAGAACATATGTGCATGTTACTGTGTATCCACACCCACATGCATGCTTATAAAAATGTATGTATGTATGTACGGAATGTAAGAAAAGCATCCTTAATATGAATGTATTTAGTAGTGTTTGAAGCTTTAAATAGGAAATCTTATTGAATACTGAATTGAGAAAGCAGTTTTCATGCCACATAAATACACCCATTCGCATGCTTGTGTAGATGTAATATTTGCTCCAAATGAAGACTTAGACAACGGTAGAAACTTTGCAATTCATGTAGGTATATGCTGCTATTATGTAGGTAGACACCATCGATGAAATATTATTGAATGATTTATTTGCTGTATTCTTATATCCTTTTATTCATTGAAAGCATACAAGCCATTCAACGAATGCTAATCCCGACATCGAGTTATTGCTTAAGTCCCGAAAATGTATTTTCTTGCCAATCATATTGGATTTAGTAAGAAAATTGCCATGCATATTCAATAAAAGAATACAATATAAATCAATCAAACTCAATCACACTGGAGCAATTACTTCGTGCCTTACTACTAACAAATTAATTGTTAGTCTAAATTAATTGTTAGTCTAAATACACAATTAAACCCTCTTTATTTTTAAGATATTCTTCATTTTATTTAAGAATAGTTTCTCTAACAAGCTTTATAAGTGTTCCGAAATAAATCGATATTGCAAAAATATAAGTTCTTCTCATTCCTAGTACAAGCCCCTTTCCATTCATTTCAGATCCCTTTTTACTTTTCTGATGTAAAAACTTCATTTGTCGTATTGTTAGTTAAACCATTTTTCCATCTTCGGAATTGATGCGTCTTCTCGGCAGTCATTACTTCCCTTCAATTGGCTTTGTGTGGAATTCTAGCTATTTGGAGTTTTTCTTTTCATCCATATAATGCTTTGATGAGGGAAAGGATTAGAGCGAATGTGCGAGCTTCTTCTCAGAAAGTGGAATGTTAAGGAAAGGCATGCGGGGATACAATCCACACTTTCAATTGCTTATGCCTTTCAAAATGGATAATGGATTTTTATTTCGGTTTTACCCTCATTTTCAAGCTTTTTTTCATTTTTCCTTCAACCTTTTTGCAAATTTTTAGAAACCTTAGCATCATTATCAGTATCTTTTTAAAGCAGGCAGCAAAAGGAACTTGAATTCACATAAGCAAATAACGCATATATTATATAAACATTGAGCGTATTTCAAACTTGATCTGCCCACGCTGACATCACTTACAAACAATCAAATCTATTGAAAGATTGATGCGCACATGCAAACAAATGTAGGATTTCCAGTCATAAATTACATAAGGCTGTTATTTGCATAAAGTGGAAAAAGTCAAGTTTATGTTCAAATTGAGATACTTGCATATTCAAACGTACAAATACTTGTGACCAAGTTCGTTTCCGTTATGCATATATGTATGTACATAAACACGTGTAGTGGGAACTTGTAAAGGATCAGGAAAGCGATAAACTGAAAATTATGCTCTACCTAGTCTAAATAAGCCTATTAGCATAGAGATCTTGGCTAACACCGATCCTTTGATAAAAATTAACATTGTACTCAAAGGTACGTTATTTGTGAGAGGAATTTGCTATAGCATTAATGAGTTAAAGAAACTTTAATCGCAATGTGACCACAAAACCCATAAGCAGAAGTTTTCAAAATTAAGCAAATAGTGGAACCCACAGTCCTTTGATATTTGTTTTTAAATAACTTTTAAGATTTATCAAAGACTGAAATCTGGGAGACTTCTTTATTTGTAAAATAATTATTTGATCATTTGCATTAGTCAACTTTGGAATCAACTTCAGTTGGACGAGAGGTTAAGATTCAAAGTGGACTGCTTACCAACTTATTACGTGCAAGTTTGCACTACCCGTTTAGACTATGCAAATCGCATGAATCAACAAGAACTTGACTGCTTAATTGACTACGGTCAATGGGTTTAAAAAAGTTGTTTCCATAGCATTAAAACACTTGCAAATAAAACAAAGCTTCCTTTTGTAAAAAAGGCTGTTAAACTCCTCTTGAGGTCACTATACATCCTTTTGGTTAGGTTAAGTTTTCCATTTCTGAACCACTCGGCTTACTACCTCGAAATATGCTTTGCGAATAAAAAGCCGCTCTGAGTTGGTGTTACTAACGATATAATGACTCAAACCTATTATTTTGCCCACAAGTGTAGCTGCATCCATAACAAGCATCCACAAGTAACAGTCTTTATGATGTCATTTGGTATACAAGTTATATTCGTATATTACTTTGATAAGATTGCAATAGAATGCAATGAAATTAATCGTGAATTAAAATGTTAAGAGTCTTTTAAAAAATGTATGTAATTTAATTTGCTTTTCGAGTTATGCAACAGACACTAAACTATTTTGCCAAAATATAGAACGCCAACTGGGCAGCGCAATTACTCAAGTCTAAGCAAAAATATTTCAATGATTCTATAAAAAGAATAATCCGCAAGAAACACCGAGAAAGGATAACTGTAAACTGGCAATTTTACGTATTTATACACTAGTGGGAGAGGAAGGCATGCACGAAAGCGAGTACTATGTACCTTATCGCGCTACAGACAGTGAGGGGTGCCGTTGAATTACTGTGCGCTCGGAAATAAAGAAGATAACATACGGCATTCTCATTCATCTTCAAATTGCTAGCTTGAACAAGCGGAGTTTCCCAACAAAGAATCTCCTGTTACTTATAATCCTATAACCACCTTATTTAGTTGGAGCAAGGCAGGTAACAGGAAATTAATTTGAAGTATGTTACTGTTATGACAATGTTCTGTTGTTCGTCGTCGTTAGGTGTCTAAGATCAGCAACTTTGAAGTACAAAGTATAAGAACCCAGCACTAAT
Organism: Sphenella marginata; assembly: GCA_951509765.1. Taxonomy (NCBI): domain Eukaryota; kingdom Metazoa; phylum Arthropoda; class Insecta; order Diptera; family Tephritidae; genus Sphenella; species Sphenella marginata. The sequence continues at coordinate 31,279,655 of OX608082.1, read as the reverse complement.
CCAAATCGAAACCAAGTTTTATTAATATCGCTACAATTATCAGATCTGTTATATATTCCTTATATCGTATTCGAGTTTATTTTTATCTTCATGTGTTTTAAAGCATAAAGTTTATATGAAATACAGGCTTGTAGCCCACGTATTGTGAATCGTCTTTTTCAACGCAAACTACCTCCAATCAACAATATATTTATCACTTGTCGGGACCAACAACGCATGAAAAAAAAACCGCAGTTCTACTGATAAAACGTTTTTGGGGGATAAATTCTTCAATAGCTAAAAACCTAGCTTTTTAACGTATTAGTAATGTGATAAAAACTTGAAAATTTTGACATACAAAACATACATGACATACTTTATCCGATAAGGTGGGCTTGGGGTATATTCTGAAAATCATAAGAGTAACAAAGCCTTCGGAGCAGTATGTTGACTCGTTCTTACGGTTGCTTACCACTACAAAACGGCTTTTTGTTAAAAGCAACTTATGTTTCCATTCATATTTTATTTTGCTGCCAATGTTATTAAAACTTAAAAAAAGAACATGAGTACTTTTAGCTTTACTTTTCAGTGTTGCTTAATATTTGCTATTTTATTTTTTACTTTTGCGAATTCAAAACATCAATGATTTATACATATATGTATCTTAAGCGCTTACCAAATTGTTTGCTGGGTGTTCTGAAAGAATCAGCTACGTTGCATTTTCTCCCAAAACTGCAACTACATTCACCAAAACAATCTGTTAGCGGGAGGAAAAGCAATTTGAAGAGAAGAAACTGCACCAAGGAGGAAATGAGTTATGATAGCACAGCATTGCCACTTGTACAATGATGCACGCCAGCTTGTCGTCCGGTTCAAGTTGTTTGCGTGCTGTAGCCGTTGGATGCAACGGCATACAAGTTTTACGCTCCCCGTTCGACCAAATCGGTTTTTAACAACGCTGCAATTTCAATAAGAGTCACTAAGCCATACAACCATCTAGTCAGAGCTGGATAAGTATTGGGTATGATAATATCATAGATAGGCAGCTGGCACTTTCAATAAAAATGCATTGAAAATGCCAATGTACATAAATACAATGCGTGCGTATATCTTTATAATAGTTAAGCCTGTCAGTCAAGAAACATGAAAGTTTTCGGATGTGAAAATCGTAAATAGGTTTTAGAAAGTTTTCTCTAAGGCTGTGTGGCAGTAATTGAGTGAATAAAAAACAAAATAGGTAGGTCCCACAATTTGTAGGAATTCAAAGCGACACACCGCAAATTGGAAGAGAAGCTCGGCGCAAAAATCTCTTTTGAGATTTATGATGATATACTCGTACTATACACCTGTTTCAAAAATTAATTCAGTAAAAAACATTGAAATCCGAAATGAGCTGATTCGACTTAGGCTTTCTGTTTGAACTCAGTTTATGAGTTATCTGGCAAAAATCATTTGTCGAAACGAACAAGAACTGACCAATATAACAGATAGCCTCATGCAATCGGTTGTTTCAATGAACGTGGATTGGGCTTTACATCTTTCAATTCAATAAAAATTTTGCACTCAGCTATATTTTACCCTTACAAACAAGACTGTGGGCGTGGCAAGGCATCGAAACAACTAACAGATACCTACTTTAAAGATACTTTTAGGGTAAGATAAGATCTGTGTGCCATTAGAAATAAATTTTAGTAAATCAGCTTTCGAAAATATACACTTCACCAATTTTATAATACACTGAAAAAATTGTATCCAAAAACTAAGAAGTACTAGTACAAGGGTATTATAATTTTGTCCAAATAACGGTACTACGTAACGGCGAAAAATAATCGAGTTAGATATAGAGTTCCATATATGAAAGTTCTTAGGTTGTAAAGAGGAATTGATTAAGGCATGTCCGTTCATCCGTCTGTCCGTCCGTGTACACGATAACTTGAGTAAAAATTGAGATATTTGCATGAAATTTGGTACACAGGTTACTTTCTGGCCAAGGCAGGTTGGTGTTTAAAATGGGCGCAAGCGGATGATAACCTCGCCCCCTTTTTTGATATAGAAAATTTCAAATAAGATTCTAGGGCCTATATCATTGGTATTTGTATCTCGTTCTGAAAAGTAGCTGGGTATTTAATGTTCGGTTCACCCGAACTTAGACTTCTTTACGCCGTTACATAGTACCGTTATGTGGACAAAATTATAATACCCTTGTACTAGTACTAGTGTACCATGTATGATATTTCATACATCCGGTATTGAAAGAAGTGACTCAAATAACTTGTCCTTGCAGGTTAGGGGTTTAGGATATGCCCGATGTGGGCATACCGGTAGTAAGAGGTGATTGGAAAATTTTTTTATATTAAAATATTTAATGAAAGCATATACTGGTAATAGTGGATGCATTTTCAAAGTTGTGGGATTGTGTCCATTGTCTAAGATCAAACAACAACTGTGAACTTATAACGTATCTGATGTGTTTAATAATGGCAGGTACGAGGTAAAGATAGTTGCAAATCCTGAAGGGCCAAGTGAAACAATATACATGAAAAGGAGGCCCGATTCTTTTGCGGTGAATGGCTCAATCGAACGACAGAATATACGATTTAAGCAAGACAAAAAAACCCGTTCAGGACCTATTTATTGAAAAGTCTCTTGTAAGGAATTGAAACTATGTATACACATAAAACGAATAAACATTCATGCTTCTGGCAAGTGAGTTTCTGTTGAGAAGCCGTGGAAAATTTGTTAAAGGTAAAGAACATACCGTAGATGTCAACAAATATTATGGATAACTAGATATGATGTTTACAGTGGCTCTATGCACGCGATATTTTTTTATCCGATTTATTCATATTGTAGAAATGCCATATTAAACATACAAATGCTATCACTAATGATGCATTTTCAATCGCCATAATTGAGATAAACAAAAGAAAAAACAATAAAAGAGCATTCACCAGTTTTGAAATAAGCCTTATATTTAGAAAATTATTCGATAGAGCGTTATTTATGAGCTCAAGGGGACAAAAAGTTATATACTCGATTTAAGTATATGATATAAAATTCTGATAAGTAGATAGATAAAAATTTCACTCATTTGTTAAAACCAACGATCTTCAAAGATTCAATAACAAGTGTTAGTAGTTTTGTTGTCTGGTCGAATTACCTAAAACTTAGGCCTAGGTGGACAATGTTTGGCTTCCCCTTAACTTAAGTTTCCTATATCTTATGGTGACTGCGAAAGTTTGTGAATACCGAATGTAAGTGCGACTGCCCCTCTATGTTATACATATGTGTATGTACGAGTATGTATTTTGTCATTATAGATGCAACTGTATTTTACCACCCCTCTCGTGACTCGGAATATGACAAAGGTTACATACCTAAAATAAACGCCTCGTCACAAGCAAGTTGTGTCCGAGTACTTCGAAACAACTCGACAGCACACAGTCAGCCGAACTTGTCTTTGTATATTTGTGTACGTTTGTCTAACTGTTTCCTTGTTTTGTAACATTTGCACTTGGCACTATCTTCTCTAAGTGGTGGAATCGGTCGAACCTCTTTATGTTTGTTTTTGTATTTTAGCCAACTCGATGCAGCGATGTTACAACAAATCTTGTAGACAATGTTGTTATTATTTTTGGCTGTTCCTCTATAACAGCTCTAGTCCATTTATATTATGCTGCGCACAACCATCTGAATCGTGCAGAAGTCGATTCATTTGCTGGATGCTGTTGGAGTGTTTTAATTTTACGACATTGCATGAATTTTATTGCTGGCATAGCATAATGCACACACTTGAACCAAATACGCCCCCAAAAGGGCGGGTATGAAAGACTCTATGTAGATATGTATGTATGCGATTGCTGTGTTGCGGCTCTTTGCTTGGCCGATGATGAAGTGAATGTTCCCGAAAACTATTGCAAGTTTTCATTTTTAATCACATTGTTACTGTTTTTGACTTTTCGCACTTCATACATTTTCAAAACCGAACACAAGCACTTCATGTCTAAGTACTTGTGGAGATAAATACCATAAAAAGCCAATTAATTTGAAATCAGTCTCGAGTGTAGTAAACTTAAGGTTCAAGATTTGCGTCTTTCTCTTAGTCGGAAGCATCTGGGAACTCTTTTGACCCCTTAGTTGAAATGGAGGCTAAATATGTAGTTAAAGTGCTGAGTGATGTGGATTTATCACCGGTGTAAGGGCAGCTAGTAGTTAACATGGTGAACAGGTCAATCGAGGTACTTTTGAGACAACAACAGCCAAGACAAAGAGATGGCTCACTTATTGATTTTTTTCTTGAGGAAGCAATATTTCACGGTGTCTTAATTTGAAGCTCGTGAACTCACTACAGTTTTGGCATACCGGATTTCACAGATGGGCTACACTTCCGGATACGTCCATATGCAATCGTCTCCTGGACTTAGCGGCTGTACTGAAACACAATCTCTTTGCTTTAGAGGAGACATTCAAGGCACGATAGGTAGCAATCTGTGGATGGAATCAAATCAGATAGGCGTATTTTGCGGTACTCAGGTTAAAAATCATAACACCTACTATGGTTGGTTTGACCATTCAATAATTGGAATATACCACATGTCAAAAGTCGTATGATATAATAGTAAGTGCAATCGCTTGCAATTAAGCAGGTTTTAGAAGTTTGCGTTCTTATAATCTTCAGATATGGTTGATATGATATTACTTTGCGGTACTCTCCGTTCCTTGTATTAAATAAATTGTACATATACTATTTATTCTGTTTTTAAGGTTTGTGTAACCATTCCTAAAATAAATGCACACTTGTTAAAAGAACAATGAAAAGCTTTTTTTTCTTTTAAATACTGTAGTTACCACTACTTGTGACATAGCGTAAGTCTTTCTGGGTAGGAAGAAACGCTAATGAAATTCCTTTGTAGAAAGTATGGACTGCGCTTAGAACTTCAAACTATTCTAAAAATTCAAGGTATAATTATTTCTCAATGCAAATATTGCTTCGGAGTTCCCGTTCTTTTTTGACTTTTAAACAAGCTTAATTTAAAGTGGTATAATATTTTAATATGTTTACTTAGGAAAAGTAGTTCGATATATTGTAACAATACATATGTATGTAATTAAGAGGTTTGACGATTTAAGAAACTTCATTTATTATTTTGCAGATGGTGACGCGAACGAAGAAGATCTTTGTGGGAGGGCTGTCGGCGCCTACAACACTGGAGGATGTCAAAAGTTATTTTGAGCAATATGGACCGGTAAGTAAATTCGCCTAACAAAAGCTCGTTAAGTATGAAAAAGAAGTGATTGAATCGGTAACCGACGCAATATAGTCGGTATATGTATGCTGTCCTAGCATGCTAATAACTCACGCCAATGTTGACAATTTTCCACGGTTTTAGGCTTATACCGATTTTAGTTAGATACAATTTCATAGTCAGGTAAAGAAAAATTTTATATGGGGCAGTTTTACCTTTTACGCGACACACCCTAAGTATTACGTTTAGTCAATTATATGCATATAATCCAAAAATGGATTAAGTTCCAAAACACAGTTAAAATGGAATTAAAGGTTAAAGCAATCATTTCCCCTTAACCTGATTTGCTTTATCCTGTGAGCAAGACTGCAATACAATAATTCTTACACGTCTCTCCCTGTTTAGCAGTGCAATTCCGGGAACAAAAAGATTTTTTAAAAAAACTAATAATTAAAGAAAATCGTTGTCACACAGCGGAAAATTTTCATATCTTATTTAACCCCTCGCTTTAACCGTTTTCAACCAATAATTTCATATAATTTAAAAAAATTCTGATATAGTTACATACATACAAATGTATGACATTTTTGCATATTAATTCTTTACTAGACAAATTGGCATCAATAATTGAATTTCAATGGAAACTCAATAAATGCATTTAGATTTATGATTGGATGTACATGCAAAATGTTCTTTAGGAACATAAACCCTGAAGTATGAATATATTTTATTTCTATTATTTTCAATTTACAGAGAGTTAACAAGCCATTTTATTTCTTATCACAACGTTTTTCATATTGTTTCCAATTTATGACTGCTAAGAATGAAAAGCTTCCCAGTCGCTACATATCGCTCGTTCTATTGTAAACAGGGTTAAATTAAAAATTTAAATTTTTTTTAAATAGTACGATATATTTTAATAGCTAGCCAAGGACATTATATTCAACGTTATAAAATAGTCATTGAACTAAAAATGGCGGCAATAGATGTATTTGCATCTGTGTATTATAAATTTTCGTAGCTTATTGTTCAAAAGTAAGGTGAATCAATTCGAAAAAAATCTATATTCCACCAACAGACAAAGATGTTCTGTGGTTTTGTTAGTTCAAAAAGTGGTTTGATTTCAAGTTGATTCACCCTATTGGAAAATAAAAACGCATTATTTTAAAAAAACCATTTTCTTTTTTGTATGAAACTGTAGTATTTAGAAAATTTTCGTATTTAGCTATTTGTTTCTGAATAAATTTTTTATTGTAAAGTGAATTATCTCAGAATGAAAAAAGTTTGGATGGAATTTAGCATCTCCCTCACATTAATATAAATATTTTGCTTATCAGTATACTAGCTTAGTACTTGTAGTTGCCGTCATACCTTATAAATTGGCTTGACCCTTCTAGTACCAATTACATTAGTCGTAAAAGTTAACTGTTTGAATACCCAAAACTTTATTTGCGTTTTCCCAAAAAATTAAAATTTTGAGTTAACTCTGTTTACAATAGAACTAGCGATATGCTTGATAGCAAATACCCTGTATAGACCCTATAATATAATAATTATGGCAGAAATATGCTCGTAGCATTGCCCTCTTCGCGTCTCAAAACTTTTTCAAACCACTTATTTATGTGTGTATGTTACCTGTCGAAGTACGCGATCTTTGGATTTTTCAGTAAAAAAAGCCAGCACACTATCACTATACAACGGCGATCACCTAATAGATCCTTTAAGAAATGATATTTTTGAATCAAGTATTCTATAAATGTTTACTCGGGATATAGTTTGCTTAGTTGAGGGCAGTCTTCATCTTTATTTAAGTAGCCATATTTAACTAGCCTTATTATAGCTTTCGTTCTGTTAATCCAATAGATAGATACATCTATCGAAAAGGACTTCGTTATATATTTTTGCCCCAATCAAATTCTTTATCCCTTTCATTACTCGGTATCAATCCTAATATATGTATGCAAGTACTTACATACAAATATTTTGTTTGGAAATATCTCAAAGTGAAATCATTTCGTTTTGTGATAGAAATAAGAAAAGTTAACTTTGGAGTTAAATATATTTTTCAAGTACTTGCGAGTGTGATAAGTTTGTGCCTGGGTTTGTTTGTATTACACTTTCACAGTTGGCACCGTTTGGATTGCATGGCGTTCGTGTTGTTTATAGCTATTCTGGGTATACTTGTTTGATCAATACGAATGCAAAACAACGATTCGATGGGTATTCCACATGAATGTTGTTAATAAAAATTTTCCAAAAAAAGATTTCAGAAATAAATATTTGATTTGTTTTCTGTTTTTAGCGTAAAATAGGCATTATGGCATGGTACGTACATGTATACAGAACTCATACATATGTATTTACTGAAGTAGATATGTACATAAATACAAAATGATGTACAAATACACAGGTTTATTCATACATATGTTTGTGTGTAAATATACAATGGACCGTGCTCTGCCTAAAGTAAAATGAATAAGTGAGCTAAAAAACACAAAAATATGTGGGAGAGGCAACGCCTAATTTTTCGGAATTATGTAAAACATCGCCCACTTTTCTAAAATTATTTGAATATTGGTAATTGGCCCGAGACTTTTACGAAACATTTTTATATGAGTAGATATTAAAATTTGTTTATAAATAAATGATTCAGTTTTTCTGGTTTCATATTGGAAAAAACAGATTTAAAGAAACAAAATCCTTGTCTTTATTAGTTTTTGGTTCTCAGCTTTGTCTGCAAAAATAACAACATATTAAGGTTCAGGGCTAGCTCATAATGTAACAATATTCAAGTATGTATGTGCAAGAGTATTATGCTGCCTTTAATCAATCGGTAAAAAAAATATATGTAGCTAACATTTATTTTGCTTAGTTAAATATAACTCCCCATGCTTCACAGAACGTTTGTACAGTAAAATACAACTGAAGCCAAATGTTATTTATAGCAAATTAGTAATTGCAAAAATATATTTAAAGAAAAAGGGAAAAATCGAAAAACTGGATGCCTAGCAAATAATTATTAGAGTAGTCTAATTTTGATATATGTATCTATGATTTTATTACTGAAACATAAAAACATATCAGCCCCATAAATCCATTTGTAACAATTGCATTAATCAAATTTCAATCAATAAAAGGCAGCTATTGTATGTAAGAAAATGATGCAATATATGACATTAATTCGGTTTTACTTTTAGATGAATTAAGGTTACTTACGCCTATTTAGTGGATAGTGATTTCAACGACCCCATTTGAGAATTAAATATATAATGTTCGATAATGAAAATGGTTGAATATGGTTAGTTGATTATTAAGAGTTCCTAAATTCGAAGAAATGGTTTGGCTAAGAGTTGAAATCACTAAAACAAATGCCTATGCCAAGGTCCATGAATACGAATGAGCTCAAAATTATAAAAAGTATTATGTTTTTTTTTTTAATAACTAACTTAATTACTAAACATTTTTCATTGAATAGAAAACGAAAATTGTATAGACAACCGCCATAACTTTTCTTCGGCACGCTCTGCTAACTAAATATTAAGCTAACAGTTCGCTGGTTTTCTATCATCTTAACTCCTTATTTACTTCACTAGTTTGATGGAGTATATGAAAAACACTATCTACCAGTCGGTTTTTGATCGCGATAAATTTTGTAGTTGGAACTAAGACATCCCAATGAATGGAAAACTTGTTTTCAAATAAAGTAGTAGTGCTCTTATGGTAATATAAGAACTTTTTTATTCCGTACTCTATAAATTTAGCACTAATATTCTACACACACTTTCTTATCGTACTAAATATCGAAATTTTTGGTGTTTCAGGAATAATAAAGATGCAGCATACAAGATAATTTCTGGTTTGTTATATTAACTTTGGGAAAATGGAATTATCAGAATTTTATCATTTAGCATACTAAGTAATAATGTGTGCTCGTTTAGAGATGGCTTATCACATTCAGATAGGATCAGTTCTAAACGACTTTGATAAACTCATTCCCCAAGGCATTCGTCAGTTACAACACGTAAAGGTGTAAGCAATTTGCTTTTGCACACAAAATAAGTTCTTGAATTTGTGTAGTCGTTTGGAGTACCAAGTAAACAGTTCTATGTTGAAGAAGTCTAGCATAAATATAAGAAAAGGTATAGCAGTTGTCTACTTTTATTAACTAAAAAAAAAAAAATTATTGCGATTTTCTAAACTCCTCCGATCTAACACATTATGAGTGTGAAAATAAAATTCACAAATCGCATCATAACAAAACATATCGATTGGATAAATTCAATATATTATTGTTATTCATGGTGCTAAGCTCAATTGTAGTCTTGAATACGAGAATTAATAAAACTTGAAGAGAAAAGTTAAGCACACGTGCCGTTCAAGTGGCTAACTTTAATGTATAAGTCCACTTTTGACATGCTGAGCATTTTGATACGAATTTGTGTCTGTTTATTTAACACAATCTCGTGCATTTTGTGCCCATTGTTCTTTTTTCCTCATTTGTTTTTAAGATATCAGCAAAAAATAACGGACACCCTACTTTCACCCCGATTACTGGTAATTAAAATAAGTGCTTATGCCGCAAAAAATCACACTTTTTATAGCTTTCAGATCAGACACATTAAAATTCATACATAGATACGTATGGCTTTACATATGTGACTCAGTGTGGGTGTGAAGGTTGGGTTACAAAATCATTGCAATTTACATATTAAAATATGTTTTTGTTTTTTAATTTATGCAACTTTGTAATGAAACAAAGCGATTTATATTATACAAATAACGTCCCGGGGCGATAAAACTTCCAAAAAGAAGGAAGACATACATACATGCGGTAATCTGTTTATTTAAAATTAATATCATAATTGTTTTTTACTTCGGTTATTTATGATGCGTGAATATGTGCGTTGGAGGGCTTTTTATTAACTTTAAATGTTGATTCTTAATTTTGCTTTAAACTTTGATTTTTATTTAGCTGGCTTTAAGTTATCACCAAACCCTTTCCGGCATAATAAAATTCGTTTATTTTGTATATTTCTTACTCCTTTTAAAATATTACATTTGGGTCCATCAAACATAGTATGTTATTAAAAAATATTATGTTTTACTTATGTAAAAAACTGAGTCAGTTTTTTAAAAGTCATTGCATAATACATACAAACAATATTGCTCAAAATATCCGTGCCAAAAGTTGTATTGTAAAAAATTAAATAACAGTGATGATAATATGAAAACCTTCATTTCATTTAATCTTCTTAGTTACTCTTCCATTACTTAGGCAATCAGCTTGAAGAAGATTAAATGAGTTAATGAATGAAATATTTAGTACGAGTAGTCAAGACAGCTTTGGCAATCATCTGCCTCTGCACGTTAGACGTTTTATTATTTCTCCTTGTTATACCTTTCACGAAAATCAAATGGTATTATAACTTTGGTCCGATGCTTGTAAATATGAGAAAAAGAAAAGAAAAGCTCACCAAAAGGCATACCGAAATGATCAGGGCGATGAGCTGAGTCGATTTACCCACGCCTTCTTCCCGTCAATATTAGAGTTATCTGGCTGAAATTTGATATGGGGCCGCCTGACAAAACGGGTTTGGGCTATACATCTTTCAATTAATATTTATACTTATTGTAAATAAATAGTGGACACTAAACCCGCAATGCGTTTTCATGAAAAGTATAAAGTCTTCAGTACAGCCGAAAACAGCGCTTTCCTTATTGATTCGTACTGGCTTTAGCATTTCTCCGGAGCATAGCAAACCGTTAACCAAATTTTATTGATGACTTCTTTCGGTTTATCTGTTCGAAATCCATTAATTTTATATTTTCTTCATTTATTTCATATATTTTGATGGACACTTTTGAAATTGATCTTTTACTACGCTTTTATTGCTCCTACAATCAGTTTGTGCCCCGATGAATGGTACTTTACTGATGGTCGGTTATCTAAACACTAAATCTTTTTTAGCCATTACTTTTGCAGTGCACGCACACACTTGTCAAGCAGACATTTACTCACTTTTAAAAGCAAGAAACAAGGCCGCTAGAAAACGAAGGTAGTGAGCATATATAGTTTGAATGTTTTTTCATATCGATAGATAGAATGGATGCAATTGAAGACAAAATTTCGATTAAATGACACTTAACTTTTCGTTTGAATATCTTCATTTTATCAGCTTGAAATGAATACTAAAAGTCAGTAAAATATAAACAAGGGGAAGTGAACTTTTTCTATGAGGTTTAATCAAATTAATGACTAAAATATATTCTCTTGAGGACAATATTAATAAACATGGAATTTTAAGTTCATATTTGAGTAGATACTACAGATTTTTTAAAGGTGGATGATTTGTATATTCGCTATTTTCTAACATTTTAGTTTGAAAAAAATGAAGAAAGCTTTGAGGAACTGTCTAACTTGAATTTGAATTTTTATAATAATTTGAACGAAAGTTATTCCATTAGGACTCCTAAAAAAGCAAAAACATGTAGGCACCGAATTTTGTTTCCAATGTTTTGAAGGTTCTTTTCATGCAGTATTTGTACAAACAATAAGTATTATGCTATGAAAAAGGATTGGCTCTCTAGAACCCGGGATTTGCATCCCTAGTCGACACATAGCTTAGGCAATATTGGTAGAAATATAGGAAAGAAATTTCAGAACTAAAAACTTTTTTCAAAATACATCATTGAAATAAATAATTAAGAAAGTGGGATGTCAAGTTGGGTCATAACGGAATAAATATATGAGTAAATAATATTTAGCTCTGAACAGTTTTACATCCTTCTACTGTAGAAACTATCATAATTATGACGTAAAATGGAATAGCAAAACCCAATTGGATCTACTTTACAGTTAAATCTCACCAATTCTGAAGAATATATTAGGCTCTAATACATTACAAATTTTCAATTATTGACTGGACTTGAGAAGTTTCGATGTGTATCATCTGGTGCAGTGAAATAACGCCCAAGGAAATAACGCCCATGGACGTTATTTCCCATTCAAAAAGGAAATAACGCCCATGGGCCTTATTTCCTTTTTAAATGGAAATATCGCCCATCTGCAAAAAGAAATAAAGCCCATTTCACAAATTACCCTGTGAGAAAAGAGTGGGAAACGTGGCACGCGGAAGGACATCACCGTGGCGGTAGCCACGGCTATGGCACACACCCGGAGTTGGAATGGCGTAGCCCAGGGTTATTTTATAAAGCGCGGCCGAAGGCCGCCTACGCGGAAAGGTGTCCTGCACATAAAAAACGTGGATGGGGCCCCGAATTGGGGATCTGACCCGGGTCAATTTTCGGGTTTTCACTAATAACTTTTCACAGAAACAAAATATTGCTTTTTCCCCTTCGGATTATAGTTACGGAGGACCGACCCACGATTTTTAAGTGCAGAACACCTTTCCGCATAGGCGGCCTTCGGCCGCGCTTCAAAAACTAACCCTGGGCTACGCCATTCCAACTCCGGGTGTGTGCCATAGCCGTGGCTACCGCCACGGTGATGTCCTTCCGCGTGCCACGTTTCCCACTTTGATTAACGTGAAATTTTTGTGTAACTATTCAATAAAATACAAAAAGAATTAGAATATTATTGTTTCATTAAAAAAAATGAAAGAGCAATAAGGCCTTTAAGACTTTATTTCTCTTTCGAAGTGTAATAAAGCCTTTTTTGAAAAAAGAAGGCCTTATTTCACTTTCAATAGTGTAATAAGGCCTTAAAGGGCTTATTTCACAGGGCGCTATTGCACCCCGCCTTATAAAAACATAACAAATATGTTAAAATTTATTGAAATAAAAAAAACCATATACTTGATTCTTGAATCAGCTTGTTTTAATTCGTTTTTAACGTCCGTGGGCTTTATTTCTCTTCGAAAAAGGAAATAACACCCATCAGTAAAAGGTGATAACACCCATGGGCTTTATTTCCTTTTTAAAAAGGAAATAAGGCCCATGGGCGTAATTTCCTTTTTGAGTGGGAAATAACGCCCATGGGCGTTATTTAATTGGGCGTTATTTCACTGCACCGTATCATCTTACTTTCATATGAAGGGTGCGATATAGCGAAGAATTATTGCAAATAAAGCATCGGCTCTTGATTGGGGTGTGTGAGGAGATCCACCCAAATCGCCCCTAACTACCGTGGAACCTTGTTTTCGCATATAAGTTCCTATATAGCTGCCAAATATACGACTATTCTGGAGAATAACGATGATAAAATAATAACACAATATCCTTTCGTGAATTTGACACAATGTAGGGAAAACAATTACACACTATCCTTATCTTATTTCTGTTGTATACATTCCAGCACCTTAATTTGTTCTTGAAATTTAAACGTTTTGTAGTTATTTCTAAGTGGTTGTGAAAAAAAAAAATAAAAAAAATACACAGGCTAAGCGACCAAATTGCTGACCTCTGTGATCATTTACCCAGCAATTTACGCTTTGGCTTACAAATAAATAATTTAAGGACGCTTTGTAGAATCAATATTTTGAGTGAATGCAACTTTTTGAGATCGCGTGACAGAAAATGAATTGGTAGTGAAATGGCTTATTTGGAAAAACTATCAATTTTAGTGCTCACTATCAGATTAATGCAGCAATTGCTTTCTTCGACTATTTTCATGTGATGAATTTAGCACGTTTTTACAATTTCACACGACTTCTTTATATCAAAACTCAAAGCTATTTATTTCTGATTGCAAAAAGTTGAAAGTAAAAATAACTAGTAAGGAAGTCTAAGTTCGGGTGTAACCGAACATTAAATACCTAGTAGTGATCTGTTTTGGTATCCTAATTTACTCAGGTCTATTATAATACATACCTGAAAATTTGTTATAAAGGCAACTGATTGTTTTCGATAAAAACACTTGTGTTGTGAGTGGTAAATTAAATTATCACTAAATAACAAAATATAAATAGTTTTGCATGGGGCTTATGAAAGGTATGAAAGTAAAAAAAATTAATAAAAAAAGGCAATAGGGTGCTAATTACTTTCCCGTAAATCTTGCTTGTTTGTTATTCGATTTGCATAATTTTTGGCAGGAGTATACTACATACTATTGGAAAGCATCTCACTTATTTTCATTGAAATACCTTCTTGAAATTTCAAGCAATCGCTTTTGAAAATAGCAGAGCTTTTATGCTAAAAAGTGGGAGGCGCCACGCCTACTTCAACAAAATCCACACATTTTTTTTACAGTTTAGTTTTGCTTAAAAAGTTTATTATGTGTGTAAAATATTATCTATATAACTTTTATAATTAGGAAAATATCCCGATTTTAATTTTACAAAGAAATTTTTCAGAACTGTGTTCAAAAAGTGGGCGTGTCCGTTAACCAATTTTGTTTATTTTTACAGCAAAGAGTTAGCTTTATATATTGAACACTTTCTCCCAATATCGTTTCAATAAATCAATTTTTACCGGAGTTATGGCATGGAAAGTTTTGTGCATTCGACTTTCTTTGCCCACGAACACTTTATAGGTGAAATAGAAATGATATACAGGTAGTTTAAGGAAAGTTATTGCATATTCAATATATCTATGATCCTTTTCAAAATCTTTTGTATAAAATTGGGCGTGGCCTTACCCGATTTCGGTAATTTTTTTTTCGAAATATTGCCTGTATTAATATAAATATGTGTGCTCAATTTCGTTTTGCTATCTTGAGCGGTTTTTGATTTATGATTAATTATATTTCCAAAATTGACTTAATCAAAAGTGGGCGGTGCCACGCCCCTTTTTAAAAATTTCTTCAAAAATTTACTTTTTGCCTTAACGCTAAGGTGCACACCAAATTTTATCCTTATAGGTGTATTATGTACTGAATAATCACTCTTTTTGTATTTTCGAAAATATTATATACATAGAAAGTGGGCGTGGCTTTTAACCGATTTTGCCTATTTTCAATAGCGCTCCGAGATAAGTGAAAAGGAACCTGCATACCAAATTTCATTGAGATATCTTAAGATTTACTTAAGTTATCGTGTTTAAAGACGGACGGACGGACGGACGGACGGACGGACATGGCTTAATCAATTTCTCTTTTCCTCCTGAACATTTTGATATGCATACATAAGTCAATATCTATCTCGATTCGTTTATGCCGTTACATACTACCGTTAGGCCAATGAAGTTAATATACCTTGTGTGCGAAGCACTACTAGGTATAAAAATGTCTTACCTTTTCTTATATCTTTATGTACTAAATAAGTTGGACTTTTAAGAAAAATTTATATTTTAGTTTCAATTAGCTACTTTTCTTGTACATACATAGATATAAGTAAATGATCAATAAATGAAAATAAATGTTGTATCGAAGCCTCTGGAATGAAAGGGCCTGATGGAGGAATCACAACACCATGACAATTCCAATCACCAAACTATGTGTGTGGTTCTTATGGCTATTGGTAGCTGCAACATGAAAGGTAAACGAGCCACAATGACAATACCTTCAAATGTATATATGTACGAATGTATCTACTCATACAAGCAGCCGCAATCTACAATCGCATACATTGATCTGCAGACATTTTGGCCCGAAGCTGATTTCCATGTTAGCCTGCAGCGTAATTCTTGAATTGCGCACCTAGAAGTTCCACTTCTGCTCAGCACCCGTCCATTTCCATTTACATTCTTACGTTTTTTACTCTGCAAGTCATTGATTTGTTGTTGTTGGCCTTGCTACAGTTGCAGTTAAAAAGAATTTCAATTTGCAATTTGAATTTTCCATTTACACGCGCTTACATTTGTTCCGTCCGCTTGTCTACCTATAGTAAAACTAGTCATTTGAGCTTTTCAATACAAAAAACACTCACAAGAATATAAACTCTTATCAACACATTCATGTACATTAGGGAGCTCTTAATAAAAAAAATTTGGTTTTTTTTTACTAGAATAATAAATTAAGTGTGTATTGACAGTTCTGCTAAAATCGTAATCGTGCTAATCCGCGTAAGACGGCGGCGATTTGCTTCTGTAAATTGTTTATTTTACTAATGCAGTTCATATCGGTTTGGAGAACGCGGCTTCTCCTACGAAAGAATTAATGAACTGAAATTTGTAACGTATTAATTTAATTTCGTTCCCACTACAGTCAGGTTGGTACGAGAAAGGCCTATTAACTGAGGTAATCGGCTACCCCTATCCTTAGAGGGATGTTTTCGTCACTGTGCTTCCCTGTGCTAAAATTTTCGCTCATTAAAGCCAATCTTCAAGCTTTAAATCCTTTATCATCGAAGTGACAGAGGAAAAACTGCTAAGTCAGTCTAATGATGCTTGCATATGGGTGTATTTGTAAACTTGGATTACTGCTATTAGCATGCGTGCATGGTATATAAATTGAGCACTTCCATGCATACACAATGTAACCGGACATGCACATCCGACGAACTGGCCAAGTAGACAACTCATCAGTTGGTCCATTGGTCACCAGGCTATTTACATTCATTTTGTTGTACAGCTAGTATCTTTCTGCAATACCTCCTTCTCCCTTTCTCTTCAAATATTTTATTTGTATTGGCATTTACTTTGCGTTAACTCTTCTGCTTTGCTAATCTTGTATTCAATTTCTGACATCTTAAGAAGGAAACATTTTTTACGTGTTATGATTAAAAGTAGTCCGATACGGTTGGACACATTCATATATGGTTGCATATATATAATTTGACAGTAATAGTCTTGAAAAAAATTGTTTTATGGTATTTGACGAATATCCACACCTTGAATAAAGATTATAATAATTATTAATTTTGACTCTGAAATTGAAATTAGGTGAACTCAAATAGTTGGGGATGTTATTGTATTATATGTTGATATGTTTGGAAAGAGATTACATACATTACAAACGGCAAGAAGTATTCTCAAAAACTTTTGCACACACAAAAAAAAATTCAAAAACGTTCACTTTTTGAAGCAACCTTTGCTGCTGATATGAAATAATAAATGCAGTCTGTTGTAGCATAACGAGACGCCTGAAGTCTTTTTCCTTTTTTTATTTTGGGAAAACTTTGTGTCCAAATTATTCATTCGATTTATATTTGACGTCGATATAGTTCGGCGTTGTTTATTTAAATGTCGTTTAACCGTCTTAACGATTTTACGCGCCAACTTACGGTAATTGGCAACAACACGGGTTCGCAAATCGTTCCCCACTTGGATTCGTTGTCTGCCTCTTCCTCTGCTACCACCACCAGGTATCGATAAAAACGTTTTTCGGCCACGAATATATTTTCATGGCTATGGAAGCCCTACCGTGAAGTTCGCTAAGGATACCCCAGTAAGGACACTGCCTCCTGCTCCACAAATCCGACTACCGAGTCTTACTAAAGCACAAGTTTCACGTTGTCCATGTATGGGTTTCCTCCATTCTACGCTCAGCTAATTAACTTTCGGGCATATGAAGAGTGCAGTATCATTCAACGAGAGCATTCAAAACTGATTTATTCGGGTTTTTGTGACCAGTATCAGAAGCGTCTTAGTAGGGTGTCAGTTTAACCCGCATTTCGTTTGCTCACGTGAGCAGTTTATTCCAGGATGTACAAAGTGAAAGATTAATATTGGGTATGTGGTCTATAGTGTTATATTGTGATATTCTACAAGCTTTCGTTAAATAGATGACCTTAACCCTTCTACACCTTTTGCCCTGCACACTTTTCCAGCTAGCAAATTATTTGGCCAACATGCTTCTGAAGAATTAACGAAGTGTCAGTTTTTTAAAATACACAGAACTAGGGGACTGGACCTCCGAGGTGCTACTTTAGACCTGGTAAAAAACGTTAAATCCTTCGTAACACTCACAATTGAAAGAAATAAATAAATCTTTTTACATGTTTTTATTAGGGAACAGAACAGCACCACTGCCTTCAAATGAAAATTGCCGTCTGTTGCCATAATTTTTTTTTTACTTTCAACTAGAATCTAGTTTCGCAACGCTTTTCAAGTGTCCTCTTATTTGCACAAAACTTATATGAAATCTGGATGATAATTTGTTATTATTTGCATGTGGCAGTCACATTTGCGCAATATCTGTTTGTAATAAGTTCGCATTGTCATTGTTGTTATTTGTTGCCCTTTAAATCCTCCATTTCGTTGCGCTTCTTTCAAGAATTTGGCACACAAGACATTATTATTTTGTTCTTGTTGGCGTTTTTAGTCCTTATTTGAATCTGCCTTCAAAAATATGTGACAAGTAAACAACAAAACCATTCAAATGCACCGAACTCATGCAAAATAAAAGGGCGAAATGAATGTGCAACAATAAGATAAAGCAAACGGTAATGCAACACCCAAACGCACTTACATAAATGAGATATTTGTAGGAATAGTAAATCGTACTAAGGTTTCAATATGTTCTTGCAGTGAGCCAAAAGAGATGTTTAAGCCAAAGTACACACATATGAGATAATGCTTGCATAAGTATGTATGTGTATTAAACTTTCCTTTGAACTTGGCGTTTTCCATTTTGTACCATACATACATGAATGTGCTAAAATAAAAATATTTGAAAATCATATTAAAAGTTAATATTTTTTTGAAAAATCAGTATGTTTTGGCTGATAAGAGTACGAAGATTGCAAAGTAGTATGGTGGCTTACGGGATTTTCCTCAAATTTTGAAAATTCAATGCTTAATTCCCTGAGTTCCACCACAAATATAGCACATACTTGAAAGGGCTTCAATTGGGGCTGGGGTATGTGAAATTTTCCCAATAGACCAGAATTTTCGCAAGATCTTTTAAAGAAATGTTATTGCGTTTTTCAAACATCATAAAACATTTGGTGTTTTGACTTGTGAAAAGAACTCTTTCATATTTAAAAAAAAATAAATGAAAAAAATCTTAGCCATTCACCCTAGTAATTATATATGTATATACATACATATGCAGTCAACTGCCAAACTGGTTAGTAAGCATTCTAGTTCATTGACTAGAATTTTGTGGGCTTTTTAATATAGTAATGTAATATTTATTTTGATAAACACCTATTTTATATCTGATGAATTTTAAGTTATTTGTAATTTAATTTAAATTAAACTAACCCACTATGAAGTTTTACAGTATCTGGTATGATACTGATGCATTTTCTGATAAATGGTATGCAACTTACGCATATACTGACTAGTATGTCAACTGCTATATTGCTGGTACGGAAACGAACAGTTCCCATCTCGCAGGACATCGCCGTGTTAAAAATACTAGTTGCAGATCTCGAACTGGTTGAGCCAGTTGGACAAACTAGCGTTGGTAGAATTGACTGCAGGGTAAGTTGGAATTACAGCGCTAGCACAGTATTTGAATACAGATAATGAAATCACAGTCATAGTGAAAGACTTCCTTCCATGCCGTTGCTCTGTCTTTCTACTTTCTCTCGTAAGCTGGTGCGTGGCTTAGGCTTTTTCTTTTTCAATACATTCAGTTATTTGCTTCAATGTAACTTGGCTTTTGTGGCGTTATTGTGTGAGTTTAAGGCGAAAGACTTGCAGTTTTCAACTTTTAGAAATTCCGAAGTGGTAAAAGCGAGGAAAGGATGGAAGACTTTTCAAATAACAATATAACTAGACTATTGAAAAACCTTTGTTTTTCACTGTTTTGTTTTCTTATTTTTATATTGCTAGCAACATGCATGAAAATCCACATGAACCAGCTGACTGCCCTAAATAGCATTGAAAGTTAGTTATGTAAACAAAGAGAGGGTAAGTAAAGCTTATTTCAATGCGACACAGCTTAGTTGCACTAACTGGAAAATGTGCATATATTTCAAAATCTGTCCTACTACATTCACTTGTTTTAGCTCACAATACTAGTACTTTTTAAAGTTTTTTGTTGTTCACCTTCTTAAGCTTTGGTATGTGGCCGAAGATGCATTTTTTCTACGTATGCAAATTTCAAGTTGGGACAACTTTCCTGTTTGGCTGGTTTTGGCATATACATACATATGTAAAGCTAATATTGAACTCATGCAAAATAGCAAATGTTTGTGGTGTGTGAAAGTTGTGAAATATTTCTTTCATTTGTAATAATACTGCTCTGGAACACATTTGGTAGTTCTGCATTTGGATTTAAAATACAAATAAAATGTTGCTGTTTTCCAGTATGATACTATACATGAACTAAATAAAATAAAATACCCTGCCGCTAAAACTACCAATTTGTGTAGCTTTTCATTTCAACTCTAAATTTAAAAGCTTAAAGCAGGGTTCTTGAAGTTATTTGGTTTTGCACTGTGGAAAATAAATAGTATCTGCTTGCTATTCTACCACCATACATGCATTTTCATATATGGAACTTTCTATAATTCAAAATCATCCCAATAAGAAACGAGATGAGCTCGTATAATATGAAGAAAAACAGGTTTAAAGTATAAACTATGTATATAAAACTAGTAAGGAAGTCTAAATTCGGGTGTAACCGAACATTAAATACCTAGTAGTGATCTGTTTTGGTATCCTAATTTACTCAGGCCTATTTTAATAACTGAAAATTTGTTATAAAGGCAACTGATTGTTTTCGATAAAAACACTTCCTTTGTGAGTGGTAAATCAAATTATTACTAAATAACAAAATATAAATACCTTTCCTCATGTTCATGAAAGGTATGAAAATAAAAAAAATTAATAAAAAAAAGGCAGTAGAGTGTTAACTACTTGCCCGTAAATCTTGCTTGTTTGTTATTCGATTTGCGTAATTTTTGGCAGGAGTATACTACATACTATTGGGAAGTATCTCACAAAATTTCATTGAAATACATTCTTCAAATTCCAAGCAATCGCTTTTGAAAATAGCAGAGCTTTTATGCTAAAAAGTGGGCGGCGCCACGCCTACTTCACCAAAATCCACAAAATTTGTATACAGTTTAGTTTTGGTTAAAAAGCTTATTATGTGTGTAAAATCTTATTT
The DNA here is from genome assembly GCA_951509765.1 of Sphenella marginata. Lineage (NCBI taxonomy): Eukaryota > Metazoa > Arthropoda > Insecta > Diptera > Tephritidae > Sphenella > Sphenella marginata. The sequence goes on along the minus strand of OX608082.1, from coordinate 31,258,529 downwards.
AAATAACTTATACAATTATGGAAATATCGCGATTTTAATTTTACGAAGAAATTTTTTAGAACTGTGTTCAAAAAGTGGGCGTGTCCGTTCACCGATTTTGTTTATTTTTACAGCAAAGAGTTAGCTTTATATGTTGAACACTTTCTCTAAATATCGTTCCAATAAGTCAATTTTTACCGGAGTTATGGCATGTAAAGTTTTGTGGAATAATCCCCCATAAAGGGGCGGGGCCACTCCCATTTTCCAAAAATTTTGTGCTTTCGACTTTCTTTGCCCACGAACACTTCAGAGGTGAAATAGAAATGATATACAGCTAGTTTAAGCAAAGTTATAGCATATACAATATATCTATGATCCTTTTCAAAATCTTTCGTATAAAATTGGGCGTGGACCTAACCCGATTTCAATAATTTTTTTTCGAAATATTGCTTGTATTAATATAAATATGTGTGCTGAATTTTGTTTTGCTATCTTGAGCGGTTTTTGATTTATGATAAATAATATTTCCAAACTTGACTATATCAAAAGTGGGCGGTACCACGCCCCTTTTTGAAAATTTTTTCAAAAATGTATTTGTTGCCTTAACGCTAAAGTGCATACCAAATATTATCCTTATAGGTGTATTATGTACTGAATAATCACTCTTTTTGTATTTTCGAAAATATTATATATATAGAAAGAGGGCGTGGCTTTTAACCGATTTTGCCTATTTTCAATAGCGCTCGGAGATAAGTGAAAAGGAACCTACATACCAAATTTCATTGAGATATCTCAAGATTTACTCAAGTTATCGTGTTCACAGACGGACGGACGGACGGACGGACGGACGGACGGACGGACGGACGGACGGACGGACATGGCTCAATCAATTTCTCTTTTCCTCCTGAACATTTTGATATATATAAGTCAATATCTATCTCGATTCGTTTATGCCGTTACATACTACCGTTAGGCCAATGAAGTTAATATACCTTGTGTGCGAAGCACTACTAGGTATAAAAATGGCTTCTGGTATCTATTTTATCAGATGCCGCAACAAGAAAAGAATTTATGTCTGTCCTTTTGCCACCAAATAAAATGATGTACTAATACATAATGCCTATATTACTGACAAAACTTAGCCGTATATTTATTATTCTCCTAATCTGCAAAACTGACTGGCATCACTTAAAATACAGGTGATTTCAATTCATATTCTAAATAAAACGGACAATGTCGATAGACTTGGTAAATGCATACTTTTAGGCACTAAACTCACTATTTACATTAACAATGGTACCAAGTCATTTTGCATTTCACTTTCTGGGAATTTGAATGATTCAAAATCATTTCTAAAAATTTTCATCTTTGAATTTCTTTAAATGCTGTAATTTCCTCTTCAAAACTAAGTCGAATGTTTGTTAATGTTATACAGCATATGGACAGCCACACTGCAAAACCCCGTAAGTCACTGTTTTTCCAAAAAAAAAGGTTCTGAGCCTTTCCCATAGATCGTGATATTTCGCACATTAAAATGCGGTCAAAATCGGGCTACAACTTCCCGTTTATTTCCAGTGGGGAAATGTAATAACTCGTTGCTCATATACATACGTTATAAATATCACAGTTTTTTCCCTCTCCTGAAAACTTCTTGGTTTTGACCATACAGGGTTTTGCAGTGTTGCTGTCGATATAGTGCATGAATTCTAGTTCTAAGTAATACAAACCCAAAATATAATCCCGTTTTTGCTTTACTACCTTCTCGCTATTAATAACGGTTTGATTAAACAGAAGTGTTACTGCAGATATCAAATATGCTGTTTTACTAGCTCCAGTTATAGTTTTTGATCAAGGCCAAGGAGGTGAGAGGTAATAGTGTCACTGGTAATAGTGTCAATTGACACTATTGCTATTTTAGGCAGCGGTTGTCTGCGCAGCGCAGTGTTGTAAGAGATGGATTTTTATTATATGATTATTTACAAAATTATGGTTTCTCCTTTTACGAAATGTGCACTATTAGTGATTGGGGTCCACCACATGATCCCCAAAACCTATCCAATACATAATTTGAATTTATTTCATACCATAAAATGGGGATTTCGTGTTGGGGATTCTGATTTTGGGGATTTTGATTTTGGGGATAATGTGATAGGACCGTTTTTATCACTTTTGACACTCTTTCCATTTCATTTTGGAAATAGTGTCAATGACTTATTTTCCATTTTCTTGTTGACACTAATTCCATTTCGAAAGCGCAATAGTGTCAATTGACACTATTTCCAATTTACCAGTGACACTATTACCTGTCAGCGGCCGAGGATGGCTTATCTGATTTAGTAAATTTTTTTACACCTCCGAAGAGTTCTCTTGTAAAATTTGTTCTTAGAACTTATAACATTATTTATCCAGAACCATATGAGGTATGGACCAGAATCTGAAATTCTGTTAAGGGACCGTTCAAGTATTACAGAAGCAGATTTATTACAATTATTTACCCCCCATCCCCTTGTCATAGCAAATAAGTAAATCGGTTACCCCCTCCCACCATGCTGACGTAAACATTTTTCCATTAATGTGTTGTTTTTATACCCAGCGTACTAGTACTAGTACAAGGGTATTATAACTTTGTTGGGATAACGGTTGGCTGTACAGGTATAAAGGAATCGAGATAGATATAGACTTCCATATATCAATATGATCAGGATCGAAAAAAAATTTGATTGAGCCATGTCCGTCCGTCTGTCCGTCCGTCTGTCCGTCTGTCCGTTAACACGATAACTTGAGCAAATAATGAGATATCTTCACCAAATTCGGCATGCGTACTTATTTGGGTTCAGAATAGATTGGTATTGAAAATGGGTGAAATCGGACCATAACCACGAACCCTTTTTCGATATCGAAAATTTCGAAAAACGTACAAAACGGGTTATTCAATATTAGAAGCAGATACAATGATAAAAGTTGCCATATATATTGATTTCGATGTTCTGAGGCCGATTTTATAAAATTTTTGGAAAAGGGGCGTGGCACCGCCCACATATATTTTGAGAAATTTTCAAATTTTGACTCTCAATAACTTCAGAACAGTTTGTGCTAGTATAAAGAAATTTTGTAGAGGGCATACTATTGTTGTGTTAAATTCAGCTATAGAAAATAAACGAAATCGCTTATCGACCACGCCTACTTTTTCATAAAAGTTATATTGAAAGGAGGTGGAAATATTGAAAAGTCCATATCTAATTAACTGATACCGCTATAATAATATAATTTGGTACATACATCAATTTTCATATTTTTTACATTATTTTCGCAAAAGTTTGGAAAGTGGGCGTGGCACCGCCCACTTATGAGTCACGCAAATTTCAAATTCGACTGCTTATTACTTCAGAACGGTGTGAGATAGATTTACGAAACTAGGTACAAGGCATGTTATGTTTATGTAGAGTACTACCACAGAAAGTGAGAAAAATCGGTGAACGACCACGCCCACTTTTGGACTAAAGTTCTCTAAACGAGAGTAAGGAAACCGGAATATGCAATATCTGTTTAACTGATAAAGATATAATGATGCAATTTAGTACACTCATTCACTTGATGATGTTATTAGTGTTGTTTAAAGGTTTTTTGGTAATATTTTGGAAAATGGGCGTTGCACCGCCCACAAGTGAATAAACAAAATATCAACATTTCACTATTAACAAGCCACTGTGAAAATATCATAAAGATCTGCAATGAAAACTGATCTTCAAATAGGGACAAACAACATAATAAAATCCGTGGGTGTGCCACCACCCACTTTTTTAAAATTATGTAAATATTGATTAATGGACACATATATCCGTATATCAAAAATTTCACAAAATACGTTAAAAGTTATGGGCATGGCACGCCTTCTTTTCCAAAGTTATATATAGGACATGGTATAGCCCTTGAAAAGATCGATTGAGTACTTTTGGCTCATGTAAGCGGTTAAAGCTTTATAAGCAAGGGGCGTGATCGCGCCCCCCAAATACGCTATTGTTTAGGCTCGGAATAAATTGGTTTTTAAAATGGGCGAAATCGGATGAAAACCACGGCCCCTTTTTTTGAAAACTAACGCTGGGTATTTAATGTTCGGTGCACCCGAACTTAGACTTCCTTACTTGTTTATATTATAATTATACATTTTAAAATAACAAAATAGATTTAGTAAATAGAACACGGTAGTACCCCAACGTATGCACTATTTGCGGGAATCCCCGAAAATGCGTTTCGTTTTCAAGCTAAAACAATGTGAGGGTTGCCATTCGTGTAAAAAAGTAAATAACTGCTGATGTTGTAATCATCATGTAGACTCCCACACCCCCAATGTCATCGAAAATAAGCAAAACAAAAACCCTCCGCCCCCAATAGTGCTTACGTAATACTTGAACGGCCCCTAATACAACGTGCATATTTTTTTCATGAATGGTTATGAAACGATGCCATACATGAAGGTGATCCAAATAAGAGTTAGAATTTATCCAACTGATTTAAAAATATTTTTTAATTTCAAATCACTTTTTTCTGTTACATTAGTTATCTGAATATCTAGAGTGAATTATAATATCTCGGAAAAGTTAACCTATATAAGAACATATCCAACAATCAATCAAAGTTTTAATAAGCCCTACCTTACAACAGTTCTAAGGCAGCGAATTGTGGGATATTTGCAGGCCTAGCCAGTAACACAAAAACCATTTTTGTTGCACACCCGGATTTTATTACCGTAATATGCACAAACAAACACTCAATTCGATAATAAACTTTTATTAAATGTACGTGATGTTTTGGTGTGAAACTTATTGTGAGTTGGAATGAGTGCTTTAGTAATAAGTAAAATATTGGACAGCTGGCATGCAGGTGATATTCAAAAGGATCACTAAAATATTCAGAAAAATATTACATCACTGTTTTGTGTGTTGGTTTTATGAGAAGAATTGTAGTGTAAGATAAATATATATGCAAAACAGAAAATAAGTCTTAGGTTTAAATTCGGAGACAAGTAATATCAAAACTATTTCAGAAAAGGGTCTCGGAAAATATTCCACCGTTCCAGAGGTCGTTCGCATCCCACATTGATACAACAACATCAGATTAGTCGAAATCACTTGTGTGGGCGAATATATACATAAGTAACGATAAATAGAAAAGGTAATGTTGGGAACAAAATGGAAATCGCGGAGAGCGGGACCGGTCTTACACTCGAAAGAGTCAAATGAATAATATTGCTTAGTATTTAAAAAATAATTTTTTTATGATCATTTCGAACGTTCATTTATCACGAAGCACACAATGAAGCAAGATTATACCAAAAGCAATTCTGTTAACTTTTTACAATTCTTCCCCAGAAATAGTATTTTTAATACGAAATAGATTTCTTTTAGATAAATAAGAAATTCAAAACCGCCTAAGTAAAAGTTTAAAAATATTTGTAAGGAAAACAACTGTTCGGTTAATCGGTTAATTCACGAGATTTGGTATCGAAACGGCGCTTTAGCCACTCTAACCAATCAACCAGGCGGAGAAGAAGAAATCCAAGGAAATTTTATGGCACACCGATATCTACATATGTACAAATGTTCATATGTACCTATGTTCGAACGTATGTTAAACGGTACTTAAAAATGTTTTGTACATATAGTGGCAGTACCGTTGGTCTCTTTTACGCCAGCTTCAATGAACACTGACCTGTTTTCCGCCTTTTAGTTACATTCATTTTTCAAGAGAAACGTTTCATGCAACGTAAATTATCCTATCTTGTGTGCGCAGCGATGTCAAGTATACCGCTATTAGCATTCACCGAATTCACCAAACATAGATACAAATAAGAGACTGGAAATACTGACTATATGTGCCGACATACCAACTTTGGCAAATTGTTCCAACAAAGCTGAGCTGCTACTTATTGTCTTAATTAAGCCTTAAGTTCTGACCACATGATTAATCCCCTTTAACCTTTAAATTTAAATTGCTGTAAAACCGTCACACCACAATTTGGTACAAATCCAAATTTTGATTCCACTCACACTTATTTTTTCTCAAATACAAAAACGATATTGGTTTTGAGCTCAGAACGGCATCTGCTTGCAGACAAATCCCGGCCCTGTCCTTTGATTTTATTTTAGGTTTAGATGGTCGGACCTCTTTCATTTCAATGGAAGCATTTTAAACCACATTTGCGTGCAATTAAACCAATCAAAACTGCTTAAAAAATCGAAACGTAGGTATTGTTGAGAAAGTAAGTTACGATGTTGTTCTCGAAAAGTATTATTAACGTACTAATGGTGATGATGAAGCGAAAGTTTTTTGTAGAAATATACCTATCAAATCAAGTCCATTGATTGGCAACCATTCTGAATTTTCATTCGGATTCATTCGTCTGCATATCTTTTTTTTGTAAAGGCGATAGTTCTCGAGCTTGAGCCGCTTCTCTCTGAGCATGATACAAACTAAGCAAGCAAGTTTTGATTAAAAGCAATTCAAGAAAGACGCGGCAGACTTGTTCCGATGCATGAGAAAGATACTCCTTGTAGACCGCGAATCTAGACCTGACATTCAGCAACCGAACCATCGCCACCGGTGGCGATCAGGAACAGAAATGCAAAACTGCACAACCACCTAAGTAAGATGTCGCTTACGCGGGTTCACACACTGAAATAAAAAAGTTGAAAGTGCACATTGAAAGTAACATATCAAAACCACTTTCAAGCGATTGATGGTAATACTGTAAATATTACAGTATTTACTGTAAAATTGGCAGTAAAAACATGTGATTTTTGCATAATGATATGAGTCCACTTTAAAATTTACAGTAATTCATGTCAATATGATAGTATATTCGAAGAATGATAGGGGCTCACTTTCAAAATTTATATTACCCACTGTTGGACGAAAAATGACAGGGTTTACTATCAATTTGACGGCCGTTTACTGTAGATTTTTTTTTCAGTGCAAAAATGCGATATGCTGTTTTACATTTTCACTGCTTATACGTGCATAAGAGTGTTTCAAAAAGAAAACCAAGATAGCGATAAAAAAAATGAAGAATATTGTATTGTATTTAATGTGTCAAAGCACGGCTAGGCTAGTTTTTAGCCAAAAGCTACGGACGCGCGGAAATAGTTTTATTGAAGCGAAAAAATTGGAAAATAATAGCGTTTTCTTATTTTGAACTCAAATATATCACCAATGAATGCCATACATAACATCTAGATAACAAAGTCAAATCTTCTTTATATTAAAAAAGTTAAGATTATTTTTCCAGTTGTATCTAGAATTTAAAATTACTACATATGAAAAAGGCGAAGATGTTTCAAATGGTCAAATGGTCAAGAAATTGTGCAAACCGTTTTCCGCAGGGTTATATTGGCTTAGGTCTGATACTTTCCAACAAAAATAACTGAAACTTTAGGTATATCAAGAATCCAGGGAATTTGTTTATTTTTGAAACAGTCTAATGTACATATCTACTTATACATTCTTCTACTATCCGTATCCCATCGATAAGGGTTTTAACGCAAAGTGAAACCCTGTTATATAGTTATCGCTGAGCAGTGTTTCTATAAGCGTGGTAGAAATGTATTTTCGTTACGGCGATCGATAAAATTAACGCAGCCTATAAAGGCAGTGACATCGAGCGTAAAACCCAAAATAATTGCATTATGTGTAAATTTTTAATGTTATTAATATTAACTAAAAATTAGTTCCTAGAAAAAATAAAAACAAAAATAAAATATAAAAAAAAGTTGAAAGAAAGAAAAACTTTGCCACGATTCGAACTCGAAACACCTCTCTGGTTAGGGCAACATCTCAACTACTAGGCTATTAAGACAATTTTTGATTTAGGATTCAATCTACAAGTCGGGGGAAGCTTTTTAAAGTTAGTTGCAAGATTTTCACCGTTCAGCAGGAGTTTTATAAATATCTCCTCCTATTCCCTTACATAATGTACTTTCTTTGGAGCTTTAACTTTTTACAAGTTTCAAGTCTCTAGGTTGCTGGAAATTTTATAAAATCTGGTTAGTTCACCATTCCATTCCACTAGTTCTCCTCTCCAGTGTTTTCTGTTTTGTTTAACGCACTCTGAAATATGTAACAGAAAGGAAGGTTCGGAAGTTTCTTGAACGCCGGGTTCAAAACTAAGTATACTACAAGTTTCAAAGTTTTAGCAGAATAAGAAAATTCGGTCCAAATATTGAGATTTACGAGACCGGTTTTAAATGAAATGCCTTGAAGTTAACTAATTTCTGTTCTAAGGAAATGGGAAGGAATTATGTTAGTAGTAGAATGAGTTATTGTAGCGTGGCTCTGCTTTTACATTGTCACCAACGAAACGGAAATACGGATATTGGTTTGGTTTTTTTTGAGATTTTAAGCCACATACTATTTATTCTAATGGAAGATTTAAAGAAAGATGGACGTGGAACCAGTATTAGTAACCCATTTGTTGTCGAAAATAACAGAACCAACAAAGAAAAATCGCCACATAAATAGTGGTCAAGCAATAGTATTTCTATGTAAAAAAGCATCACATCGAACAATTTCCCAACGCTTGCGGGTCTGTCAGCACAAGTTGTTGTTGCTTACATTTAAATTATAAACTTATGTTGTAACTTTGTCGTCTCTACTGCATACAATGAGATAAGAAATTTAGCAATTGCAACAGCAGCAGGAGCAGCAAGTGACAGCTTCATGAGGAATTATTATTATCCGCTTTGCAAGCTCATATCGCACTCAAACACACACACAAAATATGACAATCTTTTCAGGGCTTCCAAATAACTCTCAACCAACTAACTTTCAACTAACTATGGCGTGATTACTTAACAAATTATTCAAATTTGAACTTGGCTGCCACTTTTTTCAAGAAATCGTTAGAACAAAAATTGATAGAAATTTAACAAAAACCGCGTCGCTTCCGTATTAAATACCTGTCGCCTGGATTAATGTAAAACAATTCATTTAAATAGCCATAGTAATTAAACAACAATTCATCGTAATAAAATAACCGCAAAATAATATAAACAAATTTCGTATTTTGAGTTGGCTTTTAACGACGGAAGTCAACTTCGGCCGTTCTAATACAAGTTGTACAGTCATGAGACATTCAGGATTCATTAAGAGTATAATAAAAAGTATAAAATAGTGCCATAACTCACTCAAGAACAAATACCACCTGTTAAATACTTGTATCTACCTTCTCTGACTAACTAATAATTACAAAGTACAAAAATATATAAGACGTCAAAATACATTTCAAAAAGAAACCAAAATGCTTTTTTTGTCAAATAGTTATTTGCGAGCTTTGTATACTTGTACATGCTTGCAACCCTGAAAAAACCGAGAGTAATCCTTTAGGAGTATTTGAGTACTCCAACACTTATCCTCATTCACATAGAAAAGGTGGTCCAATTTACATGGCGATTTCCGGTAATTGGATCACCTAATCCAACTCGGAGTACTCGATTTTTTTTTTGATTCTGAATACTCTAAAGACCACCTACGTGAGAGTACTCCTAAAATACTCCTATTGGATTGCTCTATGGAGTATTCAACTCGCTTCACTGCAGAATACTCTAGATATAGAGTAATCTTTTGCAGAATTTTCGAAGTACTCTCAAAGTATAGACTATTAAGCAGGGTGTTCCGGGATGGACTCGCTGATCCAATGACCGGGCACGGCCTTATAAATTGGACCACCTTTTCATATGATTGAGGATAAGTGTTGGAGTACTCTGATACTCCAACGTTTTTACAGGGAAAGTGTTAGTCGCATACATACATATGTACATAACCACAAATGTGTGAATATAAATGGTTATACGAAAGCTGACTACTGGACAAACTGATAGCTTCTAAATATTATTGAGCTTACATATATTTTAAAACGTAGCTTTAAAAGACTGGCAGCAAATGGTTCAAGCAGCCACATAACCAACCAAACGAGAACTTGTTGTATAAATGTATATGACAGCAAATGTATAGAAAAGATGGCTTGGCAAACTCGTCGGTTGCAAATAAATTTCTCTCGATATTCACCCCAGGTGATATCAGCTACATTGCAACAAAAGTGTTGTACCTCGCACGGCATCAATTATTTTATTTTATTTGCTCGAAGCTTTTTAGCAAGCTAAGATGTGTGCATTTGAACCAGCTTCTCTGTCATAAGAGCATATTAAAGAAATGTTTAATAAAATTAAGTAAATATAACCTCTGGATTTGGTCAAAGGAGCTCATACAGTTTAGCTCTTTTTCAGTAGTATTAAATTTATATATGTATGTGTGTAGTTATACAAAATAAAAATATCAAGCAGTCTTGTTACAAAATTTTGCGGAAGGTAGTTTAGAAATTAATTAATAAATCAGATTGCCAGTTTCTGAACTTTATCCATCATTCACAATTTAAAAATAGATACTGTCAAGCTAACTGACACGACACACGTTTTCTTTCAAGATTTATAAGATTTTAATATTTTGTTAGTTTTTGTACCAATTTAACTAACACCACTTGAATGTTTCCGGAAATGCGTGACATTGATCTAGATGTACATATGAGGAACACAAGTCATGAAATTAAATAGAGCAACAAGAATGATCACTTTTAGTGATTGACCAACTTCGTTAATAACGTATACTACTTAAGATTATTCCTTTCTTAATAGTTTCGACAGAATAGGGGCACGTTTCTTTGTTGGTGAGCACTAGCAACTTTTTACTGTTATTTGATTGACATTTTTTTTTTAATGTTGAATGAAATTCTTTAAAGTGAATGCCCAGAAAAGTATTTATCAGTTTGCTTGAAAATTAGCCACATACAAATTTGTATATTATAGATAGGTCTGTATGTGTGCAAGTGTTTATGGAAATTAATCAGTCTTGTGCTCTATTCTTGTGTTTCGTTTCAAGTTTAACTTTTGTTTGTAGAAGATTGCTCCTAATGTTGTTTTTTTTGTTTTGCTTAGCAGGGCGTATACGCAACTTTTGTTTTTGTTTTGCAAGAACTTTTGCTTTTAATTAGGCGTAACTTTCTGCTTGGTGCGTATCGGCCATACAAGCTTTCGAAAGGCACTTAAATAGGAACATTTGAATAATGAAATGCCACCAAAACGAAATTTTAAAGCGAGGGCTTCAAAAGTAATTTGAAGTTTAATAATACAAATCACACACGTACATTTTTATCGAAAAAGAGATTTCTTAAGCAAAGTTTTGTTTACAGGAACTTCCTTCCACTCTCTTCAGCTGTTGTATGCATTTTCTTAGTTTAATTTCGGCGGTATGCCATGCGCCCTGTAAAATCATAAATGTATCAACGAAGACAAAGACAGTGTAAAGACAGTAAACACAAGACTTACTAAGTGAGCTGTTAGACAGATCAGGAAAAACTGATACAGCCCAGCTAACCAAAAGTGCAAAAAAAGACTCCTTTCGGAGCCATAAAACGCACATTTCTCAGAGCTTTACCCTCCGAAATGAGCTCCTTTCGGAGCCCAAATGGAGCGAAAACTCGTTCTACGCGGGCACCCCAAACGGAGTCATAAAAAAGAGTCCGAAATGAGTCCGATTCCGATGAATTCGGAGCGTTTTATGACTCTTTTTAAATGAACTTCGGAGCCTTTTTGGACTCTTTTCGGAGCCTTTTATTCGTCCATCCGGGGGGTGTTTGGAGCCTTTTTGGACTCTTTTCGGGGCCTTTTATTGATGATTTTCTGAAGCTCTTTTGGGGTAATTTTTTACCCCCTTTGGGTCATTTTGGAGGTTCCTATCGACATTTTTATGAAGCTTTATAAATAATGAAGAGGAAAGATACCTTTTTAAGTTTTATGCAGATTTATTGACACAAATCTGAAAATATAAAAATTGATATGTTAAAATGTTTGGTCAGTCGCCTACTAATAAGCATCATGAAATATGTGATCTTTACCTTCTGTCAGGTAAAGTAAAAAAACCTCAGAAAATGCTCGCAAACATTCACATATTTGAACGTTGCCGCTCATCTGCTCTCCAACGTTTATTTTCTCACAATTCTCTGTACGCCTACAACAAAAAGGGTCAGAAAACGCTCAACATTGCTCATATAATGGAGCCTTGCAATTCATTCGCTCTACAATATTCATTTCTTCTCTCAACGCTCCGTAAATCTTCATAATAAAGTGGTTTTTCGGTGTTTACTCCGAAAAGGCTCCAATTACGGACTCTTTTTGGATGCTTTTTTCGGAGCGCTCCGACTTTAGTAAGCTGGGAGGCGTTGTTAATATTGAAATTAGCAAAAAAAAGGCAAGATATATGTACATATGTATATATGTATATACCTAAGATTTATCCATGGCCAAATCTCTTTCCTGGAAGATGATTCATTGCTTTATTATTCATAAAGAGGCATGAAATGATTCGTTAGACATACCTTAATGTGGGATTAACTCATGCACAACTTGTTCAAAAAAACTCATAAAATAGTTTACCTTATTTACTATTTCACGCAACTTTTTTGCAAAACTTTATCAGTCTGGCTACCATATTCGGTAATTTCATACTCGAGTTTTTTTAAAACACATTTACATATGTATTTGAACAAAATCCCTACGCAATTAATACATAGGCTTGTATATACATATGTAGTAGTTTAAAACGATACCATGTCCAAATGTGAGAAGCGAACACAAAAACACTAATCAGTAATAATGTACTAGAAGTACCTCTAAATATTAAATTCTTTTGCATTTCCAAATATGACTGTGCTCCATCTAAGCGCCTGAGACTTTTAGTTACATACATATACTCGTACGTACATATGTATATATTTACTAAATAGTTTAAGTGACCTTTTAAATCGGTGAATGGTTTACAATTTAAACGACCCTCATATATTTAGATACCGATAGTGGGTAATGTATTGAGCTTCACTTTTGTTATCATTGTTAATACATATAATAAGATTTTGTCTTTAGAAAAGTATTTTTTAATAAAATCCCATCCTCCCTTAAAGTGGAATACATCGGATGTTTTTGGCACAGTTTTATGTAAAAACTACACACAAATTCCTTCCATGTTCTTCTCCAAGAAATTATACATACACATGCAATTATTTATATCACGTACATATCTATGTATATAGTATATATGTATATATGCACATTCGTATCATGTAATTAGTGCAAATCTCACCACTCACGCGCTTTATTCGGGCAATTAAAACGCACTTACACGCGTCTGTTGGGTGCTGCTCCATATGGTTCTTACTTCATAACCTTATGGTGACTTAAACAGCTTGTATCTACCTATTGTTATGCCACTAGGGACGAATAACAGCCGGGCGCTGAGCATAAAAAATTCCAACAAATAAAATTTGATTTATACCTTACTCACTACGAATTCATGAACCCATAGAAACAATCGCGTATGTTCATGTATGTACATATGAAGGTATCCCTACATATGTTCAAAAATTTGTATCTTTCCTCCGTTATTTCGTAAATATGCACAATCACATTAAGCCATTAATTTCTATTTAAAAAAATATTTCAAAACAATGCTATGTATAAAATTTGTTAAGCATTCTTGAGAAAAAACATTTATTAAATACTGAAGAAAACACCGCTACACTCAAACCCAAACTGAATGTTTTCAAACCGGACTAGGTACCGCGAATCTAGCTATCTGGATGTGACAAGAACGCTGTTTGTTGGCCCATTCATACATAATACAAAACCCTCCAAGTATACTTCTTCCATCACAAACTTTTCAGTGAAAATTCATCTTCCTTCACAATTTGAAGTCGACTTAATACATGTGGATCCGCCCAACTTTTAGTAACCAATAAGAATGAGCACACCATAATTTAGGTCCATTCCAGCCCTACCTTTAATTAATTCTTCAATTATATTCGCCAAAGATGTTTTAATTAAAGAATCTCTCGTATCAGGAGGATTCCTTCATGTTTCTTGAAAAAGTGTGTCAACCATATTTATCAACCAATTTGTTTAATCTATCACTAACGTGTGGTTTTTCCATTAGCGTGGAAGGAATCATTTCTTTTACCGCTTCATAAAATCAGGAGTAGGTCTTAGATAGATAATTGTCGTTCATAGCAAGCTTTCTGCCATCCCGAAATTGTTTGAAACTTTGATTATCAATACACTTACGGATCCAATCTCTACGTTGATTGCTAACTGCCAACACGGGTCCTGTAAGGGGAAGTCCACAGTTACGAGCTTACTTGAGCTTTTTATTTAATGGTTTAAAGTTACTTGCATCGCTTTTATCGCCAACACCAATTCGAATCTTATCATATGTGTTTGAGGGTTGCCAATGTTTTTTAATTCAATTTCTTTGTTATATTTTTATAACTCTATTCTCGTTTTTCATTAATGTAAATAAAATAATGATTTTTCCACTAAGTGGTCCATATTTTATCATTAATGCCATGTGCTTTCATAGTTATGGCACCAATTTGGTTTTTGTTCCGTCATTCAAGTTTTTTCTTTATATACATACATATACATCACCATTTTAAAGTAACGTTTTTTTTTTGTGTACTTATTTTTGGTTGGGATCGAAAATATCACTTTAAGCCAAACTTAAGGAGGCTTTCCAAATCCCAACTCCACTTATTTTTGGAACGAAGTGCAGGTGCTATCCTTGGAATCCTTGTTTTTAACAGCCCAGCCAAACACAAGTCCCTCTATAACTTGGCTGAGCTGCCAGGTAGTTCCACACATGATCTCCTCGTTCGCCTTTTGTAATATGTAAGACGATCATAGCAAACGAAAAAAAAAATGTTCAAATCAAATAAATTAGTTGTCAAAAACTCATAGGCAAACGAAAATGATAAAGAATACGTTTTCTAGACGAAATTGTTAGGAGACTAATGAGGCCCTTAATGTACATATGCTGACGATTTAAAGCTTTCCATGTCAATTGCGTCTTTTGAAGATAGAAATAGGCTGCCATTAGATCTAGATATACTAGTTACTTGGTGCGATTTAAACTACATACATACATGCCGCTTAATCTTAAAAATGTACACATGTAAATAATAAAAGGCTCCGAAAAGAGTCCAAAAAGGCTCCGAATACATTTAAAAAGAGTCATTCACCGGAATCTGACTCATTTCGGACTCTTTTTTATGACTCCGTTTGGGGTGCCCGCGTATAACGATTTTTCGCTCCATTTGGGCTCCGAAAGGAGCTCATTTTGGAGGGTAAAGCTCTGAGAAATGTGCGTTTTATGGCTCCGAAAGGAGTCTTTTTTTGCACTTTTGGTTAGCTGGGTTTATGAGAAGCAAAGACACCAACTGGAACAAAAACAACAATTAACAGAAATGTTACTTACAACATACAAAAATCTTCAAAGTTAACGAATACAATGTTACGTAGACTTTTACACCATAAATATTTTGGAAAACTGAAGCCGAAACCAAAAACAGCAACTACAAAAATATATTTTTTTATTTGTGATAACTCTCTGCCAAAATTGCCTTGTTAAATGCGTGTAACTATGTTGAAATACCTCGACTTAAAAGGGGTGCTTTACATGGGTTCCCATAAAGTTTCATTTGCGTTTTTTAAATGGCATTTTAAATGAATGAGTTGTTGCTGCCACATGCGTCATAATTTATAACCATTTCATATGCCTTCAACCCACTGCGTAAACGTTTCTCTACCTGCAACATACATATGTACATATGTACGAGCAGAATCTGTTGTAGAAAAAGTACAGGTTTTCAATATATGTACATATGTATGTATATACCCGGCAAAAATCGTGAATAGTCCAGGATGCATCCGGGATGAGTTGCAAAGGAGCATGCGACTAATGACCCTTTTGATATCGTTATGTACATACATGTGTATGTTTAACTTTTTCCTTTCATTTATCCTATTTGGGACTAATTGAATGGGCAAAGGACTAGTTAGGGAAGCTTACATCGAAATAACAGCCCTTGGTTGGGGAAAACCCGAGTCATACTGTTACGAATAAACCGACTGACATGCCCCCTTTTTACCCTCCCCCCATTAATATGCTAAACAAACTCAAATTAGGTTACTACTAATCTCTAAAGAAGCTTACTGTAGCGAAAGGGACCAATCGCTGGCCACGCTCTTAGGGGTTTAGTCGTACGGAGTACTTACATACATACGTTTATGAGCACCCATGTGTAGAACTCCTTGTGTGTGTATATATGTATATATATAGATTGTCTATCGTTGGTACTGTGTTGTAATATTTATTGGTACTTGTTTTGTTATGGTGGCTTTGCTTTGTTCGTTACGTGCTCGTGCTGTTTAGCTGCTCTGCATTTAATATTTAACCGTTATACACAAACACCATAGTACCAAGGCATTGCAGAAAGGTATAAAAATGTGAATATTATCATGGGTGAATTTGTCATCATGTCTTTGCGGATCTGGGAGCAAGTGAGCTGTAGTTGACATAAAAACCCACAATGACAGCATTCATAACAACAACGAAAGATACATATGTACATATGTAACTGCACAAGTAGCTGTTGTTTTAGTTGGAAATTTTACAGAATATTTTGATAAAATTGTGATTTCTTAAGGACCGTTAGCTTCATTAAAATTATATAGAATAGAGACATTTTAAACAAAAAAAAAAACTATTAAAAAAAGGTATTGGCTTTCATAATATTTATACCAATTTCAATTTATACAAGTTTTTGTCGCATCATGCAAGGTCAGAAAGGCGGATTATTATCACAACACTGTCTAATTCGTCACGTTCAATTCCAAAAGTGTCATCTACTAAGCAAAGGCCTGCAGCGGGTTCATTTCACTACCCCTTGTTACGAGAGGCATACACCTCAGCGCCTCACCTTTTGCGTTTGCTGGAAGAAAATGTATCTGCATTATGTTTAATACGTTACATGGAACCGACGGCTATACAAATCCGGATGTTCTGGGCTTAGTTCTGTAATTACTTTAATTACTGTATCATTTTGGGTTGTGTATACCTATACTTCAATATATTCTCAAGATATTCTCAAAAATACTTCTGGCATTTTTCTTTTAATACGGGCGGCAGGGATTTAATACGGAAGTGACGAGAATAGGGCCAGGTAACGATCCGTAAACCAAGCGGACAAAATTAGAAGCACTATTTCAAGGGTCAAGGAAGTCATAAAGGCGAACCCGAACCTACTAGAACACATCATTCCAGAGATGTGTAAACATTCGAGAGTGGAACCCTGGCCGGCAAATATATCATATCTCTCTAAGATATATCTGCTATACTCGATTGCGAAGAGGTTATCAACTTGTACTTGGCCAACCATAGACAAGGCTTCCGTAAATTCCATAGCTTTTGATAAACTCAATCAGTTTGATAGATCTCCTTCAAAATCTAGAAGAGTTATCATTCCCAGGTGCTTAAAAAGGTGGAATACTAGCTACCTAAATAGCTGACAAGCGTAGCTAATATTAATTAGGCAGCCCAAGAGCTAAACCCAAAAGAACTGAACAAAGGGTGCAAAACGGTTATATGCTATCTCTCATTTCGTTTAATTTTTACATTTTTTTGGGAAATTAATATTTTCCCATTTTTAAAAATATTATTAATCAAAACTATACAAGTTATCATAACAAATTTCTGCATAGAATATGAATTCGGCTTAGAGCTACACCTACTTTTATGGTTAGAAACAAGATTGCAAGTGATGTCAATACGATTTGGAACATGCAGTGAGCTCTTCAAGCAATACTCGATCGATTAGAAATGATGTTAATTTTATATAAATGGGCGGACGTCGCACAAATTGTTAGGTGTTTAGAACTTCCTGCAAAGTTAGTTCTTCTAAAGTAAAACAATAGTCCGCGAGAAATGGGATGCTATAATAGATCACTACTAGGTAAGTAGTGTTCGGTTGCACCCGTACTTAGATTTACTTCTTTTCTGCATGCATATTTCTCTTCCGAAATACTATGGAGGTTGTGTGAAATATAAATATATTATATATCTTTTTATGAAACACTCTATTCTGTAATAAAATTGCGGTTTTCTGAAATACTTTTGAAGTTTTACAAACATCGACATAAAGTTAATAAAGAAAAATGAAATCAATTCAAAATGGACGGGAAATGAACACAAATCGAAAGAGCAGCAGAAAAACCCGAACACACATAATCCATAAAAATAGGT
Source organism: Sphenella marginata (assembly GCA_951509765.1). Taxonomy (NCBI): domain Eukaryota; kingdom Metazoa; phylum Arthropoda; class Insecta; order Diptera; family Tephritidae; genus Sphenella; species Sphenella marginata. Next base: position 31,240,376 of record OX608082.1, on the reverse strand, counting down.
AAAATTGGCAACAGGATACAGCTCAGTACACAAAACTAAAGCAACTCACAACAATAAAAACCAACAAAGTAAAGAGTGCGGTTTCACAACTAAAACTGAACCGTGTTGCTGTGGCTAGTTGGTCAGTGCGTCATACGAAACCATGCGTTCGTTTGTTTTTCCTCTTAGCCCGTCCACTTGTTAGTACGCACATAGTTCGAGTAAATTCTCCGATTGCTACCCTCATTTGCCTGGCCTTTGGGACAAGCGGATAAGTGGATTTGAATTTTTTTAGTTGTTTCCACATTTATTTGTTAGCATTTTCCTTTTTTCTTATAGTTATTTAAAAAAATGTTGGTCTGTATTTTTTGCGGTTTTTGTCTGTATGCCGTTTTCATATTCCCAAACAATTTGCATGAAGCATTTATAAGCATTTGCGTTTTTTGGTGAAAACGTTTCTGAATATTTCTCTGCACAAAGGATTTTTGTTTAGTATGCGATTTGCGGTTAGCGACCAACCAAAAGCAGTTAAGCACAGCTTAAGTGGCATTGAGCTGGTTTGGCGGAAACGGCAAGCGATCGCGACGAAAGGGTATACCAAAGAATAGAAAGAAATATGTTGAAATAAAAGCAATCGTACGACTGAGGCGGGTGGAAAAAATGCAAAAGCAGGATTTGTATTTTGCATGCAACAGCGCACCGCCTAGTACTGCTCAGTGCAGCGAAGCGCATTGAAAAAAAAAAATCTTACAAGAAATATTTGTGACTCTGTTTTTATTTATTTTGTTTTTTTCGTTTTATGGTATGGAATCCTTAAATCACTGCCTGACACAAACAGTACTGGGTATCGATTACTTCACCATGCACAAGCCATAATATCTTGCCTGATTGCTTCTACCGACTGCCGTTGACTAACGTTTTCCGTACCGTTGCACATTCGTACGTATTCTTAGCTTTTTAGCTTGAGCTTGTCCCATTGCCATTCTGCCGAATAAATGTGCTGGCTCAATTTTGTCGTATGCATCATTGATTCATTTGATGCTTCTTTTTTCCTCATGGTTGCTTTTATATCCTTTTTTAAGTTCATTTTTACTGCTTAGATTAGTTGCACCAAAGTAGTCCAATATGTTTGAAAAATATGAGTTTACTAAAAATATATTTCATTTCATTTATAATGAGGCGGTTGTTTTTGTTGTTGTAAAGTTACGTGCCCTTCTTCTAATGGTAGTCCCAGAAACTTCGCGCCTTCAAAATGGGTGGACCAGAGGAAAAATAGGTGTTAGAAGAGTAGGCTCTGTTGACCAAACAAACAGATGGTTTGTATAATGTGAGGGCACATCGCATGCCGGGCAAACATTTGGCAAGTCGGGGTTCAGTCTGGATAAGTAAGAGTTTAATCTATTACAGTACCCAGGGCGAAGCCTCGATATACATATACTAGTTAAACAAAAGCGGAGATAGGCCACTACCCGTGGCACCCCTTGTTTGACTATTCTGGGTTTTGATCGTGCGTCTCTGAATTCAACCAACGACTGCCGGTCACTGAGATAGTTGTCGGTCCAGCGTTTTAGTGGGGGGAAAGAGACGAATGTTCCAGATCCTTGATTAGTTGCACATGGTTGAAGGCTTTAGCCAGGTAGAGAGCAACTAGCACTGTTCTGTGGTTTGGGCGTTTTTGGTTTAATCCGTCCCCTATCTGTGCCGGGATGGCGTTCAGCGCGGTGGTGTTACGGTTTTTGCGTAAACCATGGTGATGTACGCCGAGGCGCAAATTTGCGTTCAAATAGTACGGTAGTATGACAGACTATAACACTTTCACTACTGGCGAGAGGAGTGATATCGGGCGATATGACTCCCCCACGGCAACTGGCTTGCCAGGCTTTAGTAATGGCACCACCTTTGCCTGTCTCCATCTTTCAGGTGGCCATGGACATGTTCTCAACGGTCAACTATCGGTAGGTGATTTGATGCAAGCGTTAGCATCGGTCGCCAGTTACCGCAGGTTATAAGGCCTGCGCTGACTATGGTGAGATCTGGCAAACTAGAGCAGTTAATCGCTAATCTAGTGGGGGCATCTCCATTCACGGTGCAGAACATCGAATCGTTTATTTGATCAGCCAGCTCCTGTCCCCTACCATCATTCTGTAGACTTGAGTGCCACAGATCATGGTGTGCGTTAAAGTCGCCAAGGATAACTCGATTCTCACCTCTGAGTAAGGCACGAACCTCAGTATGGTATTCCATGGGACAGCAGGTAACAGGAGGTATGTATGTAAATATTAATAATCGCAAGGTCGATATCGCCTGACCGGACAATCATACCTTGACGTTGTAAGGTGGTGTCCCTCGGTTCGACATCAGGCTCAAAAGCAGTTGCAGTTGAACTGCAGGTTACAGAAGTGTGAACGCGGAGGAACGTTAATGCTGAGGGTCAAGGGCTGGTGCGTATGCCTAGGTGGAAGCTGAGGAATTCGCATCTGTCCATCTAACCGCCTCAGCGATTTTGACTGTCCAACATTGCTAGCTAGTCATTTCTTCGTTACACCAACCCGCGAGAACGCAGGCCGGCCACCTGCGGGTGCCGATAAGTATACCTTCTGGGCTGGAGCGTCTTCGTTCATTCGCACGACGACAACAATACATATACAGCAAATCGGAACTCTTGGGCCCAGGTTGGATTCAATACCGGCCCGGAGCAAGAGAGTATTGAGCAGCCCTGCTGCAAGGAGCTGCGAGGAGGATGCCATTTTTAGGGTGATAATTGTCTGTTTCGGCATGGTTTGCCGGAAAAACGCTCAAATGTGAGTGCAGAAAGTGAACTTTTAAAGACATATTTACGCCTGGAAAGAAAATATTAGTTAGGTAAACAAGTTATAAAATTTTGGGAAATTAATTTTAATAAGCCGTTAATATTTACCCATTTTCGCATAATTATTGATTAAGTCGTTCACTATCTGCTCGTAGTTAGGGCTTTTGTGTCTACCGAGAAAAGAAGCAACGACCTTTTCAAAGGATTCCCATGCTGCTGCCTCAACTGATGAGATTAGTCCTTTGAATTGATTATTGTTGAACAACTTTTTTATTTGTGGTCCAACAAAAATACCTTCCTTTATCTTGGCTTGAGAAATATCTGGAAAAATTGTTTGCAAATCATCGAATGCTTCGCCTTCTTTGCCGAAAGCCTTAACAAAGTTTTTAATGAGACCGAGCTTGATGTGTAAGGGTGGAAGTATGATTTTCTCTTTCTTGACAAGTGGGGTGTATTTGATGTTATCCACACCAACGGTAAACTCGACCCTTTCCGGCCAATCCTTTCTGACGTAGTGGTCCTTACGAGCTCGACAGCAGCAGTGCTTGGTGTAGCCACTTTGTAGACCGCATAGCATTGCAACGACTTTGGGATCAGAACGTATTTTTCAATCATGCTCTTCATATTTGATAATTCGCTTTACTATATATTATAACGTTAAACATTGGATGATGGTAAATAAATTGTGTGCCTATAGAGATGTAGTAGGAACGTGCAACAACCCACCTGCACGAGAGCGACCACTCGAATCAATCTGGCAGCCACCATAGATACTTCTGCCGCTTCGATACCCATTTCAACGTCAATTTATATTCGCGTTAGCAACGATGAGTACCTGGAGCCAAATATGACGAGACGGCAAAATTGGTTCTAATAAATGCATTCGCTTATCAGCACGTGTATTGTAAGAGCTTCATGTTTGAAATTACTCATGATGATGATTTTGCAGATGAGATGTTTCACAGTTTCTTCCTCTCTCTTCGTCAACTCTGCAAGGCCTACATAGGACAACTCACAAACAGTTTTAGTGTCCGTGCAGGTGCAGGCTCCCTCCAAGTTGATTGTGTTTATGTATGGGTATGAGATGGCCCTCCTTTCCAAAGATTCACTCGGCCGTATATAAATGTGCTTTCGGCTGTTGCGTCAGAATTTTTCCTGGCTACATGCGTGTCATCTTAACAATCATATTTTTTAATATCAATGCACATGGCAACTCGTTATTAAACGCTAAAATGTAATTTAACGCAAAAAAAGGATTTAGAGCAAATTAGCGAGCCCCAAATTAGCGAATAACCCCAATATTCGCAACATGGTTTATATTTCTTCAAGAAAAATTATTTTAGCTTTATTTTCGATTATGCAATGAAATAAATTGAAATGAGGTCGTATGTAGGCAATAGGTAAGAAGTAGCGAGTGTGGTGTCATAACGGCTATCATGACGAACGTTCATCCTGAATCCAGTCCTGATCAGTTTATAATTTTGACAACATTTTATTACATTTTCGGCTTTGCTAACTATAGAAATGGGGCCACAACCGGGAGTACCGGTGAGTAAATTCTAAGTTTACGATGCTACTGGTGCCAGTACATGAGTACCTATGGCAAGTGAATAATGCCTGAATGCGAATACGAGTATATGAAGCAGTAGAATATCACCAAGAAAATTCTTGTGTTAGGCAGTTTGTTATTCAACTGCGGTGTATTTTTATGCATGTTAAGATAAAAAGTTAAAAATTGAGTAAAGAACTCAAAAGAATATGAAAAAATGCCCTGATAAATGTTTGGAGAAGTATGGGGTGAGTAATACCTAAAGGGTGAAAAGATGAAGTGGCTTGCTACTCTCTGCAACAGCTATTCAAAGGCGGTGCGAACAAAGAAAATAATATAAAAATAACAGCTGGGCAGGATGCATAGAAAAACGACGAAGGCACCATACTGGCTGAAGCAAGTGCGTTAGTGTGAGTAAGGTGTATGTTGCACGGCGCAAGCCATGAAAAACTTGCACCTTACTTCGGGCTTACTACTTTTGATATAAACCTTATGGCTCGAAATTTGTTAGTGCCAAAAACATACCTTCCTTATTTTCCACTTGTTTTATGTATTCATGACGTAGGGAATTTTTTGAAATAACAATCTTGTGAATAGGTCTTAAATAAGCCAAAAATAAAGTGTACTAGGTATCTTTCCGATATTATAAGTCATTTCTATCATCATAGTAAGCAGAGCTGGAGCCGTATTTATTTTTTTGCTGGGAATGCAAGCACCCATTAAATATGAACGGCGCATACAAATTGCATGAACGCGTTATCAACGTAAATCGTCGAATGAACGAGCAGACCCTTTATTACACTTGAATATAATGCACCCAACATGCGCAAAAAAATCGACTTTAGCAAACACTTCAAGTGCAAGAAATCACACAATCATTCAAAATAAATATATAAAAGCATGAGCAAGATATCAAAGCCGAGGTAGGTGCAATAATCCCAGCAAATAATCTTCTTTGATATTAACTGGAGTTGCATTTCATATTAATAAGCGAATTAAGGTGTTCTGACCTTACGCTGAACTCTATCAGTTTTATAGTTTTGTCCAAAAACGGTTTGTAACGAAATATATAAAGGGTATCAAATATCGAAATTCTTAGGATGAATAGCGGAAACGATTGAGCCGTCTCGGAGCGACCATGCACCTGATAATTTTAATAGAGATTGAAATATTTGAATCAAATACATGACACATGGCAAACAAATTTAGGTTGATTTTGCAACCGCTTATCTTTTTTAACGAAAAATTTCGAAAAACGTATTATAAGCTGTTCAGCATTTATATATATACATATATATATATATATGGCGCGATATACAACAGTTATATCATCAACCTCCTAGGAGATTTTTGCGCCAAGCTTCTCTTCCAATTTGTGGTGTGCCGCTTTTGAAATTTTTTCCTACAAATTGGCGGGACCTACGGTTTTTCGCCGACTCCGAAGGGCATCTACAAAGCAGATGAATTTTTGCTGAGAAGCCTTTCATGGCAGAAATACACTCGGAGAGTTTGCCAAACCACTGCCGAGGGGCGACCCCGTTTTGAAAAACTTTTTCAAACCACTTTTTGATGTAACCTGTACCAGGGCTTGAACCCGGACCTTCGGTGTGGTAGGCCGACAACACTACCTCCACACCACGGTGGCCGCAGCATTTACCTTCATATAAAAACAGTTGCGCTTAAAAAATGGTATGAAAAAAATGGGATCGTGTACTTAAAAAATATCATCAAATTTCTCTGAGTTTCCACAGAGTTCTTACCTTTTATTTTTAGTATTTCCATTGCATTTTTAAAAGGACTTTTAGAAGTAATTATCGAAGTCAATAAAAAGAAGACATTTTTGCTAAATAATTAATAAAAAAATTATTAAAAAAAAACCTCAAAAACAACAATAATTTTTCGCTGCAGAAAAAATTATTAATAGGTCTCAAGCTCGTACCGAACCAGGATACTTCAAACATAAAGGCCATAAAAACACCAACAAGTTGTTGTTGTAAAAATTCAATAAAAATCGGTATTTGTATGGTGTCTCATTTGGACTGGGAGCCACTGCTATCATTTTTGATCATCTTTTTATTTCAATCTTCAGTGTAGGTATATTTTCCAAAAGCCAAAATATAACAATTTCTTTTTTCTTTTCAGGTACGTAATAATTTTATACTTTCAAATCAACTAACTAAATTAAGGCATGTGTTTGGTAAGTACTTTTGTTTACATAAAAAGTTAGTGCAACCTTTTAAGACAAACATATATTGTCTTTTATATCGGCTGAGAGCAAATACTACTAAATTTCTATCAGGTGGCATATACATTCATTAACAATTTTTAAGTTTTTTTGTGTTATTGTAAATTAAATATTATTAAATTATTATTCTATTCCACCAAAATTATGAATCTTTAATGTGTTTTTTAAGTTTCGAACTTCGATCAAGTATATCCTTTTAATGGTAATATAAATGAAACAACGTTCCTTGTTCGTCCATACAAATTATTATTCTATGCCTTAAGCTCGTTTATAGTCATAGATATGTATGAAAAATAGAGTAAGGAACCGCCATTTCTTATATTCCACACAATGATAATTTTCATAAAAACAACATTTACGATCCAGCTCCCGTAAAATACTCTAATTTACCCATTTTATGTTAGTTCGGTATGGGAAAGTCTATAAGACAAATATCAGCATTGGTATAATATTTACGGTCTCCCGCTTCCTGAATATTACGTTATGGGGTAATTTTATTAGATTGATATAATTTTTCAGAATGGAGTAAACAAATTATGTTTTTAACCTTATTATTAAGTTGGAATGGTCTATAACTGCTGGTTTAAATTAAGGACTGGCCTAATTTGTGGTTTAAAACTGCTAAATAATTCCAGTAAAAAGCTTTACCTCCCCAACTGGCCTATCCTAAAGCCTAAAAATTAACATAATGCGCCAATCAATGTAATTCTCAAAAATATTATATGGAAAGCTTAATTTAACATTCTGAGGCAAAACTCATAGTGAGCTAATCATTTATTTAATTATTTTTCTACGACTCTTTCTTATACCTACATATTTATTTGTGTTTAAGCGACATACATACATAAGCTACGGTTATTTCATTCGTTTATTTTATTTGCATTGCATGCTATTGTAATTCGCAATCAGCTTATAAAATATTTCGAAGATATAGTTTATGTTTTGGAAAGCCAAGGTGTGCTTTTTCATAACGAAAATGAGGAAGCCAATCGCGCCATGCCTCAGAGCCAACTGTGCTAGCCACCAATAATACATACATACCCTCTTGTTCTCCGAAGAACAATTTTGAACATTTAGGCAAACATGGTCGTCAGAACCTGAGCCAAATGAATAAATACAATTTGAGCAAAACGGTCACATAGCACCTGAGCCAAATAATAAAATAAAAAAAAAAAGTAATAACTTAAAAAAACAACTCGCCTTCTCGAAAGCTTAGACAATTTGAATTAGATATTATTTAATTAACGTGCATGTTTTTGTTTAATGCAATGTATTTTTCACAATGAACAAAATTTTGAAGGAGGCGCGATATACTCACAGCTTTTTAGAATATTTTTAAGTAATGATAAAAACCTTTCATTTTCAACCTTACATGAAAGAAAATACCTATTTTGCCTTTTCTCGCCCATATACATATTTGTAAAAGCCACTTTTGTACAATTTTTACACGTCCTTTTATCTCTTCGGATATTTCGCGTACGCTAACAAAACTGCTTCCAGCATTTAATCACCCCTGCAGTGCTTTATTTTTACATACTTCACTACATCCATTCCTTTGGCTCTCTCCCGTACAACTTATTTAAGTGATGAATATTTTTTTTAATCTACAAACTGATGCTGACTGTACTTGTCGAAAGCTAACAAAAAAACAAACTAAATAAAACAACAAAGCTTTGGTTAGATGGCAAACAATGTGAGCCATACTCGCTTGGCGTTGCAACTAAATGCATCTATGCCACATACTCAACATATGTATGTAGTATTTATGTATGTATGTTGCTTATTCTATATTTTTCTACCTAACAGCCGGCATAGTAACTAACTCACTGTACAGGTGCTTAACGTGTTACATACGTGTTTTCAAGAATATACTCTCAGGTATTTATGTACACATGTAGATATTTTGCTGCACTTGGCAACACTATGTTGTAGCAACATTCAAGTGCTCAACACTGAAAGCTCACTGACGGTGTGCGTTTATTGTTATGCAAATGTTTTGTCCTATTTCGAGGTACACATCCTGAGTACAACAAAACTGCAGGGATAACTGACACCTACAAAAAATGCAACATCAGTAGTCAAGCAACAATAGAAACACTCAGCGAGTTATTTACATTTTTACGCTTTTTTGCACCCCACACCTCTTAACGAATTTGAAAAGAAAACAGGCGTCGAGTCCAAAGTATGTATTGTTTTGCTTGTGGTACGTAGGGATGTGTGGCGCTATGAACCTCTACACATGTTAAAGTCCATATGCACACATAAGAGATATTATTTTTTTTATTTTTTTTTTTAAATTGCCAGTAGTATATTATTTGTTTCAATAAAGTACGAATCTCAAACACGCAGAAGTGGCCTCGAAGGTTTCGCAGACTTTTCTATTACTCTTTTTCAACTCTTACGCTCCTGGAAATTGCAAATAAAAAAGTAAAATGAAAATAAGAAAACCTGTAGAAAGATTGAAAAGAAAATTTATGAAAATGTAAGTAAAATGTTTCATCCATATTTCTGTGGTAATAAGTAAAAACTACCAGTAAAGCGTTTGGAAAGTTAAAATTGTAGTATAAATGCATGGATTTGAGATGGTTTAAAACTCCAGTGGAAATGGCACTGTGATATCCAGTGGTCCGGCATTTAGAAGGATTTATGTATGTGATAATCGCAGGCACAGATGATTTTTAAATACATACAAGGAAATGCTAAAATTAATATATTTTTACCCAATATCAATGCCAAGTTAAATCCATACAACTTATAAACTTTTTTTATTTGGTCACTGCGATGTTTGTGTTAACTTGCTATGATTTTATCGTTAACTTCTACGTGTCACGTATTCATTTACGCGTACAACAACTTCTAATTTATACAATTCCCATAGCCACAGCTGACGACCGTTTGTCAAACACTAATGACAACAACAATATGATTAACTAAGTCTACAATAACAGTAGCTCATTAACACCAATGTATATGCTTCCAACTGTGTTGCCGATAATTTTATAACCCATTTCGCTACACAAAATTTCAACCATTAGTGTAGATGAATGATAAATTTACTTGCAGTTACTAAAAAATATAAATTTTAAATAAGTTGGTCGTTTAAGGACCTTTCCTGAGGTTAAGATAAATTCGCTATATGTCGACATTTTTTTATCAGCAATAGGGGGCTTGTGAGGATTGTTAAGAAGGTGGGGGGATATAGAGGCGGATCGTAGAAGGACTTTAAGGAGGAAAAGAAAGGAACATGCGAAGAAAATTACTAGAAAGAGGAAATGGAAAATGAAGAAAACGGACATTCGTAGATAGGTAGAAAAATCGAAATAGGGTTAGAGCACATATTTTCATACGTAAAGTTTAGTTTAGTAAATATAAATTCAAATAGTATGACAATTTAATTTTGTAACATTTATCTTCGTGAATCCTTTTACACTTTACTCACGGTATTAGATTGAGAGCGACAACCTTCGACTACTGTCGCAGTTGTAGATGTATCGAGGAGGAGGAGAGTGTCCAGCACTTGGCAGGCGGCGGTTATTAGCCATTCTAGGGCAACCATTTCTAGTAGACCTCACTGAAGTCTCCAGATGTGAGGTCAAGGCTCTAGCTAAATTCATTGTCTCCACGAAGTGGTTCGATCATCATGTATACGCGAGGAAGGGACTCTCTTGTTTTCGAGTCCGTATAGGGTATCACAACGGGCCCACTGGTTGCCTAAGTGTGTGGCCGTAACCTTGTGTTTCGGTCTAACCCTCGCAACCTAACCTAACCTAACCTACACTTTACTAACACACTATTTTATTCACAAAAATATTAAACTCTTGCAGTTATGCGTAACATCACTTTCTGAAAACTCTTAAAGATTGAATACAAAGAGTCTATAAAAGTTGCTTACCGGTAGTAACAACATTGCTATGAGGTCCGAATAGAGGCGCAATGAACAAAGTGCCCTTACACTTATGCGAGCGTTTACCCCCATTCAGTACCTAATACTTGCCAGTGAGCAGCTCCCCTTCAATCGACTTGTCCGTTGTGATTTAATCTGATTTTACTTTATGACATGTTCATGACTTCAATTATTATAACCAGCATTACAAATTGCCTAATGTCCTGTGAACTTGACGGAACTGTGTAGACAAACGCGATACATATGCATTAGTATCGTACATGTGTAGATACGCAATACACCCTTTCACGTGTCCGAGCGCAACAAAGGGCAAAGGACAGGCAATTTTACCCGCTAGCCAGTCACACGTGTTTGCTTGTTATATATGTATGTATATATATGTATACATATATGGCGCGATATACAACAGTTATATCATCAACCTCCTAAGAGATTTTTGCACCGAGCTTCTCTTCCAATTTGTGGTGTGCCGTTTTGAATTTTTTCCTACAAATTGACGGTTTTTCGCCGACTCCGAACGGCATCTACAAAGCAGATGAATTTTTGCTGAGAAGCCTTCCATGGCATAAATACCCTCGGAGAGTTTGCCAAACCACTGTCGAGGGGCAACCCCGTTTTAAAAAAAAAAGTTTTTCAAACCACTTTTGATGTAACCTGCACCAGAGCTCGAACCTTGGACCTACGGTGTGTTAGGTCGGCAACACTACCACCACACCACGGCGGTGTTTGCTTGTTGGTGGCATTTATATTTGGCATGAAACGTACCCTGCAGAAAAATATATGATTTATCATGCAATTAAAGGTTTGTTTAGACTTCCGAATACATTTTTTGCTTCTCTAAGGTTTTGCCTCTGTCGAATCACTGGTAGCTGATTCACCCAAAAAATAATAGTTGTACATATTTATATATAAGAAATTTTAATTGTGAATATACATAAAATTAATAACAAAGTGAAGGTGAAAAGAAACTCGAAAACTTTAAGCAAAGATCTCCAGAATACTTGTTTTTAGGATTTGAGTCTTTAAATTTTCATCAGTTAGGGTTAACATATAATGTGGCCTAAAATAAAGAGTACAGAAGAATTTAGCTGGATAAAAGAAAATACCCTGGTTAAAGTAATCAAGAACTATTTGTAAGTGCTAAATTATAAACTTTAAGGTACTGTGCACATTCATTGATAAATCACATGTCCTGGAGTAATAACGAAAGACAAAAAACAGATTTAAGCAGGTATCCAAAGGGAATTTTTTTTCTTAAAACGATTAAATAGTATCGGGGACATTCCATCGTGACTCCTGGGACATTTGACTCCAGAGCTGAGTCAACTTTGCCTTGAAAAACTGACATCGGGACTTAAATTGATATGAAATATATTTATCGACGTGGATAAATATTCAATACAATTAATGCATTAAAAGAATTGGCCAAATAACAACAAGTGCCTTTGTAACTACTAAGAAACTGAGTGTGACTCCTGGGACACCGAAAAATCCCTTTGTTGCATCTTTGTGAACACGAATACGAATTTTAGTTCAACTATTCAACTTTCACCTACAATTTGTATATGGTCGAAAAAACATACTGCATAGTACCATATTCTATAAAAATATTTTATGTAGTTATTCAAATTCAATAAACTATTTTTAAATATTTAGATTGTGACTCCTGGGACAAGTCTTTGTGACTCCTGGGACAAGTGCGAAATATGTAATATACCAGATTATTGAAATCAGTTTTATTATTGTTTCAACCCTTTTTGACCACCTTATTCATAATATCTCCCAGCAGAATTGAAACCAAGCCAATTAAATGAAATAAAATAAAGTGAAGGCAAAATAATATTAATATTTACTTAAAAATTCTGATTAAATATTTATTAAAAACAAGCCGAATTCAACATCTCTCGAAACAGTTATTTGAAACTATATAATAAAAACTAAAAACAATTCAAAAAAAAAATTAATCTGAATAATATATGAGAGTTTAGATTCTTGTGACTCCTGGGACACATTTCAAAATAGTCTACAAACCATATTATGACCTTTTTAACACAAAAACTGTATTTAGACGGTGAACAGCCTCTTTATACTTACTTTCAGAAATATCTGGTTTCGTAGGGTCATTCCTAAGGTTACCAGACCAATTTGTATGCCTTTTCGTGTGACTCCTGGGACACCCCATATGACCCAATTTAATGAAGGTATACACAAAAATTACATACCTTTTTTTATTTTATGTTATGCAATTATTTTAATTTTTCTCTGCTTTACTTGAATGACTATCAAATTTTTTTCTATAAATGAAAATATAGCTAATGCAGCAATGCAAACATGGCCAAACTTTTTGCGCAAAATAGTAAGATGTGAATTCAAAGTTATAAGGACAACAATTTTGGGTTTTTACATGTTTTTCTATATTTCTGTTACCATATTAGGAAAATATACACATTTAGTTACAGATAACTGAATAAATAGGAATGATTAGTAGCATTTAAAATTTTATGTCGTTTTCCTCTCTTGGCTGGAATGCCCCATCGACAACTATGTATGTATGTACATATATAAGAATGTACATATATTCACAACCGCCATGCAACGGCATCCGCCAAAAGTTGTATTCCGGTCCAAGGGCTCATAACACCCTTTTTGGAAATTCAGTGTCAGTGTCTTTTAAACCTCTCGTGAACACGGAAGGGTATTTTAACCAAAGATGACTTGATACGAAACTCTCTCCCGCTCTGACATTATAATTATAATTATTTTTATTTGAAATCGTGTTACCTCCATTACCATGTTCAATTTCATTACGAAATGTACATCATTCAGGATTTTACCTTATTTTAAGATATCTTGGGAATTTTAACTTTATATTACGAATTATTTATTATTTCATATATTTTATTTTAAATATATCTTGTCCCATTTTATACGTTCCGAGCAAGAAGAATTCAAAAATGAATTCGATTGCACCTTTTCGCACACCTCTTGGTCTGTGGGAATTGCAAAATTCCTAAAAAGCTATTCAAAATGCCCATATTTTGTTTTCACCATACTGGCATCATTGGAAAATGTTATAAAAAATTACCACTTTTTGAGCGCTCTCAGAGAGCGCGAAGTTTCGTATCTAGTCATCTTTGATTATAACTTTGGTCCGATGTTTGTTAGTATGAGAAGAAGGAGAGAACACCCAACAATAAGTACATACCTATAACGAAAAGATCGTATCAATACAACGCATTGCTTCCATACAGTCGATTGTTACAATAAACGGATTTTGGCCTACAACTGTAGCAATTTAAAAACTGCGAACTGCAGGATTGGTAAATGTTATATATTAAATGTGTGTAGTGAAAATCACCCAGATCAGAAACACATACCATATAGCTCCCATACAATCTTTTTTTCGATAGGTAAATAGTGTTTGTGCTGTGTATCTTTAAATTAACAGTTTCGAAGAGCGTGTACCAATTGTAAGTAAGTATCGGATATTTTCAAAAAGTTATCTGTTTCATGAAAGGTATGTAGGCATTGACATGGCCGAAAACAGCCCCTCGCTTGCTTGTTATATTCTTTAGTTTTTTTTAGATGTTAAATCAAGAGTTTGATATAAATTGTGAATGTGTTTTAGTCAAAAGAGGGACGATATAGTATAACATATCCGAAAAAAGTAATGTTCATTCAATATAATTTTAATGTATGCTGTACTTTTGTATTTGTCATTCGTTCCTTTGTTTGTGCATTCCTGCGTAAACTGACAATTCGTACGTAAATTTGTTGCCATAATTGCGACAGTAATTGGACATAATAATGCGACAATACACTCTGTCCATTGCCATATTCGTTTTACTACGCTTCACTTTACTGTCAGACACACTCAGTCAGAATGGCCGATAAACTTCATGCACAAAGTTCTTTTGGCACGCACCACATTCGTTTGTATATTTGTATGTTGTGCTCTTGACTTTCGCATCTTTTTTCTTCTTCTTGACTTTACTTGGACTATATAAAAGAAGAAATATACAAATTTGGAGGAATGTAATTCTGTCAGGATTATAAACTTCATGCGTCTACTAAGCTCTCCAAGTGCTTTTAATGTTTTTGCTTTTAATCCACTACTACAACGAATTAGGGTGCTTTAAGCGAATATAAAGATTTTTTTATTGCAGTTTTGGTGAATTTTGTTGTTGTTTTTCATTTTTTTAAGTTTTCTGTCCATTACATGCCTCATGATTGCCTTATTTACGCTCGATGGGACATCCAGTTTTCCCGGGTAATCATGCATATTTATGTACATCTTTGTAAATATATACATTTGTACACATGTAGTAAAAAGGCATGTCCTTAAAATGTTTTTTGCGCTTCCTTTTGTGTTATCCTTTAATATGCATGTGCCATCCGATTTAGGCTGAAGCTTCGTCAGCTACGAAATTGTTGTTGTTTGCTGCAGCTGTTAGATGTTTCTGCTTGGTTGAATGTACACGCTTTATAACAATCATTTACAAGCATTGCTAAGAATCTCATTTTCCCTTTTTGGTGCTGTTCCTGTGTCTGTATTGTAAATCGCTTTCGTTAACCCAGTTTTATGTGCACTTCAATAATTCGGCTATATCTTGTTATCACTTTTCTTTCTAGAATATGGCTCTTCCATGGTAGCTCACAGTATATCAGAAACAAATTTTTACTAGTTAAAAACTTAGTTTGCTTTAGATTAAAATTTATAGATACGAGTAACATGGCAATATCGTTATTATTTATCCGTAGTCACATTTTCATCGAAGAGTTCAGGGAGCATTAAAAGGAGGTTGCCCACAGATAGCAATGATTACGATTGTCAACTGGTCTATCTATGTACACTTGGAATACAGGGATATATATTTTTAAGGCCATATCTCTGTATATGTATTGTGCATGTCATGTAGTATCCCAGCAAACATATACTATCGTGGAAGTGCCGATAAAGTAGCTTCAACACTTTGTACAGATTTTGGTTTGTTTTTTGAGATTCTTTATTTATAACACTGGAAACTCACTTTTTTACAGGGATGCACAACCGCTCCGAAAATCTCTGCGGTTCGGTTCAGTGGTTCGAACCGCTTCCCGAAAATCTGGGTGGTCCGGTTCAGTGGTTGGAACCATCTTGTTAAACCTTATAAAATAAATTTTAAAGTAAAAATTCTCTCTCGACCAACACTTGTGTGGCAGAGCTACCAGAACAATCTCAGCAATTTTTTTGAACTCTTGCTAAAATTTGTTTTCCAGAATTTCAAAACAATTAATGACGTCCACTAATGATTTTCTATCTGGTAAAGCTTCAGTTTTATTTAATTTTTCAAGAATGTATTCCAGCTCATCGTACTGACTTATGTAAAATCGTTGTATCTTACTCCTGTAAAATTTTAGTTATTTGAATAGTACTGGGGATCGCGAAGTCAGTGTTGGCTCGGCCAAGAGTTTTTTTAACCTCTCTGAAGTTGGCAAGACAACTTTTACGTAGCAAAAAAATATCTATTGAATATTTAGCCGTAAATTAGCCGTAAATTATCCGTGGAACAAAAAAATTTGCCTCGCCCATGTGAAGTTAGCTGCTTTTTATTCAACATGCACTTTTAATATTAATTTTATATCTTTATACAAATTTTTATATTTACAAAATGACACAGTTTCTTTAATTACTTTGTTTATTTAAAAAAAAATGTTTTGACACTTATTTCACAAAAATCAATTCAAAACACAAACTATCTTCCCCACGAACAGCAAGAGGCTAGATACGCGATAGAAATATAATTTGTTTTTGTAAATCCTAAACTATCTTTCAAATAACGTGCAGAAGTGCCTCAGACGTCACTTATTTAACATGGACGAGAAAATGCTCTTCCAATTGCTAGCAGTGATACTACGACAGCCCCACTGCAAAACCCCGTATTTTTTCAAAAATAAGGTTCTGAGCCTTCCCATAGATCGTGATATTTCGCACATTAAAATGCAGTTAAAATCGGGTTACAACTTCCCGTTTCTTTCCAGTGGTGAAATGTAATAAACGTACTTCACAATGCATAAACCGAAACAACAATTCAATTATAAGTAAACTTTAATTGTTTGTTTCCTTGTTCCATTGAGAATAATTCCTGATATAATAGAATCCAATCTTTAAATTACCGATATATTTGATAATAAGACCTTTCAAGTTCCTGTCATTATTTGTTTGGAGCGTAGTGACAACATTATTTTAAACAATATTTTAGGGAATATTTTTAGTAGTAGGAAGAGAAACGAGAAAGTGCGGACTGGCATTTGACGAAAAATGTTTACCATTAGTCCACAGTTATTTTTTTTTTTGTGGAGTTTTACATTGTTAATGCCGAAAGCAAAATAGGAATAGTGTGCCCTACATATGTACATAAGTTATCCTTTTATAAACAAGCATTACTTAAATATCTTCCTTTTTAGTTTCTCACCTCTCAACTCGTTAAACCATTATCGCCATTTATTCTGTATTGATAGCAAATTGAATAAAATTGATGAACTGACGCACACCATGTTTTGCATACAAATTTTCCCTGAGTGAATTCGATAATCCAGCACTATCCCCTCCACAAAGGATCTAACTTTTCGCAGCCAGAAGCCAAAACCTGTCTGGTTACAGTGCTGCTGAATTAACATTCTTTTGTTACACTCACTGTGCTGTTTCATGTTTTTTACACACATTCCTACATACAAGAACATAATATAACCCTATACAAAATGATATTAGTCTAGGGTGCGTCGGGATGAGTCGCAAGGGAGAATGCGCCTATGTTCACATTTGTTTCAGCATGCCCTATTAAAAATCAAATTGAACCCCATTATCCCCAAACGGTTACGGAAATACTAATCCACTTTCTACACTAACTACAAAAAGTTGCATCCCTATATTACCAAAAAAAATGTACCTATGTAGGTATATTGAATTACAGTCAACTGTATTCTGAAGAAATTTGTCACGGACCACTCTCTTTAGAGATTAATGGCACAACTTTTTGTAGGGAACATACGTACGCACATTCACAATTCCTATATAAACTGCGGCTAAACAAATGGAAAGGTATTGCTCGTTTCGTGTACGCAAAGGTCGAAGAGTGCCACAAAACTTTTTCAAATGGTTAAAGTCATCGTTTTTTGTTGCTTTTTATGTACGTCCAGTGAGCAAAGTAAGTATTTCAGACGAGCAAAGGAGCGGTCTCTGCTAAGTTCATGGCATTGAGATTACAATTCTTTGTTTTTATGGACAAAATGAAAGGCGATCAGAAACAGCATAAAACATGGACAAACAAGTGGCAGATTGGAAGTTATTCCAGACACACTTATAGATACATACATACATATATAATAGGCAAAAACATATGTACATATGTCCTATAGGTACATACTAAATACATATGTATGTATACGCATGTGACCTAAAGCATCAATAGGATGACCTTCTTAACTAAGAACTAAAATATAATAAAATAAATAATAATAGTAGGTACTATCGGCAGTGAAAGAACAAAAACGCTTATTCAGCGTTTACAATACCTCGTAAGTGTTATGGGACTCAACGAAAATCGTTATCTGCTAGTAATGGGACAAATTTCGTTGCAGCTTGATTAGAACAAAAGAGAAGCTCATAGAAACTTAAAAATAAACTAGAACTTCCGACTTTGTCTTTGAAAATATATTACTCAGTTGTCAAATCATTTGCGTTGAACTATAATTGCAATACCCGGTTTAAAATAAAACCCGCTCCGGCTATACAAGTGCAAACTTGGCTCTGTTTAAGGGGTACAATATCCAGTTAGGCGAAGGTAGATAATATATAAAATGTGTGAAGGACATGTTGGTATCTATAACATGTCATAGTAGGAAAAAATGTATTCACGGTACTCGTTGAACATTAATAATATGCTTTGATCCGTATAAATTTGCTGAACTGTCAGCGACTGCGCCTAAAAACTCATTTACATCCACCCACATAAACCAAATTTGTATATATATTTATATATTTATATGTAAACTATTCATGGTGAGTACATGTGTTCCATATATTCCCACTTTTAATTATTCACTGGTAGCGCAAACGGACACCTCGCCTGTGTCCCTCCATTTATGGGGCAGAGTTCATTTAATTAATTGTCCAAACAATATTACAACAACAGCAAACATCATGTAAGTACAATAAACCAATGTTGATGGGAAAAATGTCCAATGTATAGAGCAAATGGTAGAACATCAGTACATGTGCCCATACATACATATGTATGTAAATATGTACCACCCACCAAAATACGCAGCAAATAGTTATAAGCAAAAACAAATTTCAGTTTACGAACTAATTGCTAGGGTTTCGAGTAGCTACCGCATTGCACGTTACCCACCATCAGTTCACGACGAAACGGCTTAGTGAGCACAACTTCTGTATTTTTTTCCCTAACCTGGTGTGTGAGACCGGCGTCACCATTAATCAAAGTCAAATTTGCGTCACCATTGGCGGGCTAGAGGACTTGTAAATCGTCTGCTATAAGATGCATTTTTTGGTGGGTTCTTCGATAAAATTCATTTCATTCGTATATTGGCAGTTAAGTCCCTGCAAAAAATTCGATTAACTTCAAATGCTACCAGGATGAGTGGCAAAGGTTCTGATCGTTTTCTAGGGGCTGGAATGTTCGCATTTTTTTGAGCATGTCATATGTAGAGACCAATTGTATCCATTTATACCCGAACGGGTACGAAAGAACTTATCGACTTTCTACTCAAAAGGGCATTTCTAGTTCTCATGAGGATGAACCAAAAACTTTAATATATCTATAAAGGAAAAACAAACAATAAATGTTTTCAAGTCCTTTTCTGGGCGTACGGATTGAACTATGCATCGATCGAAAATAACTTGAAATCATCGGTGTATGGGGGATATCTCCTATAAAAACATATCTTATACGTATATAGGGGCCGTGGTAAAAAGCATTTCCTCCAAAACTAAATAATTCAGAGTAATAATATTTGATAGGAAAGTGTACAAACTCAAATTAAGCTGGGAAATGTTGATAATATTGGATAACGGGGCGAGGCACCTCCCAAACAACCCCAGACTTCCAAATCGTATATATGGCTAACGAAATAAGCAATTAAGAGTGTACCGGCCCTTTGGGCAGGGCGAAGCACTGCTAACAACAACAACAACATAAGCTACGTCATTGGAATTCAGTAGAAGTGATTGTATCGCTTATATCAAACTCTTAATAAAAATTGGCTAATCCTGAAAGAAGGGGTATGGTTCTTCCTATACAAACTCACACCTTCACTTCATATATATCCCTAACAAAATGGGAAACAGAGAATGTGTCTTCACAGTTGTAAGATGGAACCTTGAACACTGGTACGTATAAATACGTCACATGAAAAGTCTCTCTAGTTCTCTAGGGGGTGAATTCCCTCCCTGAATCGCTGCTCCCTTATAATGAAAATATGGCCGACTTGAGATGAAATTTTGATTTTGAAAATTAGGACGGCATTAGCCTAAATTTTCATTCCGCGTGTCTTTGAAATTATTTTCGACCATAGGCGATACCAGTTAACTTAAATTCCTATGAGTATGCTACATAAATAAAAATTAGCTTACGTATATAGAATTATAGCCAACTGTATGTTAAAAGGATTAATCTCTAAAGAAAGAGTGAGCACAATTTTTTGCAAGGGATCGTCTTTACAAATGTACATACATGTGCGAGTATGTATGTGCACGTTTGTCGATTTTGCGTCCAATTTCAATTTGCTTTGGCAGTTGGCAGGTGTCTTCCCGATTGCAACAATGGCAGACCAACACTAACAAATACATTGGGGCGTGCACATAAAGGCACTTTGACAAATGTTAAAAGCAGCAGCAACAATAACAACCATGTGCATAAAGTCAGCAAAAATACTATCGCAAAAAAAATGTATGAGCCCATTCCTCGATGCACTCCCACTCATGCTTGCGTCAATTTCAGCAGAAGCGAATGTATGTCACTTGTCAAATTACTTTTGCCAGAATTCAACGGAACAAGAGAAGTCTATAGCCAAAGAATTGGGGAGTGAAAGCAAGTTGATGTGGCGACTATAGACGAATAGGTCTAACAATGCATATATACATATATATGTATGTACATGAATGTTGTAAAAGAATAGGATCAGTAGCCACTTTGGTGTCTTGCAAAGAGCAAAGGCAGGTGGGAGATGAAGCTAGACAATCATTTAGAGTGAGTGTATTGACTTGGCACTGAATATCCTACAATGAAAGAGGGAGGTCATATATTGATTCGAATAAACAAATAGATGAAATATACATAGATAGGTATAAACATGGGAAAACAGTTACTCCAAGCCATATATAAATATATACATACATAAAATGTGTGACCGGCTGTTGTGGCAAGGTGTAGCCAACGCCAGTAAGCGCACATGGTAAGCTTCGAAGTTGTGCTGGCAGACCTGGCTAAATTGACGCACATGAAACCTCGGTGCAGTATGCTCTATCCACGTGGCTCTATAGTAGGAGAACAAGCAACAACAATTGTCCGTATAAGCTTGCTCGCTCATGGCAACATCAGTGCCCATCACTTACATGTCAAATCATATTTATTATTGTATACATATGTACTACATATTTTCATTTTACAAAATTGCCTCTGTGCCACGATATGGGCTCCTGTGTGTCGTTTTTATTCCTGCCACCGTGATTTTCAGACTATCCTAGTATGGGCTTTTCATTGCTGCGTCCATACATACATACATATATGTATGTGCATACATACATGCATATACATATATGTACCTACAGAAATGTATGTATGTACCTGCATGCAAACTGCTACTTCCACGCAAAGAGTCGTGTGACTGATCTCTAAAGAGAGCGATGCGGGATCAATCCCTTTATTCTACAGTTGCGTATGACTCAACTTGTGTCGCACAGGGGTGTACGAAAATTTTAGTTTTCGTAGCATACTTATTTGAGTTAAAATATCCGTTTGGGTGGAAAGTGAATAAGTCTCTCCATAGGACATGCTCAAACAAATGTGAACAGTTCAGCCCATACAAAGTGATTAGGCCAGGTATTAGTCGCTTCAAGCAAACTGGCCTAATCGAATTTTTTTCAGATTTTTTTCAGATTTTTTTACATGTCCATGCCCTACGAGATATCAATTTTCAGATCTTGATATGTACACTGTCTTCAATCAAAAAATTTCTGTTTTTACCTAAGAAATTTTCCTAAATTTCCATAATTAGTTTTAAACCAAATGATTACATTTTCGGAATCAGCAGAAAATGCTACATGGGAATTATATATTAAATGTCGAGAATATGGAAATTTCGGAAAATTTCTTGGGTAAAAAGAGAAAATTTTCAATATAGTTAAAATTTTGGTAATTAAATTTACTACAACATAGAAGGGCTAATTCTTTTTTGTAAATAGACTTTTTGTGATTTTAAACTGGTTAAATCTAAAATAAAAAAAATAAAAATCGTTATTTTTTCAAAGTTATTTGAACGTTTTTTGGCATAGTGGCCAAACTACTGAAGATATGTGTAGTTATAGACTTAAGGGCAAAAAATGTTTATGGGATGGGGATTTAATATAATGTATAATTCAACAGTTTAAATCGAAAAAATAAAAGTGTGTAGTAGTGTTTTTCAAAATTGGGAAGTTTCATATTTTCACCGCTGCGGAGGCAGTTACTCTAATCCGAATTAGACAAAATTTTAACAGACGTAATTTAAGCCCAAAAGGCACCAGATTTTCACGATTAGATTGCAGTCTGATGAAAAAACAATTTTCGCTCCACCCTAATGTACAGCTATCATAATAACTATGTAGCCCTTAAAGATATACAGCTTTAAAGAAAGATTTAAAATATTAACTTCGTTAGAGTATCACTTTAGTTTTTGCCACAAAACCGTGCTAGGAGAGGAGGGCAATTTGCCACTTCGTTTGGAGAGTTTCTACTGTGAAAATTTCACTAGGTAAACTTTGCTGGTGAAATACAGTGATCGTTACTGAGCAAAGAACAGCAAAAAACTCAAGCTTGGCTTTATTATTACCAATAAAGTAGTAAAAACTATTTTGCTTGCATTTTTCCTGTTCATGGGATTTTTTTTAGCGAATTTTACAAAATTCTATAGTTACGCATGCGTTTTTGATCGACTTTGGGTATGACGTAGTATGTATTTCTGGTACCAAATGGATTCAGTTTCGCCATTCCAGGACTTGTTCAAACCCATCTTATAGCAATCATTTGTTGTTGTATTAACAATGGAAATCGTCACCTATCTTACCTAGAATTGCCCTCAAACTCTTCTACTGGAAGTCCGAGAAACCTAGCGGCTTCAAAAGGGGTGGATCATAGAGAGATTGGTTTTAGAAGTGTTGGTTAAGGTGAGCAGATGAATAGATGGTTAATTTCTTGGGAAGACATGTCTCATCCCAAACAGGCATTTGCATATCAGGGTTCAGTCTGGACAGGTATTAGTTTAACATAGTTACAATAGGCAGACTGAAGTTGTGCCTGCGTATCTCTTGTCCTCTTAGGCAGTTAGCGCTCTTCTTCGGCAACAGGTGGGGCTTGTATCTGAATGACTCCCGAAAGAAGTTTACCGACTCTGCGTGTATAAGCACGACTGCCAAAAGTCGTGGTGTGCGTTTAAGCTTTCGAAGATCAAGCGATTTTTGCCCCTAAGTAGCGCGCGAATGTCAGGACGAAAATCACTCGGACAACAGGTGACAGGAAGTAAATATATGTTAACTATTTATTTCAAGATCGACGTCGCTTGACCGGACAACCATGCCACGCGTCAGATGAGAGCAATGCCGAGCTTCAGCCCACCGCCATTCAAAAACTAATTCCCCTTCTTGTTCCAATTTTGCACGAATGTAAGTTAAGTCCACCAGCTCCTGGTCCCTTACACCAAATCCACTGTTTGGCGGCATCAGTTAAGTGCAATTCTTGACTTGGCTTTGTCACCGGCTTATGTGCTTCTGACTTGGAAACAGAAATGTTTACGTTGCGTTGTGCTGTCGAGCTGTGCAGCGTACAACGTCGATGGATTCGTCCTTACTCTTTGGGTGGTCCAGTTCCTTCGACCTTTCGATCCAACAAAGAATTAGTTAAGATTTCAAACTAAATAGAACATACAAAATCCTTTCCGGCTCTTGTAATCCAATTTATGGTGCCCAGGTCTTGTTATTAGAGCAGATCTACATGTTTCATTTACCAACGAACATCGACATCAAACTATTTTTCAAAAACTCCCCATCTCAGAACTTGTTTGAATAACGCCCCAGCCAATTTAAAATTTGGTTTATGAACACCCCGACGACTATATATTTTCAGCTCAGATAGCATAGGGAGTTGTTAAACTACATACATATGAATGTTCTGAGATAACGCATGTTCATTCAACAAAATTGGAGCTCTTTATTTGTACAGCAGATTCTTAGCCAGATTTTTTCTGAGCGCGCTCGGGTGATCCAAAAAATTTCCAGAAAAACAAATTATTATTAATTTTTTTAGAACATACTTGGAGCCAGCATAGTAATCTTTATATCCCTAAAACGTACATATCCCTAAATAGTAATGGAATTTAAGTGGCCGTGTGGGCGTGAGCGACAGCTGGCATTACACAAGTCTTGTTGGGTGGGGTTGAAACTGCTAGTCGTAGAGAGTGGAACATGTGGCGGTGCGATACTAGATCGACGGTGGTCACAGGACGAGGGTTTGTTGTTGTGCAGTCATATTTTGCACTAAGAACACTGAATTGAGTTCGAGCGTTTGGCATAAATCTTATTTCAACACACGCAGCAGATCCAGTCTCTTGCTCCCGGGTTAGGTCCAACCCCAGTCCGGAGCAAAAGTATAATGAGCAGCCTTGCTGCAAGGTGCTCCTCGAAGAATGACAATTTTAGAGGTCAGGGTGACGAGTTAGGCAGGGTTACATCGAAATAACATCCCTTGGTAGGGTAAAACCCGAGTTATTACGGTACGAAAGAATGGGTTGTTTCGGGAATGCCGCAATCGATTCAAGCCGGTGTGTGTAAATTACTGAGCATGGCGCAAAACGGGTACATATTTATGCTTTGCATAAGTATATTTTTCCAGTTCACCCTAATATACCCATATATGCGTTAGTATGCTCGCTGTATCTTTGTCTAAATCTTTATTTATATCCAATGTCCTCAATCGAATACAGGTTGTAGTTGCCCGCTGCTACACTACAACAAATCCCAAACGAACAAAGCAATCAGACTATTACAAAGATTTTTGTTATGGAAATTCGCAAATGGAATCGCATGAATATTAGAAATCAATATGCCACATGGTATTCATATCCGCAACGCTGACATGTAATGCAGATTCGTTTTACGACGAGCAAACAATCCCGCATCGGCAGCCTCAAAAACTTATTAAAAAGGGAATCGAACGACATTCAAAAGTTTTACATTTTATCAATATGCGTGTTTGCTTGTACGTGTGTATGCATATAAATTATGGATGTCCAGCCCCGTCCCTCCCTAACATTGCACCAACAAACTAATGGAGCGGAATTTGATTTAATAATTTAGGTGTGTAATGGCCATTTTATGTGCAAATTACTTTCTTTTTGTGGTTTTCATGACTACTGAATTGGAAATAGATTGTTTACTCTGTGCAACAATTTCAGGATCATTTCAAAACCCACATAGTAAGTAGCTATATATTTTTCGTTCTTTGGTTAAATTTACTTGCTACAATACATAGTTAAGAATTTTCAACCTGAGGGTTTTCAGAACGAATGAAGGAGCTATAAATAATAGTATCGTAGTGAAATATATTCAATGTACTAATTTAAACTCTTATGTGCCTCGAAAAGCTTATGTACAATGTAAAAATAGTATGCTTGTATAAAAAATATGTACAGGCTTTGCACAACTCACGGGCCAAATAAGCATATAAAAAGATTTTCTGATTGTTAGTGTTATTATAGTAAAATTTTAGAAGCGATAGTTTTGTAAAGCATTTAAGGCCAAAACGGGACTTTTTCGAAATATCTAAAAGCTAAATAGTTCACAAAATTATACGGCTGAAAATGTAGACCATATGAAACCAACCTGGATAATCAGCTAAATAGAGAAAGTCATACCGGTCGATATTTATTCTATGTTACGGAATATCTTCTTCCCAGCAAACACATTCTCAAACGTACATATGTATATGAACCGACTCTTAGGAACCGGAACTAAAGCTCCGTATCAGCCGTAGTTGTAATCTATGTACAGTCACTCTCATAAATAAGTATACACCCCTTTTTGGCAGCTCTCACAATTTTTGACTTCGACAAATTTATTTTAACTAATTTTCTTTAAGAAAGTTTCTCATGATCTAACACATAAACCTTAAATTATATTTTCAAAATATGTGAATAATTCGCAAAATTTCGACGAATTTTCATGCAAATTTTCAACTTTGACCTCAGAATTTTTAAAATTTTTTTGAGTATGCAGATTTGTAGGCCATTTAATTTCAGTATAATAAGGTGTAAGTCTTAAGTCCGTGAGAACTTCCCCTGATTTTTAGGAATTTTTGTTCTGAAGAGCTTCATTGTCTTTTTCCATATAAAAAAAATTACGTTCATAAATGTATATGGAGGAAAATCCTAAAGTCCCGAGGAAAAAAAATTCCTAAAAATCAGGGGAAGTTCTCATGGACTTAAGACTTACACCTTATTATACTGAAATTAAATGGCCTACAAATCTGCATACTCAAAAAAATTTTAAAAATTCTGAGGTCAAAGTTGAAAATTTGCATGAAAATTCGTCGAAATTTTGCGAATTATTCACATATTTTGAAAATATAATTTAAGGTTTATGTGTTAGATCATGAGAAACTTTCTTAAAGAAAATTAGTTAAAATAAATTTGTCGAAGTCAAAAATTGTGAGAGCTGCCGAAAAGGGGTGTATACTTATTTATGAGAGTGACTGTACCTCTTTTTCAAACCGGGTTAACTCACACCTGTTGACACAGTGAGTTGGGCACATTTAAGTGTAAAACAATAATGATTATAATATCGTAAAATTTTGAATTCATATTAGTACAAAAAGCTTAGCAAACATATTTTATCAAAGCGTTAGCCACCGGTCGCGACATATACATAAAACAAAGGGGTATAATGAAATAAAAACAAGTAAGGAAAGGGCTGTCTTCGGCTGTGACGAAGGCTTTATACCTTTCATGAATGCCAAACCACACTTATCGAAACAATCGATTGTATGGGAGCTATACGTTATGTTGGTCCGATCTGGCTGATTTTACCTACATATGTTACATATATAATATGTAGCAAACGTGCAAAGTTTAACGTTCTTAGCTTTTTAACTGCAAAATTTATAGCCCAAAACCCATTTATCGAAACTATCGATTATATGGGAGCTATATGTCATGTTGGTCCGATCTGAATCATTTTCACTACACACGTTACAAATATAATATGTACTAAACTTGCAAAATTTTACGTTCCTAGCTTTTGAATTGCAAGAGTTATAGGCCAAAACCCATTTATCGGAACAATCGATTGTATGGGAGCTATGCCTTGTATCGGTCCGATATTGCTGGTTCCGACAAATGATTAATCCTATGCCAAATGGCGCCTGCTTGCAAAATTTCATCGAGATATCTCTAAAACTGAGGGACTAGTTTGCGTTCAAACAGACGGACGGACGGACGGACGGACGGACGGACGGACAGACGGACATGGCTAAATCAACTCGCCTCATCGCCCTGATCATTTCCGTATACTTAATAGTGGGTCTATCTCTTCTTCTTCTCATACTTACAAACATCGGACCAAAGTTATAATACCATTTCATGTTCATGAAAGGTATAAAAAGCGGCTGAGTGACATTAGCGCGTTAAATTAATGGACAGCCAGAGGTTGATTTTGGTTGTAAGCCTATGGTATGAGGGGAAATTAATAACTTTGCCGCAAACTAACGTCACAAAACCATCACAAAAGATGTCTACAGAACGAAAACAAACATTTATAAACTGAGAGAGAAGTAGTAAATAAAATAAAAGGCCAACAACCATTGAACGCTGAAGAATCAATCTTGTAGCGAAATGTCAAAATTCTAAATAAAACGTATTTATAACTTTCCATACATTTGACGCTTGACAAATGTGGGGTGCAATGGGATTTTTTATCTCCTTCCCTTCTTTTTGCATGTACATATCGACAGCCACACTGCAAAACCCCGTAAGTCATTATTTTTCCAAAAATAAGGTTTTGAGCCTTTCCCATAGATCGTGATATTTCGCACATTAAAATTCAGTCAAAATCGGGTTACAACTTCCCGTTTCTTTCCAGTGGTGAAATGAAATAACTGTCGCTCATATACATACATACGTTAAAATTATTACACATTTTTCCCTCTCCTGAAAACTTTTTGGTTTTGAACATACAGGGTTTTGCAGTGTGGCTGTCGATATGTATGTGAGTAGCTGGCGGTTGAGAGGCCAAGTGAGTGAAGGTGACATCACCAGTGAATACATACTCAGATGAATGCTATTCGCCCAATGAAACATTAAGGTGAAGCTGATGATGAGGCCTATTTGGGTAATGAATGCGTCTCATCATGATGACGACGATAATGAACACCATAAATAAAGCATTATTACTCTTTTGTTTTATAATATTGCAGCAACGTCAACTCATTCGTTGAGTTCATTCATTCAAATTTCCACACGAAAGTGGTTGCCATCCAGGTATTAAACCTTGGTCGCATATGAGTGTCCCCCATCAAATAAGTAATAATTGAACTTTTCTTAATGCATATAATTTTTTTGCTAATTGGGACCTGTCTCTTTGAGCATTTTTGAATTTTTTGCACGTTTAATCTTAAACAGTTTTGTACTAAATAAATATTGGACTAAAAACATTTGTTTTAAATTTAAACTGTTGTAATCTTCATTCAAATGTTACAAAGATGTAAACTCATTAGCAATTAAAACTCTTTTACTTGGTCCTCCGATTGGTTTTTAACTTGGTCTGTCCAATAAATTACACCGGCACACAATTAATTTGTATGCCCTGGTCTGGAGCAAGTGGATTAGTGATATCAAAAAGGTTAATTTATCGGCAGTGGCTGATAAATCATTCGAGAGCAGATTCAATGTCGATATTGTTTGTGGCTCCCGATACTCTCCTTTAGCAATTAAATACTAAAGTTCAAAATACCAATGCAATAAAAATTGTCGATGTTGTTAGAAGTTTTATACATTAAGAAACTGAAGTTATTTTTTTTAACTATTATATTTTGGAGCCATGGTAAATTAGGATATGCACATTGTCATGCCAGAAATTAAAACTGAGTTTTGGGTAGTTTGAAAAAAAAAAAAGAAACACATTTTCATTAGAATTTGAGAAATGTGTATACAACATAATATAGGTATCATATTATGATAGAAATATTATTTAAAAAAGTTCACTCAAACTCAAGTTGCTTCAAATTTATTGCAGTTCGTATTCACTGAAAATGTATTAACATTAATTGGGGTATTCTAGCAAAATATAAAATCAAATTCTAGGTGAATATTATTGAGCTACTCGCATGTTTAGGTTTGCCACCAGCCCCTCAAAGTTGAAAAAATAACCCGATCTGGTACAAATGTGGATTTTTGAAAATTATAAAACCAAAAAACCAAGTATGGGGATTGATAAATATGGTTAAGCTGAGTAAATGTTTTTTTTTGTAAGCAACAACAACAAAAGTTGTTAAAGGTGAAAGTTCGTATTATGCATTTTTTAAATTGCAATTACCTAAAAACTACTAAACCGATTTCGAATATTTTAATACCATTCGACAGGTAATCTTTAATCTGATATACATTTTATGTCTGATAATAAAGGGGGGCAAAAAGGGGTCAAACAATAATTTAACCTAAAATGTTATGGGTTTCATTAACACCAGGCGGGTTTTTAGCGCTATTACATTCAAAAAAAAAGCAAAAAAAAAAATC
This sequence comes from Sphenella marginata, assembly GCA_951509765.1. NCBI lineage: Eukaryota > Metazoa > Arthropoda > Insecta > Diptera > Tephritidae > Sphenella > Sphenella marginata. The sequence continues at coordinate 31,210,852 of OX608082.1, read as the reverse complement.
TCCATATATTTTCACTCCACCTTAGTGAATAAGTCAGCAATGGAACTTGAAAAACAAAGGTCTCTAACTGGTCCATTTCTCAAAGAAAAATTAGACTGCATAGCCGTTAACGATTCGTATTCAATTGCTCATTCGTTTGAAATTATTATCATATATTAACGATAATTGGAGGAAATTAAGTTAAAATTATAATTGAAATTAAAACATATGTATGCTAACTGATTTAAGTCGAAGTTAGAGCCCTTGGAGTGTGGGTATTGAGGTACTATATCTACTGGGTATATTATAAAAAATGTTCGCTGCCCATACGCCACCCTGATGGCTGGGATCTTTTATTAAGTCTTTATTCATATGTATGTATGTATGTATATGCATTTATGAAATTTCATAGCAACCACTTCAAAATAATGAGTGCGACCTGTACATATAAAAGTACTCTTATAACTGGTATGTATTTAAGTCTACTAAAAGAAATCTCAACAACTCTCGCCTCGTTATGTATAAGCGCTGATAACTACTAAATGTCAGCGTTCCCTCTTAGACTCCTTTTATTTACGAGTACAATGTCAGCAGATTTAGCTTAGCCCTGCATAATATTGTATAAGTAATAGTAATGTAAGGCTTAGGGTCCGACATATCTATGCAAATTTGTTCGGTTCCAAAACAAATCTTGCCTTCCCATAAATTCTAAAAAATGTTAGTACATTATCACTATTTTAGAACTAGACCCGGTCGGTGTTGACATGAACAAAATATGAACAGGCAATCTATTCATTCCTACCCAATGCTCGACATTCTTTTCTATTTACCACTTCGTCGGTTTGCTATTCCACTTCCAATCCCTATCCCTGTATCCGTATTTAGGCAATTTGTTGTACGTACATCCTAATGCGCACAACTACACTCAATCAATCAAAAAACGTTGATTTTCCAACATGTTCAATTTAGCGCATTCATGCTGTCTTTCTTTGGCCCAGTCTAATGTAATAATTTTCGAGCAGTTCCATTTGTTCCATTTCTCAATTTGGTGTGAAAAGCATAATCATAGTTAAATATTCAGACTCATTGTAGCATACCCAGTTTTGCATTTCTATTAAAGAGCCTTTTAAGGTCTCACAGTACAATTCTAACATATTTATTTATTTATTTATTTATTTATATGCTGACCTATACAATGTAGTCTTAGATCCGACAAAGGGGCGACCTTCACCATTGGCATCACAATAAAATTCTCTTCACATTGATATAAAATTAGTTTGTTAGTGGGATCAGAACTACAAAACTATGACTTTTATTTGTAGATTTAGCGTTTAGCTCTAACCTCTCATTTAATCAATTTATTCATTTAAAAACGGATGTAGAAAATTTTGATTGAAGACGGTAGAGTCAGATTTAACTAAACAGAATCATTCCAAGATAGAATATCTCTTTTCACCATGCTTCTAAACCGATTCTTCATAAAGAACTGCAGCGGGGTTGATTCATCGCTGTATCCCACGGTAAGTAAATCAACGTAAAAAGTAAAAATGTTTTGTTCCGATTCCATTTCTTTAAAAATGAATTGAATATAAAACATAGAATTCTTTGGGCCAATATGGTTGAAAACATCTCGCACAAGCAATAAAGATAGATTTCAACTTCTATTAACTGAGCTACACCCATTGGCATTTCGAACTCTAATTTGACAGTGACATGTAGTTTTTGTTCCTAACGCCTCTAGGTCAACCCAGTCGTCTATTGCACTTTTAAGGAAAATGGGTTATCTGAAGAACAAAAATATAAATCCAACATTGTTTGAAATGAGAAAGTAGGTTTATTTTAAATAACGAATTTTAGTCAAGCTTTTTGGCATCCTATTGCGTAAAACGAAAATTTCTTGTGCTATCCAATAGATGTGATCAAATTTAAACGGTTTTGCAGAAGTGTGTTGCGTGTTTTTGAACTTTCTCTGACTATATATGTATATTTTCTATAAAACATGCATACATATCTAAATCAAGAAAAATATTTTTTGCTTTTTCCTTTTACCCATTTTTAAGACATGTTGTTCGATTGTAGGCGCAGTCTGTGCTATGCTCACGTTGCGAAATTTATGCCACACTAATGGCATTTCAAGTGGTATTTTATTTTTTAATGTACCGCGGATTTTCCTTTTATTTTACTACATTTGCAAACACTATTGGGATGTGACGGGGCTTCGATCTCAATTTCTGAACGTTCTCTTGGTATGATTCTTATTTTAGTTCGGATTATAATAGGAAGTAAATAACTAATGAATAGACACATAATTCAGCTTTTTGACATCGATGGGCAGTGGGTTGAAATGTTCCAATGCACAACTTAGGCAGCAAAAATCGATAGATATATGTAAACCTTGTGTTCATTACTAACAGGATCATTAATACTTTAAAAAAATCAAGACCAAATTTAAGCAAATTATTTTAGCTTTTCGAAATACTTTAATAACGTTGATCAAGCAGGTTGGGCAATAAATTATGTACTTCCGTCGTTTTTTTAAAGGAAGAAGAACGTTTATGAAGTTCATCAATACCAACACAGGTGTCAAGGCTTACCTAAGAGAATGTATTCTGGCACCCTCTTATTTATAATTCTTATAAATGATATAAACTTGATTAGTCTTAAGGCAGGAATAATTATTATAAAGGCGTAAATTGTTAGGAATACCACGTCTATCAGGCATAAAAACTACTTTTCAACGCAATAATGAAGAAAGCGAAAACTAATTTGCAATTTTCTGTGCACACTATGAACTAATATCGAGATATGTTCCTTTGTCAAAATCTATTTATAGTTGAAGAGTTAACATATATATATGTATATCTAAAAATTTTAATGAAAAAAGTCGTAGCCTGTAGACGTATCTTTCGTTTGAATGATCAAATAAATTAATAAGTTATACTCTCTGTTTAAATATTCTATGCATCCATTTTGTTTGGTTTTTCTTGTATGTGAAATGTTACCGCAAAACATGGTCCGACACCTATTTGGCAAATTTCAAGAAATGTATACAAATTTTTACTTCCGTAACATCCCTAATACGAGCATATAACCCATCATGGAAACAATTGGCGCAACCACCATTCCACTAAACGCAAGTTAGTGTGGATTGTTACGGTATATTGCAATGCAATTCACTTCAACTGCAATTCAGGGCCATAAATAAAAGAAAATTCCAATTTCTCTTAGCCGAGAACGCACTTATTCTACCGTCGTCATGGTATACGTAGTGTCTACAAAAACAAATATAATCATTTGAATTTGCCTTTGCACATATCTTCTCTTCAAACTCTCACTAGCTCTTTTTTCTTCTCGGCGGTGGGCCGCAGCATTGAAAAACTTAAAACATTCAGTAAATAATTCAAATCGCGCTCTTTTACGCTATTTCCATACTTTATTGGCCCGTTTTACCGGATTTTGATTTGATTTAATCCCTTCGTATTTCTAAAAAATGGCCCTAGTACAAATACGAACTATTTTTAGCCTGTTGTTGGTTTATTCAACCAATTTCGATAAGATGATGAAATTTGGCATGTTGACTGACCTTACCAAATTTACTTATATCAATATTCTTTTTATGAATATTTAAAATAAAGAAATAAGCATAAAGTCGTATCCTTTTATACACCGGTATCCTCACCCCAGACCTTGGGAGCACACTACTAAAAATAATTTTATGTTTCAATAATACATTTTTTCACTTGCTAATATCTAATACAACGAAATAAAATTACCGGGAGTAGTTATGATTTCCAAATATGCTATTGCCAGCAAACACAGTGCTTGCGTTTGTCGGAAACACCATATAAAATAAGAAAAATTAAACAAAAACAAAATTAAACAAATAGCCAATATACCAAAACAAGTACGGAAGTATAAGTTCAATGTAAAAACAGAAAAACAGAGTAGTCTTCAACCCTTTTAGCCCATTCTAACACAGTATGTAACCAAAGCTCTTTAATGAAAGGCAAAGGTTTTTCTCAGACCAATATTTGGCTAAACAAGACATAAAGTCTGAGCTGCCCAAATCACCAAGCTAGGCAGATAGAGGGGTTTGAAGTGCGAAGACCCCTGCAGGTTGGGGTATAGAATATGCCCGCGGTAGGCATACCGGTCGTAAGAGGCGACTAATATGCACAAAGGTAATGATGTGCAACTCGATGGTTGATCTACGGATATGATGCCTCTCACCTCTAATTACCCAGGACCTAGAAGGTTACACTGGTCATACCGAATAGCTACCACGACAGACGGCCAGTACCGCAAGGGAGTACCTGAGCGTAACGGATTCATATCCGGCCAAGGACTGTTATTTCGACAACACTCCCAAAACCATCGGGGAGTGATTTTGTAGCTAAAACAACAACAACAACAAGTGCGAAACCCCACATCGGCCATTGAGAAAACCGAATACTAGAGTTTCTCAAGAAGCAATACAGACACTGAAAAAGATATACCAAGTCAACATTCCAATAAATTGTATTGTAAGTGGCGTAATTTTCCCTAAATATAACTTAAATTTCTCCTCTGCTTGCCTTACTGTGCTTTGCAACGAAAACTGGACAACTGTTTACTACATTATCTGTGAATTTTAATATGTGATAAGTTTCTCTTTCCGGCTACTTCCGTTTCCGTTGCAAGTTAAATTTCGTTTCCACTCATATGCGTTCTCGCTTCATTTCAGATGTATACTTTCCATTGTTTCTGAATGGCAATGAGAAAGAAGAAAAGGAAGCGGTACTAGGGTGCCTTACCAAAAACTGTTGTGTTTTTTAGCTCGGAATTTTTACTTTTTAAAACCTTTTCATTATTTGTAATCGGAAATCTGCTTGAAACACTATACTTCCCAGGGGAACTTCCTTAAGAACCAGTAAAAGCTTTGGTTGACTGGTCTCTGACTGGATTTGCCCGTTCTTTCATTGACAGCTGTACACATAACAAAAGGTATGCCAATTAGGTACATATGTCTACGATAATATTTATGTATGTATGAATACACGTATGTACATAAGCACGCCTAGAATTACGTATGGGACACATTTATTTTGTCTGTTTCATCATTTTTTTTAGAACGGCAAGACAAAAGTGTCCCTGTAGAAAATTGGAGTAGCTTGAAACTATCCCTGAGCTAAATCGTTTGGCAACACCATCCGTTCTAACTCAATACCGAAGCAGTGCTTTCAACTGGCCACGTTTACATGGCGATGTCACTGGTGACAAGTGCATTACACTGCGACTCGTCCCTAACTGGTTTGCATTTCGTCAGTTCTAATATAGTTTGGTCTTGGCTAGTTCCCAATCTGTTCCGTTTTGGAAAATTAGGGGGTAGTTTTTGTTGTGGATAAGTGATGATCGACGCACGATATCTCAAACTGTGTTTAATCGGCACAGGACAATTCGCATAGCTTGTAGCTCAAGACACTCTCTTATGAAGACTGGCTAGCAATTTTCTTATAGGTGTAGTACGAGTATTCACCTAACTCAAACATATTTTCTCCAATGATATAAAACTATTTATCGACACTTATTCCCAAATCCAAAACAAGCAGATTGCAGATATATGCTCATTTTGAGTTGAACTCAATGTAAAATCCCTTCAAAACATGCGATAGGTCTGGAATGCACCCAGGATGAGTCGAAACGGGGGATGTGACTAATGCCATCCAGATTACTTCGATTTTTTGAACTGTTCACATTTGTTTGGGCATATCCTATAGGGAGATCACATCTAGCGATTCATACACAAAGGACTAAAAAATGTCCACCCAAGCGGGTACATTTAGATTTCTATAAGTATAATATAAAAACTGAAATTGACTACACCCCTATGATATACTACACAAATAAAAATTTACTTTCATATGTATGTATGTATGTATATTGAATTATAGCCAACTGTAGACCAGAGGGATTAATCGTGGATCCCTCTATTTAGAGATTAGTAGCACGCTTTTGCAGGGATTGAACAACTATCAATACGTTCCACTTGTTACGCTATCGCGCTCTTCACACTCCAGTGCACTTTCATTCAATCTGTGGAGAGCCATAACTAACAAACAATAGTGTGTCAAACTTGTGACGTAAACATACTTGTACATACATACATACATATGTACCTAGCCCACATTTAAATGATTGTTAAGAGTCATTCATAAAGTCCGAGCAGATTGATTCTCTCAGGGATCCAACAAACTTGTTTGGAATTTTTTTTTATCAGTTATCTGTTTGATATACTCTGTGGAATGTCGGTCCACCTCGGAACGTACAACGATAATCGGTAACCCATGCACAGAGTATTCATTGAAAAATTTCGGAATGACGAACTTCATACTCCAATGCCTGAAGAAAACGGCCTACAACCCGATTGTGATGTACTGACGATTTCAATGAAATGGACTACGTATCGCGCCCTTCATTGCAATATAAAGCCCAAATAGCGTTGAACCCCTCCCCTTAATCCACTATATAATTTTGATCGGGACTGCTTTGCACCGTTGAATGCATGCTGCGACAGTAGTAGCTTCGCATATCAAGCAGGAATGTTAGTTGAATCACCGAAATATATGTCATTGATATGTATGTATAAACGTTGCAGTTGGTACGATATAAAGCTACGCCAGTGGATGCCCTTGAACGCGAAATAAAACTGGTACGAAAGGAGCCTAGAAGCTATGTATGACATAATCAAGCCCGGAATACCTGTTTTGCGCACGATATACATACATGTTTATTGACTATTGTATCCAGAAATTACACGGAGCTGAACGGTATATTCATCTTTTTGAGGCATCCTTAAATAAATTGATAAAGCCTGTTAGCACTTTGACACCCTCAAACAAATTGATAAAGCCTGTTAGCACTTTGGCAAGTGCTGTTCAACTCGAATTTAGAGAAAATATAAAAATATTAATAACGTACTAAGATTTTGGAATAATAAAGTAATAATGGAAAAAGATTTCGTGTCAACTTAAAGAGAAACCAAATGTCAAATTTTTCAGTTGCAAGTTTCATTTGAAGCTTGCGAACATTAATTCCCATGTAAATTGCCAATACCTTTTTGGTCATAAATATCAGTGACTATAAAAACAACCATAATAAAATGTAGAGCAATAAATTCCACTGAAACAAACAGAAAAATTGCATTTCCCTAACAAACGAATGGCAATAAAAGCTATAAAAATAAAATTGAACAATGGTCATGTATAAATATAAGAATTCTTGGTAAATTGGAAACTATGGTTATTAGGCTTAGAAAACTTTTACTCCTGTACATATTAGCATTATTAACCCTCAATCTCTGCGGAGTTTGACTCCATAGAGTTGCGACAGAAATCCGAGTTATTTTATTAACAACTAGGTATCATAAAGTAGTTAGTTGCTTTTAGGGACAGAAGGCTGCCATTATATTTTCCAGCAACTCAGTTTGATAGATTAACTGGCAACTTTAAATAAACGATGATTTTCATGGAACTTTTTTGCATAATATAAAAATCTCTTTACATTTATTCCTTACTTGGATTTCGCTAAGCTTTCGAAATCCTCTGTGTCACAGATTCTGGACATTCACACTAATATACCTTATTTATAATATTTATCTTCTTCTTTAAATCTCAGCGATTTTAACCGTCCAACATAGCTCGCCAGTCTTTTCTTCCTTGCGCCAACTGGCCCCGATTGGAAACCCCGCGAGACCATAAATCGGTCCCCAATTGAGGCTTCCATCGGAGTGGTGGTCTTCCTCTTCGTCTGCTACCTTCTGGGCTGGAGCGCCTTCGTTCATTCGCACGACGTGGCCTAGCCAGCGTCAACGTCGGCTGGAGGCTCATACAAATCGTCATTAAATCTTCTTCGATACTCGCCATCGCCAATGCATAGAGGCCCACAAATCTTTCGCAGAACTCAATTTATTCAGTTCAAAAAACACTTCAAAGTAAACACTATTCCACTTATCTCTGATATAAAATGCACAAACAAAACCCACTGCTGACAATATCAGCGAAAACATTATTTGCTCCCAAGAACCGCATTTATTAAGCTTCGTTACAAAGAAGCCAACGAACGACAAGCAAAATCTTTGCAAACAGGTATTTAAACTAATACGTCATCTAAACTGCAAAAAAAGTCTATGAAGGCTTAAAGTGGCCAAAATCTTTTTAAAAAACATGAATGGGTTTAGTAAAATGAATTAAAAAAGGAGTGATGTCTGCTGAGTAAGCAAATTATCTTAAACGCGTATCTGCCATGAATTGCACCAGCTCCGCCGCCAAAAGGTGAACTGCAAATTGCTGTGGTTACGCCAAACTTTTCACGCATTTTTTCTGGCACATAGCAGTATGGATTTCAACAGCCTTCGCATGAGAAAATCCCTGCAGCTACTTAATACGAGCTGCTGCATACATCAATGTGTGTTCGGTAGAGCAGCTACCCATCCTTGTTGCTCCTTCGACTACAATTGCGCGAATCTGGTCGTAATACTTTGGTATCTAGTATTGTAACACTTTGTTTGTTTTTATTATTAGTTTTACCTGTTATCATCAAGCAGAAAACTGTAATTGTGTTTGGGGCCTCATCGTTGGCGGCTCATGGCCATTTTCGTTTCATTTTACGCTTCGTGGCTAGCCATTAACTACTGTCGCTGCGCAACTTAAGCGTTTTACATCATATCATTCCCAATTATTACACTTATCTTGCTTTAGAGAGCCTTGCGCTAGAGTTGATAGCCAACGGCTATAACTAACCAGTTTTTACTGAGCTTTTATATGCTTTTTAACGCCTCTGTATCGTTATTGTTGGTGTTGTTAACAACAATAAACGATTTTATTATCTTTTGCAACTGGATATGATCGCCGTATGTTTGTGTGTATGTATATTTTGCAGAATTTACTGCGAATTGAAATGCCAATAATTCATTTCTCATAGCACTCTTGTAAAACTCCTTTTCAAAACTCACTTTTTGGCAGTACACACACAAACATCACTGTTACTCTGCACACCGTGAACTTTCCAACATTGCACTTTACTGGTATTTTTTCCTCTACTGATTTTGTCTACGTCATAACAATTTTTAGGTTTTTGTACTTGAGTATCTTTCTTTCTAAATTGCATTTTTTTGTATCGTATCGTTCCTTCCTCTTTCAACAAGAGTCTAGTTTGGCCAATTTTTTTGGCATAAAACTTCGTCCTGTCACCGTTATTAGTTCCATAGTTGAACACTAGTTTTATTCGTTTTCTGCCTACGAAATTCAAATGTGCGTGTGTATTTTGCTATGAGCCCTGCAGTCAAACCAAAAAGCTGTCAGATTTCAAGCGAAAATATACCAGAATCAAACTAGTTCAAAATAGACCAAAAGTCAAATTCTAAGCTTTAGTGTAATACTCAGGCCAAGTGGAATAAGACTCAGGTTCGAGCTTTTGTTGGTGGAAACATTAATTTTAAAAAGTCAGTTCTACCGGAATTTTTACAAATCTGGACACCCCAGTAATTTGCAAAAATTGGATATTTTATGTGTACAGATTCGGTCATTCTCAGAGTAGTTTCACTGCAGGGTAGGTACATATGAATACTTGTACTGAGCATATACAATAAATCGCGACAACATTCCATGGATATTTCATATTTTATGCCCCAACGTAGTGTGCATACGTTTGCGGCATAACGATGCATGCCAGAGTAAATTGGTTTAATCTGAACTAGCGCAATTTTGTTTGTATCCCAGGTGCCTAGCAATGAAACACCGTAAGAAATAATTTGTTAAAGGTAAGTTATTACATTGAAATTGTTTAAAGGCTTTTGTTAAAAATTTCTCTGAAGTGGTCATCTTTGTAGCCATCCTCAAAGGCTTTGGAATTTAACATATATTTCAAAGTGTTAAATCTAAAGCTCAGATAGGCGGTTAAGAAAAGATAGTTCTCATCCGAAGATGTGTGCAATACCTGGTACCAACATTATCTTCGACACAATCGATGAAACCGAGAAAGCGCACACATTTCTCTTTTATTTTCCAACCCTCTCTGTGTACTAGCCGGCGCTGTTCGTAGTCAATAGAAAAACGCAAACCAAAAGGAAAATATGTATTTCAGTCAGTTCAAATATACATAATTTCCATATTTATTTGCTGTCGTCAGCGGTTCTTACGCTCTAATAATTCCAATTTTCTTAAGAAGTTATAACCAATTTTCTATATCTTAGCTAAAACTCCGTTTTATGTATCTCTGTATATAACAAAGTGAGTGCTTCTGGCACGCGAAAAATTTTGCCAACTTAAATTCCTTTGTACAACTTTTCCGAAACAGCAGTGTAAGCCTATGAAAAGTTTGATATCGTTGTACATACTAGTACCTATGTAAACTCATAAATTTAGTATGTGTGTTTAATGTTCTCGCAGGTATCTTTTAGTCGGTTCAGTTTTTTGTTTTCCTTTTGCAGTCAGCTGTTCCTATAATTGCCACACCGCTATATTTTTGGGGTTTGTAGCATAAAACTTTGCTTCTCATAAGCTTAAAATATCAAGTTTATTGCCTAGATTATTACTTTAGCAGCGTCAGTACCCTGTTCATATTGATGTTGATTTTGGTGGTTGTATGATTTGAAAGTTTTCGCAATTAAAATGAATTCCCCAAGTATGTAAATCTTGATGTATTTTGCTTGCCCCATTTTCCGCACTACAAGTGTGTACACATTGAACTCTTCACCCTTGTAAATAACAGTGTGTACAATCATCAAGCATTTCATGAAGTATTTTATGGTTTTTTAAGTTTAAGGTTGGCTTTGGTACTACGATTTTTTTTTTTTTCAGATTTATTGCTCGATTCTCTCAATACGGTTAACAGGATTTTTTTGAAGCTGACCTAGTAGGTTTGGGATTTTCAAAAGCAGTTTCAATCACACCTTCGTGAATTATTTCTTTCTTTTGTGAAATTTGGTTTTAGAAGCCTTCTCAAACTTAGAAAGATCATTTAAGCCTTAATGGTGTTTTGTATTTCCTAATCACCGCTACACCACATCTTCAAACCAATTTGATGGAGGCCACCAAGTCCTTGATGCCATATACTGCAATTTGACGAATGCTCCAACACTTATCAACACCTCTTATGAAAAGGTGGTCCAATTTACATGGCGATGTCCGGGAATTGAATCACCTAATCCAACTCTGAGTACTATATTTCTTTGATTTTGAAAACTTAATAGACCACCTACATGAGAGTACTCCCAAAATACCCCTATTGGATCACTCTATGGAGTATTCAACAGCAAAGCGAGAGAGGGGGTAGGTGGTCCTCAAAAAGAACACATACTCCCTCGCTCGCTTCACTGCAGAGTATTCTATAGAGTAATCTTTTGGCAGAATTTTCAAAGTACTCTCACGTAGGTGCTCCGACATGGATTAGGTGATCCAATCACCCGGCCATGGCCATATAAATTGGACCACCTTTTCATATGAATGAGGATAAATGTTGGAGTACTCCTAAAATCCAACATTTTTGCAAGGTATGTATGTACACTGTTTTTGTGTTGATGTCACACATGCTTAACATTGCCCTTCGTTATTCAATAGCTTGTATTCAAACCATTTTAAGTAAGCAACCCTCATAGACTGGTCTAATACAAATAGCTGAATCAGCAGCAATAATGCTGTTACATAACTACATTCATGTTGCAAGTATTCATATGTAGCATTTACTAAGTCAGCATAATTATTTAGACGTCAGCTAAAATATGGGCATATGAGAGTTTTCCAACAAAAATTTCGGGATCCGTTTACAAAAATAGCAGGAAAACCAATTCTTGAACTTTCGAAGAATATAAAAATGCGATATTGCCATAGTTAGTTGGTTTTCCATTAAGATAGACGACGGCAAATTGAGGCTAAAGTCATGCCAACAATCTAATTTGCTAATATACATCCCTTGCCCTGCTGCCTAAGTCAAGTGTCGGTAAGAATACTATCTGAATTATTCACGTTATACAAGTGTGAAGTTCGTTCGTCCCATCAAACACAAAAAGACCTTACAGAAATAATATATATGATGATGATATTTTATTAACTTTAAATTATGCCATGAACACTTCTCCGCTTTTCTCTTCTTCTAGTTTGTAGGAAAAAAATATTTTCCTCCAAGACACTTTGGAGAGTGACCATTACATCCCTGTAAAAAACGTTGGAGTATGGGAGTACTCCAACATTTATCCTCATTCATATGAAAAGGTGGTCCAATTTATAAGCCCATGTCCGGTGATTGGATCACATAATCCATATCGGAGTACCCTCACCTTTTCTTCTGACTAGTCTATGGAGCACCTTCGTTGGAGTACTTGGAAAATGCTACCAAAAGATGACCCTATAGAGTATTCTGCAGTAAAGCGAGAGGGGGAGTAGGCGTTCTTTTTGAGGAGAACCTACTCCCACTCTCGCTTTGCTGTTGAATACTCCATGAAGTAATCCAATGGAAATATTTTGAGAGTAGTCTCATGTACGTGGTCTATGGAGTATTCAAAAGTCAAGAAATGGAGTACCCCGATTTGGATAATCCAATCACCTGATATCGCCCTGTAAATTGTAGCTATTTTTTTACATGAATGAGGATAAGTGTTGGAGTACTCCGATACTCCTTAAGGAGTACTCTATGGATTATGGAACGGAGTATTTCGGTCTTTTGCATGGAAGCTCCACCATCACATCTTCATGTGCAATATTTGCATTGCTTTGGCAATCTAATATGCCATCGCGGTTACATTAGCAAAGCTCAGCAAAATAGTCGCAGTGGCTGTGGCAGAACAAAGGAGACTGTAGTGTTCTGTGAATATTGCATGTTCCAGCATTCAAGTAACCAATGAGCTAACCATGTGACATGTCAGCTACTCACTCATCTCTAACTTTGCTTTTCCCTCTCTTCTCATGCCTATGTTGTTGTTATTAGTGGTACCTTTTCAAGAAAACGTCTGCGGCTTTTGTTTGGTTGGTTATGTGTTATGTGCAATGTGTAGAATAAACGCTTAGAGAAATATATCAAGAATTGAATAAACATCATCATAAAATCTGAAATGTAATGACTTTTTCAAAAACCAACTCAGAAACCTGCCATAAACATTTTCACATAAACACGATGCAAATACATTCACAATCATGTTGAAATCTTGCGTCGATTGTTGATCAGAGGAAAATACGTGCGTATGTATGTAGGTATTAAGTACGTCTGGGGTAATATGTTAGGTAAGAAAGATGTATGTATGTATGTATGTATGTAGATCATGCACTTGATACCTTTTGAACAAACGAGCTTGTGCCACGCACTGGTTGGCGACATGGAAGGAGAAACCCGTCGATTGGAGACCTTGTCGTTCACGCTCTTTATGGTTTGATTTAGTCACTGCTGCATACTTACATACCTATGTATATACATATGTACATATGTAGATACTACGCAATTGATGCATGAAGTTGTAAGGCGAATGAGTAAATGTTATATTCGGGGAATCTTAGTACAGTTACAGTATTTGCTCGAAATAGTTTTCATTTCAAATCTGTAATAGAAACTACATTAAAATCTCAAAGCATACACAGTGTTCAGAAAAGTTAATCAAGCTTTGAAGCACTTTCATTAAAATTTGAAAATTTTTCTTTTTTAGAGGAATTTTAAAAAGGTTCAACTACACAGTTTTGTAGCCCCATCAAAACGGTGCTAGTCAGAGCCAGAATTTAGGTGAATTTTGAAATGTTTATATACAAGGTGTTTCTTCTGTACAACGCATGAACAAAGTTAAATTTTTTTGAATATTGAACTGCCTTTCCTTCCTAGACAATAGTTCCATATGTTTCGAGCAATACTATTTGTTAATTTTTATGTGATAATTCAGACAAAAAGTGTGTAGATTTTATCGGAAAAATTGGTAAAGACTTCATCAATATTTTTTAGACTAACGAAAAAGTTGCGGAATAAAGTTTTCTCAATGAACCACTTTTGGGAGGAGTTAATTATGTACACATGTATGTAAGTGTTTGGTCCCTTGATTCGGTACATACAACATTATTAATGCCAAGAATTTTTAGAGGTTGCGTCCTTGGTGGAACAAACTTGGCACAAACAAGAATTTGTATGCCCATGCACTCCTACTAAAAATGTGAATGGGCGTGGCGGATCTGTTATCAAATATGCTTGTTCAAGGTCGCTCCAATTGAGGTAGAATGATATTTGAAGGACATTTCCGGTTCAAAACCGGTTTAAAAAAGTCGTTTCAAAACGTAGCCACCCACCGCAATTCTACAATATTCTGAGGGGATAAATACACGTAAGTCCTGCCAATTTTAAGAAAAAAATATTAGAAATACTCCACAAATAGGATGAAAATCTCGACTTTAATCCTTTCACGGATGCATATATCGCACCAAATTGTATTTTTTATAAGCTGAAGCTAGTTTTCACGAGTTTTATTTCGCATTGAAATTTGTTGCATACGAGTATTAGAAAATATGTTTCAGCTAAAATGTATTCCATTTGTTAAATATTTCTTGAAATAGAACTAGAAGACGTAAGAAGTGCATCCATTTTACCGTTACGTCGTGCCTGTCATGCATGTTTCAAAAGTGCTCATTTTTTAAGCTCCTCTGCTTCCACTTCAGAAATCTCAGCGTTTTGCATAACAGAATCTACCATGAACGCTATTCCGCCGTTTTTGATACGTGCCTAAGTGTGCATCTGAGTGCATGGATTTTGTTTTTGACTCATTTTATTTTTATTTTTATAGTGTTCTTGTAATTTCTGTTGTTGATATTGTTATTCTTATTATTGTGGTACGTGGGTGAAAGTATGAATTGCAGAATTTTAGCTAAGTCGAGCCATTATCATATACATATGTACTAGGTATTCTAGGTTATTTTAAACATGTGGGCACATATCACTTTATATATAATTCTCAAAGTTTCCCTGACGGCAATGGGGCTTTAAATGTATTTTTAAAGGTTTGTTTGATTACTAGGCCGTCCTGGTTAAGTGGTATTTGGAAAAATACAAGGAGTCAAAATGTCAAGAAATTTTCGAAAGCCCTTTATTACGCTGCATAGCAATACCTCCATTTGTGCAAAGTCGTCTCTGCAGAATGTTGTACAGCGACAATCACTTTGGTGAGAGTAAGTCAAATGTGTTTCACATATGTATACGTCTGCAACGCTAGGAAATCCACTTCAAAAACTCTCAGACACAAGGTGAAATCGAAGAAATCAAACTTTCACAAAACATCTCATAGAATTAAAAAATTCCCTAGAAAAGTTAACTGAATTCAATTTTAGTTCAGAAACTCTTAGGAATATAACCAAGTTTGAGTGTTTCCTCATGTCTATAGTTTGATCTTAGATTTCGAAATCAAAAAATTAAAGAAGCATTATTCTTCAATCCAGAGACGTCCCTATCGACATGGAAAAATCTCAAGCGCTCATTGGTTCATTCAGAAATGTCAAATTCAAAGTCTTAATTCTACTCGACGGGCCTTTCCAAATCCTACATGTTAAATAAACTGTACTGTAAAGAGCAGAATATTACAACACTGCATTTATTTTAACGGCTGCGATTTTCCACAAGTTTGTGAATATTTACATTATCATTGTTTTTCCGATAGGGAGCTTACATATTACTGTCTAAACATGCTTTGTTAGAATGGTGGTGCCATCGAAGTCGTTGGAAAATCAAAATACTGAGGTGTAAATTGTTTGCAATTCGATTTCGAAGAAAGTGGCGCGCTTGATGTGTGCCGCAGCGCAACGAATTTGTGAATACTTGAGCTTACTCTGGAAGCTAAGGGAGTGCGCTGCATGTAATTGAAACGTGTTTTTTTATACATACATACATACATATATCCCACATGCATGGTTATCACTTTGTACAGAAAAATGTTTTGGTGAAAGAAATGTATTTAACTTGTAAATATATAATATGTAAGCTACATCATTTGAACACCCGCTGACAACAGATGGAGGAAATTTCCTGAAATTCAAGGGAAAATATCGACATCTGAGTGGAACATTGCTCTGTAGAATATATATTTTCCAGAACACTCTATATCAGGATTTGCCGGAAAAAAATTATCAGCTTGCTTTGAGATAGCTCGCTTTTGTAATAAGAGACATTCTTCAAGTTTTGCCTTTCCGTTATGTATGTACATACATATATAGATTTATTTATAAAGAAACTATACATCACCGATTAAGGCGCAGCGGCATATGCAGCACTTCCATAAAACCGTAAACAATTTCCCTGATCCTCTTGATTTAAATTCACGGCCAGTCGTCCATTTACGAATAAGCTTCGTATTTCTATTCGCCAATCAGCCAAACGCCCGAGGAAATATAAATTCGAGGTACGCGATTCGCTTATACCCACTGACTCGCCTGAGATCTAGCTTTCGCCTAACTATCATGGATGAGTATCACGGAGTTTATAGTATGAGAGAAAGCGAATTTAACTAGAATCTGTAGCGTGCACTGGGTATTGAAATACAAATATTTTGTAACAATAGAAGCACACCGCTCCTTTAACAAAATATATTTTTGCGCCCGCCTTTATTCCGCTTTATTTACCCGCCCACACGTTCATTTCACATGCATGAATTTTAAAATAAAATTGGGAATATGTAAAATTGCAGAATGTTGTCGTTACGCAATACAACAACATGAATAATACAATAAAGCGGCTCCGACCACCCAGTCGCACGAATGAATCAAACGTCCAAGCTGGTGAGATTTCTGCCTGCAGTGTTTCCACCTCAACACCTTTCGTCCTTGCCATGCAATGGTTGCGCTTGTCGCCAGAGGCCTCTGCTGCTGCTGCTGCCATAGCTGTTATGCTTTCACATTATGCACGCTTCCATTGCTTTCTTTCAGTTTTCTTCCGCTTTGATGCTACTTCCTTTGTGGCTTCATCGCTCTCCTATTTAGCATTTCAATTGCTCCTTCAATATTCCAGCTTTATCTTGTTCTGCTTCAGTAACATCGATGGCAATTTGTGGCTTGCCTCCATTACATTTTTATACAAATTTACAATAAATATGTACATACTCGTATACAGAGTTATACTTATATATGTACATATGTATGTATGTATATGGGCAAGTCTCAGATAAGGTCCGACTACAAGACAAATTTAAATGGTTAAAAATAAGAGCTTTTTACTAAAATTATTTAGAAAAACTAACACAATAATATAGTCTGTAGTAATTACAGCTAGACTATGTGGTTTTCATGAAGCTGGCGACGGCATGCTGAGAGATAAGTAGAAGAATGATAAAAATACGAAAAAGCTGATGTGTAACTGACTACTTCTTGAAAGCAGTAATACTGGAAGCCTGAACCATAAGTTGCAAACAAAATGCTTCCAAACGAAGCAATAAATGAAGGGCGAGAGTGCAAAAGGGCCTAACCCACAATTTCAAAATTTTTCAAGGCGCGAGAAAAACGTTCGCATTTTTCGAATTTTCAGTGTATTGATCTGAAAGTGAAATCACTTTTAGACCTTGATAGCATTTCTTAGGGGTTCAAATTTCATGCGATTCGGTGCAGTAGTTTCGGAATTACGAGACTTCGAATTTCTCATGGGCCTAACCCAAGGGGTGCCGAGAGTGCAAAAGGGCCTAACCCGAAGGTGCCTTTCACTTTGCCGGCGTCAGCTATTGTTCATTTCCAGTTTTTATTTAATTATTATTGCACACTCACATCAACAGTCGGAGACTGTTTCGCACTGATGTTTTTCCCCTTGGCTGTCGTATACGCGTGACCCTGGCGTCGCGATTCGCGACGAGAGTCTCGTTGTCTTGGCATATCTCCGCTAGTTTT
Organism: Sphenella marginata; assembly: GCA_951509765.1. Lineage (NCBI taxonomy): Eukaryota > Metazoa > Arthropoda > Insecta > Diptera > Tephritidae > Sphenella > Sphenella marginata. Next base: position 31,193,015 of record OX608082.1, on the reverse strand, counting down.
CAATCTAGAGAAATGAAATAAAGTGGAAAATGATTAGTGGGGATTACTCCACAACGCCTTGATTGCGGTTTTTTGAAATTTTGATTAAAAATTGCCAATACAAAACGATTTACATAAACGTCAACATGCCGATCGCACTTTGAACTGTCACAACATAACCTAGGAAAACACAATCAAAAAACACTGTCGTAGGATAATTACTTGAAGCTTCTCATTAACGCTAAACACCCTAGATGTCGTCGCAGACTTATGGTTTTTGTTTAAACTTGAGCGATATGAACAAAAACACGGTTTCCCCATAAGGCGCAATGAGGGCTTAGGCCCTTTTGCACTCTCGCTACCCCGCGGGTTAGGACCTCGGCCAACTTTGAAAATTCATAAAAAATTCAAAAAAATTTTTAGAATTTTTTGGTCAACGCCTACGTGACAAGACGTGTTTTGGCAAACTGAAAAAATTAAAAACTCAATTTCGAAAAAAGTGTGGGTTAGGCCCTTTTGGACTCTCGCCCTTCAAATATTATATTAGATGACAGTTAATATGTTCTGGTGTTGGAATTACTATATGTAATCTTTATTACAAAAGTGGTGGAAAAATTTGTCGGATCCGTTATGACGCGTCCGTTACAGGACTTTCGCTTATTATCCGATGTTCTGAAAACATATTTCAGATTTCGTAAATCTTCGAAGGAAGGGTCTTCTTTGACCTTTAATCTCTCATTTAAGGAATATAAATGTTCCCCTAAACTTCGCTAAGTTTCAAGTACTTTCACAAGCATTAAAAAATTACTTCCATTTTTTGTCGCGTCCGAACAGCATTATATATGGATATATATACATAAGTTGTTAAATGTTAAAGGTCCAAACAATTCTTATGGAATGAAGCATTGTGGTTGTGCTTTGAAAACATTATGATATCCCCTAATTCTGCTGCTTATGATTCATTTTATCTAGGGTTAAATGCGTACGAATGTCGCGTCCGTTGCACAGGACTTACCCATATACAAACATTGTGAAATACGTTATTATATAGATTCTTATCTTAGATTGGTTGAATTTCTAAAAATAATGTTGCTTTGTTTAGTTTCCACAGTACTCTTGGGAGTTTTAAGAATTCTTTTCGCAAAACATAGGCAACTACCTGAGCAAAAGGATATCATTCCATGCAATTCGAGATTATGTACAAAAAGCTAGGTAAAGAAGTGCAAGTACTACTTTCAGAAAGGGCAAAATAGATGTTAATAAAGTATACCGCTATTAGAATCTTATTTCATTTCTTTCGAGTTTTATAGATTTCTGGATTTTAATAGATAGAAATAGCTGCGAAACAGTTAATTTTACTTCATTTACACAATCTGGATTTGCTGAACGAAACCTCGACTCGACTCGACTTCAAATTTTAATCAGGCAGCACTCAGATTGCAATCTTCAGCCATGTCCGTTGCGGAACATCAATTCCATCATCTCCAGTTCTGTTTTGTTCGACGCCTTCTCTGGATTCTTGCACATTTGTCATTTCACGATAGCGTTTTTAGGAGTTGTTCCTAATTCACCGAAAAGACCACCTCGCCTACTTACTTACCGTTACAATCATTCACTTTTTAGTTTTTCTTCGAAATAGCTGTTACTTTTACGATGGTCGTGCATTCTACTGGGTTGAATTGAGCCTTCCGAGAGCAGATTTTAAAGACGATTTCGCAGTGTCTATCGGTTGTAATTGCAGCTTTTCAAAGCTCCGGTTTCCTTAAGCCTGTGCAATAAGGTTTATATGGCAGTTGCTACGAGTACACCACTGTATTATCATTTCAATGATTTAAGTTTCCAGTTAATTTTTGTTTTTCCTGTAGGGAAGTTTTAATATCAATTAAGACGATATTCTATGTATTTGGTCTTAATAAAATCTTAACACTTCTATTTAAGCAATTATAAAAAATTTTAGGAAAATAATATCGAAAATCATTTGTGAATAGTCTGTTTCTCCACGGTTTCTCTTACTTGACAGTTTACAAATAAATGAGTAACAGACAGGGAACCGATTTGGGTAACATCGAAAATTTCTAAGTTATTTTTATGCACTATCTATTATTTGTTTACCATGCATTTGTAGATTATTGAACTGTCTGAAAAGAATATATTGAGGCGTTTGTGATCATTTACTAATAGCACCTCGTACATATATCGCACTTGTTACGTTAAAGTGTAACAACTCAAAATTTCCAAATTTTAGTTTTTTGCAAGAAAATAATGTGCAGTGGTCATCTCTACCCATTGTAAAAATCGTACAGTGATTTGTCTAGTCTTTCGTTAAAAAAACCGTTATGACTCTCTTTGTTTTCAGAATGACTTCTTTCGACTCAAGAGTTACATTTTTAGTTGTCTCCAAGTGTTTTATCAAATTGGTTCGTTAGTGTATCACATAAAGTGTAACATTTTGAACCTATAAAAAATTTCAGGAAAAGTGTATAACTCAAAAATTTTTATTCGAATTTTGGAGAATATATTTGTCCACTTAATTAATGTACATAAAATATTTATAAAAAAATTATTAACTAAATAAAAAATCACTTTACTCACCGTTTTTCAACAGTAACAGAGTTGACACTGAATAAGGGTACGTACCCGGCATACAATTGGGTTCCTTACTCAACAACGCACTAAACAAGACTGAACAGTTCAAAACACATTTTGTTGATTTTAGCTAAGTTATGATGGAGAAGCATAAGAGAAATATACGCGTCATAACGTTTAACAAAAATTTTTCAATAAAATGAGTGGACGTAACAGAGGGGACCAAAACATGGGGACAAAAATTTTCTTCATAAAAATTATACAAACAAATTATTTTTCATCATTCTTTTCTATATATGTTATTAATATACACAAACTGAATAACAAAAATTGTAAATATTATTTTTTTTCAATTTTATTTCAACTGAAAATAACTATTAAATTTTTATAAATTTGCTCGGGACACAGGTTTTCGCTAAACCTTTGACATTGAAAATATTTTTTAAGTTATTTTCAGATAATTAATTATTTTTTTTTTATAATATAGTTACGTAGAATCGATAATAATTTATAAAAATGCAGACATTTTTCTATTTTCTTTTTGAAGAAACAAAATATCAAATAGTAAAGTCTGGGGACACCAATTGGTCATGTTGTTTAAGAATGACCCTTGTAAGTATGAAAAGAAGAATAGAAAGACCCACCATCAATTATACCGAAATGATCAGGGTGATCTGTCTGTTTGAACACAAACTAGTCCATCAGTTTTAGAGATATTTAGATGAAATTTCGCGAGCAGACGCCGTTTTGTATAGGATTAATCTTTCGTCTGAACTAGCAAGAACGGACCAATACAACGCATAGCTCCTATACAATCGATTGTTCCGATTAAAGGTGTTGGGCCTATAACTCTTGCAATTAAAAAGCTAGGAACGCAAAATTTTGCAGGTTTAGTACATATTATATGCATATAGTGTAGTAAAAATCACCCAGATCGGACCAACATAATATGTAGCTCCCATATAATCGATTGCTCCGAAAAATGTGGTTTGGGATATATATATTTTTAAAATAACAGTTTTGAAGAGTTTGTTCCAATTGTAAGCAAGGATCGGACACTTAAAAAAGTTATGCGTACTCGTATTCATGACAGGTAGAAAGCCTTCGGCACAGCCGAAGACAACCCTTTCCTTACTTTTTTCTCTTTATTTTTTTTTCGCTTTTTATTTCAAAGTATTTTGTATTATGGTTTCTTCTTTTTTTGATTTATTTCATTTATAGATTTAATTTGTTTAATTTTTATAACTGTTTTTTTTTATATTCCTTTCCTATTCTAATTTTCTTTTTCGGGTTGTTTTTGTAATTCTTTTAAGTTAACATGTTACTTTTTTATTTCCTTTTATATTTACTGTTACTAGATTTTGTCTCCTCTACTTCTTGTTATTCTACAGTTTTTATTTTTTATTTTAGCTAATCATTTTATATACAGTTCAATATATTAAATTGGTTCTCCTTACGGTAGGGCGTAATGGTTTAAAGGAATTGAGATAGAAATGCACTTATAGAAGCAATTGTTATGACCATTTATTGAATGTCTGGTTATGATAAACTTTATCCCATGATAACCTTATCATGTGCTGGGCCGGAATTACCTATTCGTTTACACAAAAGTCGGATTAAGTTGTCATGATAGAGTTGGTCATTGTGAACGTGACCAATGCCCTTTTTTACAATTTTGAAATAACTAATTTGGTATAATACTTCGGCCGCGACATTTCTTAATATGCATAGTAATACACATTTAAACAATGCTACGCTTAGTTTGTTAGCAAAACAATTTTTTTCGGGTAAGCAGATAATTAGCGCTATCTCCACTGATAACTTTTATTAGATGATAGTCAGCGATTTGGTGGCGGCCGCCGTGGTGTGGTGGTAGTCTTGCCGGCCTACCACACCGAAGGTCCAAGGTTTGAGCCCTCGTACAGGTTACATCAAAAGTGGTTTGAAAAAGTGCTTTCAAAGCGGGGTCGCCCCTCGGAAAAAATTCAAAACGGCACACCACAAATAGGAAGAGAAACTCGGCGCAAAAATCTCTTAGAAGGTTGATGATAAAACTGTTGTTTATAGCTCTATATATATATTATATATATTTAATCGGCGATTTACTTATAATCAGACATTGGGTATACAGCTCTGATATGGTCTTGACTAAGTAGAAGACATTGAGTAAACGTCCCTTAATATGAGATAACTTATTGAAGTTTGTGCTAAGCTTAGTTTAAAATGTGTGTACATATAGCGTTGCGAACGATGGGGTTGGATGGCTTTTTGAAAACGGGTTTCTAAAAACCACTCTATAAATAAACAAAAAATAATATCAGATAAGAAATGAAATATGAAATGGCCGGTGTGCCTTTCTCAAAATCTTACGTACATATGTACATATCTTACGTAAAATGAGAAACATTTTTAGAAAAATTTAACAACGGCTACTTTGTAAATTTTGAAAACCGAGATTTCCGAAAACAAAAGAAAATATATACATATGTAAACGAAATTTTATCATGATAAATAAACTGTAACAATGCGTGGTATCGCCACAACGTCATATCTCGTATTTCCCTGCTATTATCTAGGGTGTAATTATTCCTTCACACATGTTACACATGAACCTATTCATTGCTATGAAACTGGAATGGTAAGTAAAAAATTAAAACAATTTTCTTTCTGTACCAACGAATATTGATTTTTCGTTATGTCTATTGAATTAAGTAAGACCAAAACATTTCATATAGGCATGAAAAGATCATCATTCATTTACATCCGAGCTTTTACACCCTCACTTGTCTTATTCTATGTTTTGTACTTATAATAAAAATTAAAATCCCAATTATAAGTAATATCATATTTCAAAATTCTTCCAAATTTTGATTGCAGTTTATACTATATATTGCAATTAAGGCATACAAAAATTTATGCGAGAATAAGTTTTCTGCAATAAAAGCATTATTGATTCTTATTTTTCACCTTGGAAAAATCTATTTCCTCAGATTTCATATACGAGTACATATGCGTGTATGTATGTATTTACATAAAAATATGCTGAAAATATTTAAAGGTCTTGAAACTCCACAGAATTTTATTGTGGCTTACCACACACTCGACTTTGATAAAGCCATTTAAGCAATAACTCACTTGTAATATATATTTAAATAAAAGGTGAAAAGTGTTTCCAAACGTGCATATGACCACTAACTACATACAAACTACCCACAAAACAACTGCGCACTTTAATGTAAGCTTTATTTCATATGATTTAAATGATTTTAACATAGTCAGTTCTGTAATCTATTAGCTTGTTTGTTTAAGTGAAGAGCTGCTTACATTAGTCAGCTTTGGAATAAATTTCAGTTGCACAAAAGGTTGATCCTAAATTGGCTACTTGCGTGCAATTTTGCATGAATCAACAAGAAGTTGCCTAATGTAAACATCTTTTAACGAATATTTGGAAAACAGTTCTTCTTCGGATATCAAATTGTTTGCCAAACTGTGCCTTACAAAAATATTAGTTTGTAATAAGCAAAACCAATATTTGAACAAAATGTCTTCAAACACGTTATATGAATCAAAATACGTGGTAACTTAATCGGTATAATTATGACAGAAAAATCTGTGGTTGAAGAAAAAACATTTTTAGAAAGAAGGTGGAAAATAATGAATTTCCCCTAAAGTAACCAACGGTTTTCTATAAGTATGTATGTATATATAGATAAAATTTCAATTTTAGATGCATTTATCTATAGCAAGTCTTAAAGTTCAATTTTTTTTCACGGATGATTTATAGTTTTCATTATAGCATTCTCTTTCCGATTATGATTTACAAACTGTATAAAATTTGGCTTGACTCATTTAACCCCTTTGATTGGAACAATCGATTATACTAATTACCGATTTATGCTAATAAATATTTATTGTGATGATTTGATAATTTTTTGATGATGCAACTTTTTTTATTGCTTGCGAGCTTTATAGTGCAATGAAGAAGATAAATGCTTAACACTTAGTTTGGCTGTTCCATCAAGATCCATTATTTTCCAAACCAACATGTAGTTTTATCGAGAATAAAACAATAGATCTTGATGTGGCCTATAAAAGTTTTTGACACAAAATTCACTTACGCGGTTTAACATTTGTGCGTTACGTGGTTTAGCAGTGTCACCGACGATATAAATATATGTATACGCCTTCAGCGGAAACAATTTTGGACAGTCTTAAAGAATCGAGCGTTATAGCTTTGGAAAATACATAAGTATGTATTTTTTTTTCTAACGCTAATGAGTTAGGCACCTACCCAAGTTTTGTCTACATCAGAAGGTCTAACAGTTAGTGAGAAAAAAGAAAATAATACTACTGGGTCTATTTGACTTCGTCCCTCTCACTTTCTGAGAAATATATATATCCCTTAAGTCAATAAGTTATTTCCATGTTAGGACCATGAAATCATAAGAATAACCAAATATTGTGAAAATCCCACTCCTAGTTTAGTCATGGGTCTGAAAGGGTTATCTGACATCTAGAATAGGAGCCACAAGCGCGGCCGCCGGATTCCTTGTTTACAATCGGATAATTTTTAGTGGGTATTCCACGCGTATATATCCATAAATAAACCCATGCTGAACAAATACACATTGAGCAGAGTGTGTGCATTGTAGAATACGTTTAAAAATATTGAATGGTCAATGCTTTGAGTGGAAATCCGACCGACAATGGGAAGATAAATGCAACGAGTTCAATACAATAAGCTTTATGCGTGTGAGTAATAATTAAAGTAAAAAAACTGATATACGATATTCTATTTGCAAACACCAGCGGCACTCCGGTACGTGGGCATGTACAAACATATGTATGTATGTATGTGTTAATATAAAAGAAATGGGATTATGGCGGAGAATAGGCATTTGCCAAAGGCATCAGTTTTATTGCCATCACTTCATTTAAATTAAAACACAATCAAAATGTATTGAGTGAGAGGAAGGATCATAGCCTTGATCAAGGCATTCAATTCGTTTCCGCAATGTTCTACTGTAAAAAAGTAGTTGGAATACTGACTGTGTTTTAATCTGCAGGCATTTACCAATTGAGTAAACAAAGCTGAACAGCAAAAAATCAATGACACATGCAACATTTCTATGAATGCAGAGAATAAGTTGTAAAAAAAATATCTTTAACTATTCTAAAGTTAAACGAATAGTAGAAGTTGTTATAAGTGTTTGTATAAAAGAAGTGATACAACTAGAACTATGAGCTTTACCTTTCAGTTATTTATTTATGTATAAGATTGTTAAATCTTCGAAAATAAACAAAAAAAAAAAGAATAATAATAATACCAAAATATGTAACAGCGGTCGTGGTAAATTATTGTGGAGAGGTTTTAAAATTTTGTCTACAACCATGTGGGTAATCTTATCAATAAAATAAAAATTAATGTGTGTGTATGTGTTCAAAGGCGTCCAGAGTACATTAACGATCTTTACGAAATTTGTACAATAGATTTTTAGGTTTACTCGCTGGTTAGAATTCAATTCGCGTTAATTCTGAAAGAATTTCGTCTAAATTAATAATAGTTGAATATACATATGTGTGTGTACTTTAATCAATGTTTACGCAATTTTAGAAAAGTGGACGGTGGATTTTTATGATACCCTCCCAGTGGGTTAAGAGGTCTTCTGGGTACTACGCTATATCAAGTTGATGGATATTATAATGATATTTTATACAAACGTGTCCTATGCGTTCATTTACTTATAGGTATGTTCATTTTTAACTAACAAAAAAATGCAACTACCAAAACCCTAGCATTCTGTATGCTGAATGTTCTGAAAACATTAGTACAAAAGAGTACGTTGTGCTTCATCTATTTTGTTTATTTTAGGCGTACCCTGCTTGTCGTATAAAACATCGTAATTATATCCTACACGGTTCTGAAGTTATTGACAGTCGATTTGAATTATCTCATTTAGACGTTGTTCTGAAATGTTCGATAACGAAAAAGGGGTGTAGCTATGGTTCGATTTAACGCATTGTAAATACCAACCTACCTAGGAAAGCAATCCATGTGAATAAATTTCATAAATATCTATCTTTTTATCGTCTCCACCGACGGACGGGCATGTCCTAATCTAAATCTATGTTCATTTTAAGAACTTTGCTAGATGGAACTTTAAATCTATCTGTATTATTTTGTGCCTTTACAAATCACTGCTATATGGACAAAACTATAATACCCTGTAACAATTAAACTTACCCTCTGCTTCTGTATTTTTGACAAATTTTCAATATTTTTGTATTATGTATTAGCGTAAAGTTGTAAAACACGATACCAATATCTTTTTATTAATTATTTATCAAGATTGGCAATTTTTCAAGAACATTGAATCGTGGTGAAATACTTATATCTATAGGTGAGGTCTTATTTGAGGAGAAAATTTCTTTGATCAACTAACTGCATAGATACCCCTAGACGCGTAATCTATACATATGCAGATTGCGTTTAGAAAGTAAAAACTTTAACTGTCCTATTCGAATACAAACCGGTGTCGGTGGTCATGTTCGTACATACATACATACATACATACATTGAAAATATGTAAGTTAAAAGTTGAAAATAAAGTTGTTTTACTGTTGGTGTAGTAGTGCAATCAACGTGAAACAATGTCAACAACACGCGGGAGGTGTTGATAAAAATCGCAAACCGTGAAATCAGCAAAGTGAAAAAGAAAACCTGGCAAAGGTATATATTTAAAGTAAAAAAAAAACATTAAACACAGTCAAATATACATGTATGTATAAGCATTTTCGTTCAAACATACAATACAAATATATGTGCATTTGTATACTTGCCGCTGAGCGGGGAAAGCGAGCAGAGCGAAGGGAATTTCAAACATAAAGCGACCGAGGGTATCAGCGCAAGCAACAACAGAAGCTTTGGCATAAATAAATGATTAAATTTTAAAAGAGCAATGCGACAGAAACGTTGGCATTTACTGTCCAATTTATTTTCATTTTCACGTCAAATTTTCTATAAGTACCCTTTCTTCTTTGTACCGCTTATTTTTTCAATATTTTAACACTTCCCACCTACAACGGTACCAACCACCAGCTACTACTACGGAAAAACAGTGTGACAACATAAAAAAGGCAAACATTTCAGAGGTTTACACAACAACACTTGAGTGAATTTTTCATAATTAATTTTTCTTGTTCAGTGGTTTTGTACAATCAGCAATAACTATCACAAACAGACATACCTGGGTATGGGGATATGCACTATGAACTTGTCGGTATATAATAAATACAAACATGTACAAATCCACGTACGTAAAAGGCATCGTGGGTCACAATGTCCAAGTGACAGCTGAAAATGTCATTGGTCCATTGCAATCCAGTGACGTTGTATCAGCGAGTCCGATAAAGTCTCAAACTCTTCCCGCACCTGTCCGCACAGCAGCCGCATAGTAGTAATCAACATCATCAACATCAGAGTCAGCAACAATTGTAACAGCTATAACAAAAACACTTTCAAGTCTTATAGCAAGGTAAATATCCAACATTTTCAGCAGCACTACTTCATCGTCATCTTTACACCAACCAAAGTTGCGACAGCCCACAGCGATGGATCTGGAAAGCAACAAAAACAAGCTGCAATGTCGACCACAGCAACGTCAGCATCAAATGCATATTCATGACTCCAACAAAATCACTGATACATCCAAACATAAATATACCTTCTGGGTATAAATACATACCTACATGTACATACATAGGTATTATGTATATATGCATTAGGGATGCTCATTTTTCGTATTTTAGCAATCCCGTATTCGCTATTATCCAACAATTTAGTGTGAAAAAGGTGACGAAATTGTTTGTGAAACTTTCTGACTTTAAAATATATTGCAAATTATTGAATTTAGTAAAACCATCACGGATAAACACAATTGTAGTGAAAGCATATATTTTATTGTATTTAGGATATACATAGTCCAATTTAATTAAAAACAAAAAACTAAATGACTGGTAAAATTTCCATACAGTTGCATATTAACAAAAGCCTTAAAAATATTTGTATACATAGATCAAGTATATTTGGTTTTTTAATATATTCCAATATTAAAAATTGCAGCACCTAAAAAAGCACGGGGTCCAGTAAGTGCTATCCCTAGTACGTATAGAAGTGAACAGTACATAAATATGCATCAGGGGCAGCGAAAATTAAAACTGAATCTAGTAAGGACAAAATGGTCTTCGGCTTTCTTTAATAAGTAGGTGATAAGCATAAAAATAACTACTGGTGTGCATGAACATCATACAAAACACCAAAATTATCTTATGTTCAAACAAAAAAATCGACAGCCACACTGCAAAACCCCGTAAGTCACTATTTTTCCAAAAATAAGGTTCTGAGCCTTTCCCATAGATCGTGATATTTCGCTCATTAAAATGCAGTCAAAATTGGGTTACAACTTCCCGTTTCCCAGTGGTGAAATGTAATAACCGTCGCTCATATACATACATACATATGTTATAATTATCACAGTTTTTCGCCTCTCCTGAAAACTTTTTGGTTTTGAACATACAGGGTTTTGCAGTGTGGCTGTCGAAATAATGATCGTAAATGTGTGACTGAGATTTTCAAGGTTTTTTAATACGAATATTTTCTGCTTAAAATCCTGTGATGAGTGATTTCGATCATTTAGTTTCAAAGATTATCGCTGTCTTAGTCTCTACGATTCCATGGGCGTAAGATGGCTTACGATGTAAAAAAAAAACAAATGTTTCATTTCCGATTCGATAAATCACGGTGCACTGATGAACTAGCTATGAAGAAACTTTACATTGGGGATTTTTAGTCAATAATTCATGAGCTAAAAAATTTTTATCTTTTCTTCTCTAAACAGTTTAGGTCTCATTTCCACTTTCTTAACTCTCTAAAGAAAATTATCAGATATTTACAGTTCCCTTCATAAAACTTAAATACGTAGTACACCTGCCATACCTTATGATTTTACCAGGATATCTTAAGCGATTTATTATGGAATATACGTAAAAGTCCTTACGGTCTAATCTGTTATATGGAAGGTATATATTATTCATCCGATCCGAAGATTATTATTTTTTAATACATTTTATAAGTCTGAAGGCACAAAGTTCAAGGCTTGAAACAAGATTAAAAAAAATATATATTCTTGAAAAACGATTTAAAACTCATTTTTACAACAAAAGATGGAACTTTTTCGCTCCCTGATATAATCACGAATGAATACAATTTGTGTTGGTAAGTCCCAACTGTACGTAGCATTAGACACCTACGCTCCAGTTTAGGTTATAGTTGTATTCCATAGTCGCTCACTACGAATCAAATGGGAATGGCTGCTTTACTACTGCGCTATAAGTGAATAAAGACCCGCTGTTTGGATTAAGTATATGCATCTGAATACCCTGGAGGAAATTGACTTTGTTTCTCTTCCTATTTTGCATGGTAAGCTCGCAATGTTCTCCTTAAAAGTTGTATGGAATCATAGAGTAATATCCATTATATACCACTTACACATATTATTTTCGTATAATTCAAAAATTCGCTAATAACACTACTTTTACCGACAATAGAACAAAAGCTTAAAAACCGCTCATGCCAAAACGAGTAATACTGGTTTTTGGTGCTTACCAAGAGGGTGTTGGGTTTTGCATATTTGCATACGTATATATAATTTATTCAATGGGGTTTGCTTACGTTCGTTGAAAACTTGGCATAATATTTGGTTAATTCCGCTTTGTCACCCCTATAGTAGTAGAGTGCAAGTGTGCACAAATGCATTCATAAAGCCTCAGAAGAATGTGGTCATATACTCTTACGTATGAAAATGAAAAAAATAAATTTTTTTTATGTATTTTAGGCACTTTTAATAAGTTAAGTTAGCCACATTTTAAGCATTTAACTAGTTGTTTACTAGGCACTTATAAATTTTATAACTTATTGTATTGAACTGTATTATAGTTTTCTTCGTACCGAGTCCAGGTAAGATAGACGTAAAATAAAAATATTGAGAAAGTTTTTCGTTTCAACCGTTATTTTTTATTTTATGAAAGTCTACTGCTACTAAATAATAAGAGAAGAAGACGTAATGAAAATATATGATATGCGTTTTGACACAAAATTATTTTATAAAAGCTATAGTTATCGAACTGGAACCAAATTTTCTCTGGGCCTACCTAGCACATACAAATATCTAAAAATGTTTATTTTTTATTGCGATTTGTAAGGTATATAAAAGTATAAAAGTTGACTTGAATATTAGTTGACCGAAAGACTTGCAGGAAAAGCCTTTCTCGTCCGGACTAGTAGTAACATATTTACAAGGCGTAAAATGGAGACCAAACTTTGAAGTTCTTCAAAAATCATAAAACTCTAACAAAATAAACGTGTGGTGAGACAGTGAATTAAACTTTAAGAGATTAGGGTTAATCCAAAAAAAAAAAGTATTGTCTGAATAGGAAAGAACAAACGAAGCAAAATGAACTTGATTTTAGGAATTACATTTGCAATGTTTTTTACATTATAAACAGTAGCTTGCTGCTTAATGTAATGAAATGGAAGTTATATACATATTTGAGGTGAAATTTGAAATAACTTATCTTTAAATTGATTAATTGATCCATTTAAAAGTCAAAACAGACAGTAAATGGATTTTCGTTACTACGTTCAGACTTTTTGTGGGGCGACGCCATGGCGTATGGGTAACAAATTTTTATGGAATAAGGAGGAGGAAAAAACAAAATTTGTTGTTATCTCAACTGTACCAAGAGAAGCTTAATGAAGTTTATTATCCATATGACCAACCTAGCATACTTTCAATAGAAATGTATCTAACGAAGCTCTGATGAGATCGTCAGCAAAATCTCTTATTTCAGCGGCAGCCAACAGCAGTTGCAAATATCTGATTGTAATTTAAAAGTTTTATTCTTAGCACACGCACCCCCTGGAGGTAGGCCCAATGAAACACAATAGCAATTGACGTATATTCCTGGGTTAACCTGTAAAAAGGCCGAAACTTTGAGACACATGCATTGTTTAACTAAACGGTGTTTTCCGGTCAATTTATTTAATATATTTTAATCCTTAGTTTAGTCTTTTATTTGCTAACCAATCTCCAAAAGGGCCAGTATTCAGCTATCCACTTCATGACGCGTTCCGTACCGGTTACAAAAGTGCTAGTTAAAGCTATCCACAAGCAGCACTACCCCCAACCTATCCAAAATTGAACCAAAATTTATCCAAAGCCAAACTATCTTAGGACTGTCCTAATGAGAACCTATTCAGAACGGGTTGCCAAGTAATGCACTGGTAAGAATTGCCACCACCAATGACATCGCCATGTAAAAGTATACAGCTTTGCTTAGGGATTGAGCTAAGACTGATGGTGTCTCCAAACGGCGTGTCTCAGGCATAGTTCTGAGCTAGTCCAATTGCACCGCTCGAATAGAGCTAAGAAAACTTATAGCTCAGACAAGTTAGGTAAGGCCCCTACTAACAGATCAATACCAAATTGCTTCCTTTCGTGTGATATCTTCTACATGATACTAGATATGTTCGGCCGATTAGCGATTAATTTTAAATCCTCACAACGCTTCCTGGGAGATATAAACAAAGAAATAAGAATAATAATCATAGATAAATGTAGAAAAAAGTAACATGTTGTTGTAAATATAGGACTATAGGATTCCTGAGCATATATTTGAATGATCACATGGACCGAATGGCAGGGGGAACGGAGACTCGGCCTCTCCAACCATCCATTTGTGGAATATGTTAGACTTAAGATTATTTTGTTATGTTAAGTTTTCTTTTGTAACACTTTGTATTTTATAATAGAATGTTATACATTCGCCATCAGTCGACCGCTTTATGGTAGTGTCGACTTAAAATAAAAAAAAATAAAAAAAAAAAAAAAAAAAAAAAAAATATTTTATTTATGACACCTGACCCAACTGAAAACACAGCTGGATGACAAGTCTGTCTAATTTTCTCCCTTGTGGCGGTCTCAAGGTCAAGTCTCTAATAAATGGCACAGAAAATTTGACTATGACATCAAGTGAGGTGTTTCTTGGAGTATTTCAGATCACAGTACATTATTGTATTGATATACGATGTAGATGGTGAGTAGATTTAGCTATAAGCTAGGTAAATAAATGAATGTATTTCGACAAGGAAGGGACCCAGGTAGCATGGTTCAACTCTGCCAAAATCACACAGCTGCCACTAAAGGGGAAAAGAAAATTAATATTTCAGTCATATGTTTTTAAGAAATCATAAACATAAAATGTTTATTTTGCTCAGAAACACTCTATCCATACTAAGTATGTATATTTGTACCTGATGGTACCATATAAGAGCAGTACTGAGTACTACTTAAATTGCTTATTTGAATGAATCGCAAGCCAAAAATGAATTTTCAACCTTTACACGTCCCATTTATTTTGTATACTCAACTTGCTATTTGATATTTTAGAGGCCCAACCAAATAAAAGATTATATCCTAAAGCAAACAGTAACAACAAATGAAGCCTTAGGCAAAAAAGTGTAATAAAAACAAGGCCATCAAGCACAATAATTTTACATAATAAAATTTCAAATGAGCCAGCGTTACACACAGACAAAGGTCAGCTGAAAGGGCCGCCAAAGCGGAAACAAAATTGAATAAGTTTACAAAATATACAAGTATATCTCTAAAATTGTTGTAACTGCTACTAACAGCAAAATTATGCACCAAATGCTGCCACCACCACCGTTATGAAAGAGACATTGTAACAATCACAATAGTGTTAAATTGGTATGGGTGTTGTTGTGCTGTGAGACCACCAGCACGGCTTATCGCCTGAAACAGAGCAACCAAATGAAATGTTGAATAATTTAATAACTTCACTTGTACAGATTGCATAAAAGGTAACTAAAAAAAACCATCTCCTAAAAGAATAATGGGTAAGGGTGAGTATGTATGTGTGTCTGTATGTTGCAATTCTCCTTTCACTTGTGCATAGCTGTTGTTATGAAATTCACTCCATTTCTTTCCCATTTATTGTTGCGATATTATTTTTTTTTTCTTTTGCCGGTGTACTTTTGCACTTTTGCTACTTAATTCGCCATCAGCGAACCCAGAGGACCCCCAGTATCCTTGTGACCTCGCGCGATTCATTTTTGCAGCGTGCCGATGCAACCATCTAGACCGTAATATCATACTTTGAAGTTAGTTTATAAGCGGATGAAGTTGTGAATGGAAAATTTTTCGAAGAAGAGAATGCTCCCGCATTTAACTTTCATGAAATTATAATTTTGTTTGTAATATGAGAGTCTCGGAGGGGTAGAAAGGCTGCGCCCTTTTGTATGGTGGTTACCAACTTAGGGCTATAATTGTTGTTCTCTATACGATGATGATTTTCGAGCAAAGATGACTTGCGAAACTTTTAAAAGTAAACTTTAGCATGTACTTGCAATAAAAATAACGAAGACGTTGGAGCAGCAAGCATTTTGTTGAAAATATTTTAATTAAGACATCCCATTATATAGCATACCATACGTATTCATACATCAGAGGGATAATTTACATGGCACTTTCGGTTGGCAAAAATCAAAATTAACTAAAATTAAGAATAAATCATATGAGTACGGTAATATTTTAATTTCCTGATTTGAAAATTGGGATATTCCGCAAGACGATGATGATGATGAGCTAAGCGCTTGACCCATAGGAAAAAATTTGATCTTCAATTTTAAAAACTCATCTTAAGAAATAATATATGTAATTATAAACTCCAAATATCTATGCGTCGGATCTGAAATAAGTTAAGAGTATTGGAAAATACCTTGACGCAGGGGCAGTCTGTGTGAAAAAGAAGTTCTTTGAAAGTGAGTGCTCTTGAACTCACTGGAGACTTATTCTAATGAATGGGCATCCTGCGTCATAAAGATATACTAGGATATATAATTTTTTTTTTCTCAATTGAAAACCTCACTCAATTTAAAGTATTTATCCTTAAAAAGTCGAGTTTCCCAACAAAACAATTTAACAAAATTATTTAAAGTGCATTTCAGGACTACATAAAGTTACAAAATAAGAATATAAATGTTTAATAAAATCGGTAATAAATATCTTAAATAGTAAATGCAATAATAAGTTAATTATAAATTAAAAAGTTGAAAATTAAATTAAAATGGAGAAATGAAACCTATACGCTTATTACGATAACAAATAATGTTGGATGAATAAAATGTGGATACATACATATGTAATCGAAAAAGTGGTTTATATGCAACAATACTATCGGAATAGCTTCATTTACTTGGAAAACGGTATTTCCGAAGACAATAATGTCAGGCTCTTACAATAAATCCTACTGGACTAAGTATACAATTGAAAAGTAGAGTTTTTTTCGGTGAACAAAAACAACTCCGTATTATTCTTCTGAGCGTAACCGGAAATTTTGCCCAGAATATCGTTACCACCAGTAATGCTATTTCTCTTTAATCGCATGGCTGGCCTCCATGGAAACGCAGTCAGAAACGAAGAACTTGCAATTGAGAAAACATTTACTCCAGATTTAATTGGTCCGATTAAGAGCTTTATAAATGTTTTCGTTGATGCCTGGTAGGTGCGCTCTTTAAACGATCAAATGACATTGTTTATAGCAATTAATAGATTTTCTTAGGAAATTTTATTATGTATCAGCATAGTAAGCAAAAATGTCCTATGCGATGAAACTTCATTCACTCGAACATACGTTATCGCTGAGTTTTCATTTTTTAAAATTTTTTAAAATTTTATTTTTTTTTGTGTCCTTTTAAGGTCATATCCAATTATTGTAGAAATAAAGATAAACAACAACCCTTTTTCTAGTATGTATTTAAAATCTATTTTAAAAAAGACGATTCACGAGACATTTTGTAATAATTCAGTCAAGATTCTGATTCTCACCACTCACTTCGGCATTACTTTTATTCTTTCTAAGTAAACTTCAACCGTTACGACACCGCTTACTAACACTTATTATTCACAAACGTGCGACAATAGTAGTAACCAGAATGAAAACGGCAAACGACAAGCGGCATCTGTCAAATTATTTTTACACGTGTTCTTATGGGGTGGAATTTTTTGAACACGACGCGACAAAGCGGCAATCAATCACAGATGCCGCTGTCGCCAGATTAAATCTAATTCTATTTTGACAAGCGGCAGATGGAGGCGTTTGGTTTTTTTGACAATAAAAACGAAAGGAAGAGTAAATAACTTGTAAAATAAGTTCCAATAATTACAGAATATGTCTCTTTCACACTTTTTACAACATTTTTTGCTACTTTTCAAGATGATTCGCACCTGTCGCCCCTGCTCCCATTATAATCATGTCGCCAATGCTTGACGGCAAATATCGTCAAGCTTTAGTTTTTCGTCGTTGTCGTTCGCCGCCGTCGTGTTCATTGTGGACGGGCCTAATATGTGAAACAAATTCAAGTTCTATGAAAAAACTACATTAATTGTCTACAAACGATTAAACGCCAGTAACTGTGTGAAATTTCCACTTCTGTACCGTAAGTTTGCATTAAAAATTGCGCTTCTTGTAAATATGTATGTATGAATGCATGTCTCAACCTATGCATGTGCCACTACCACAGCTATTTGCTAAGTGTTCTCTACAGACGAAGGGAAGAGTCATGCAAAGCCCTGAAGTGATATCAAGTGCCAATATGTGAGCCCATATCCAATTTATTAAGCTTTATTCGCAGCAATTCACGTCGTTATGGTAGAAGCAGCACTCTGGCATTGGCCAACATAGCCGCAAAAGTCTCTTGGTAGGCACCCTCACATACTTCTTTCCTTAAGTGCGCATTCTTTCGAGTCATCGATTTCTATGTAAAGACTGCACGCAATTTAACATTAAATGGATATGGTTGCTATAAACAGTGTCATTTCCATGCAAATTTTGCCCGTTTTTCCTTTACAATGTTTAAGTTGTTAATGATTTTTTTGTTTCTAGTTTTTCGCATTACGTTTATCAAACGATAGAAACCCTTCTTTGTCTTTCTTCTCATTAATTTTTGTTTTTATCCAATATTCTTGTTTTGTCATCAAATCAATATCTGTTGTTAAGGGTGCCCTCCATAAATTCAGACAGAAAAAAATCAGAAATACAATTTTTTGGAAAAATTTTTTAGAAATCATTTTTCAGAAACCAAAAGTCAGAGGGAAAAACTCAGAAAACTGTTTTCAGAAACCAAAATTCAGAAACACATTTACGGTCATGCATTAACCCACTCGTTATCTATATTTTTATTTTTATAACAATATTATGAATGATTTTTTGGTTAGTTTTGAATGGGTTGTGCTGCACTTAATTGGTAAATATTAACAATTATAAGCCATAAACGGTCCTATGTTAACCCATAAGAGTTGCTATAAATATTAGTAAGGTTCTTTGGCAAAGTAGCCTATCTTAACATTCAGAAAGTGAAATTCAGACCTAAAAATTCAGAAGGTAATGAGATGGCAGAAAAAATTTGAATTTTGTGCAAAAATTTAAATTTTTTCTGCCATCTAATTACTTTCTGAAGTTTTAGATCTGAATTTCAGTTACTGAATTTTTACTTCTGAAATCTTACTTTTTGAATTTGGACTTTCTGAAAAAATGTGTTTCTGAATTTATGGGGGAACCGTTGTTAAGCCAGCTACGTTTCGCAAAAAAATTATAAAATGTTTATATACGTACATATGTATGTATGTACAGACGTGTTCGAAATAATAAGAACAGGCGAAGCGAAAGTAGAGATCGTTCTAACAAATTTTAAAGGTAAGCTTTAAAAAAATTTCTTTCTTATATTTTTATTGTACATATTTTAAGCTTTTAAAAAATACTAAAAGTTGTGTTGAAACTCGTATAAATTTTTTTATGCTGGCAATAATGTTGAACTAAGTGCAAAATTAGCTGTTCGAAAAAATAAGAACAAGTTGGAAAATTGGTAATAATTTCAGTTTAAATGTTTATTAAATTTACAGAATAGAATTATTTGTTTAAGATTAATTAATATGAAGTAGCCCCTCCTCGATTATTGATTACTTCGGCACATCTGGACCTCATAGAAGCTATCAAAGTCTGACATCTGTAGAGTGGAATATTTTCCCATGTATTCTTCGCTGCAAGCCAAAGTTCCTCCAAATTTCTGGGTCTTGCATCCCTAACACCTTTTCTTACATCAATCCAAAGATGTTCAATTGGATTTAGGTCCGCCGATTGTGCCGGCCAATCCATAACATGGATATTATTGTCCTGGAACCAACGCTCTGCCTTCTTTGAGGTATGCTTCGGGTCGTTGTCTTGTTGAAAGACCCATCGCAAAGGCATTTCCTCTTTAGCGTAAGGCAACATTACGGCTTCTAAAATATTATTGACGTAATAGGTGGCATCCATTTTTCCAACAACTTGAACTAGAGGTCCAACACCATTCCATCCAAAATACCCCCAAAGCATGAGTCTGACCCCGCGTGAGATTGGCGTAATATCTTATGGACGGACGAAACAAAAATAGTCCAATTCGATCATGGCAAAGATAAACAGTACGTTAGACTCCCTTCTAATCAACAATTCCAAGAAAAGTACACTGTAAAAACTATAAAGCAAGTAAATATCGGACTCATTATTTAAAAAATCCCTGTAAGTCTTGCATATTAACAGCAGCACTTTCACCACAAATGTATCTAAAATTTATATTATGACGAGCTCGCCATTTTTGAAGCCAACCGTTAGAACTCACAAAGCCACTGACCCCCAGTTTTTGGGCAACTTCTTTTGCCTTTTCTTAAATAATTGACCCAGATATGCGAATGTTCTAGATTCTTGCCCTACTAACAGTTAAAACACATTTCATCTATTTTTTTCCTATCGGTTTTCATAAAAGACCTTCTGGATTCAACATTGCTGCCAGACAGCGATTTTACTCGAATTTCTTCTTTCTTTTTTATTTTCAACGCAGTCTGCGTTTTTTCAATTTTGAATTTGATCAAAAAATCAATAACATTTGAAACAATGGGCAGACCATAAATAAAAATAGGTTTTGTACGATTTTATTATGTAAACTTATGCACGAACAGACCAATTATTTTGGTCACCAGCGTTAATTATTTAAATTTTTTTGGTTTAGGCTCAGGATTGACCTCACTATCTCATAACACATCAAATGTTTACGATAAGGCAAATAACTGTCCGCGTCCGGCCAAGAGAGTGTCCGCCTAAGGGAGGGTAATTTGTTCTAAAAAATGTACTTACAACTTGGTGCATGAAAAACTGTCCGGCCAAAGGAGGTGTCCGTCCAATAGAGGTGTCCGTTAGGAGAGGTTTCTCTGTATATGCCGCTCAGATACAACACTGCACTACGATGAAGAAAGGCAGCTAAGTCTACTGCTACCAAATGTTATCATCCAGACCTCTCATTTCATCCGTAATTCCCCTCTGTAGATATCGTAATTTAGGATCGCGAAACGCAGTGCTTTACAATAATTCTATATATTACTTTCCATACTACTCCGGTGCGAACGTAAGCAATAAAAGTCACCAATAAATAGCTCTAACGATTCAAAGTACGTATTGATTTTTCCCTTGGGTAGGTACAATGAGCCCCTCAGCTTAACATATCAAACCCGTATCAGTTCTTATTTGCATTGTTAAGCGTTTGTATTAATATACATTTTTATCATATTGCAATTTCTGCCACATTTTGTGGAGAGAAAATATTTAAACATTAACCACCAATGCTCGTTAATATGAACCTATCTATATACACAACAACACTACTCTTGCGAAAATATGCAACAAAGAGTAAAACGTTCAATAAATATCTGCAACCACAATGCAACGAATACGCGAAAGAATGTAGCGACCTATAATGTTTGCTGCATACCGAATCACGTGGCAATTATAATGGGTG
Source organism: Sphenella marginata (assembly GCA_951509765.1). Classification (NCBI taxonomy): domain Eukaryota; kingdom Metazoa; phylum Arthropoda; class Insecta; order Diptera; family Tephritidae; genus Sphenella; species Sphenella marginata. Next base: position 31,171,486 of record OX608082.1, on the reverse strand, counting down.
CGTTAATGAAGCACCGACGATCATTCAAAAAACACATTCGCGAAACTTTATTTATTTATTTATTTATTCAAGCCAATCAGCATACAAATCTTATAGGCTATGTAAACTTATATATATATACAGTAAGCAATAATACAATAATTCAATGCTATTACTTATAAAAAGTAGTTAAAGAACTCAAAAAGCGATCTTTCGAACCTGAAAAATCTACCTCGATAAATCTAGAGATTCTGTTGAACTCAATTAAGACTCTAGTAATTGGTGCATTTCTCGCATAAAGAGATTTAGAAATACCAACATGGAAGAACTCAGAGCTACGAAGAGCTCTAGCTGGAATGTTTATTAAGATCCTTTCAAGGAGTACGGGGCAATCAACAACACCCCGAAACAAATCAAAAATAAATGACAGCGACAAAGTTATTCTCCTGTTCTGCAATGATCTCAAGTTAATCAACAAGCAACGCGCTTCGTAAGTCGGGAAAGGCTCCGTGAATCGTAAGTTGCGCAACGCAAATTTTAAAAATACTTTTTGGATCCGTTCAATCCTTACAATGTGGCAATTGAAGTAAGGCGACCAAATGAAACAGGCATACTCAAGCTTGGAACGCACAAATGCCGAAAATAATAGCTTAAGCGAATAAGGATCGGTAAAATCCGAACCATGACGCCTAACAAAAGCCAACATGGCATACGATTTAGAGATACAAAGGTTAATATGACTTGCAAAAGTAAATTTCGAGTCAAAAATTACTCCCAAGTCTTTAATTTCACTTACCCTCGACAAGGGCGTATTTGATATGTATATGATATGATGTATCAATGACATTGACACGTTTCGAAAAAGTTATATGAAAACACTTACTAATGTTTAGTGCTAGCCGATTATTCTTACACCAGTTACCTAATTTATCCAAATCTAATTGCATCATTTCGGAATCATGAATGCTATTGATTATAGAATATATTTTAAGGTCATCCGCGTACAGCAGAAATCTTACTGTAGAGAAGCAAGCGCAAATGTCATTGATGAACAAGACAAAGAAAAGTGGGCCCAAGATGCTTCCTTGTGGAACACCAGAGCAGGCGACGAAAGGAAGAGACCTTACATTGTCAACCACCACCATACAACGGCGATTGTATAAGTAAGATTCAATCCACCTCAGAAAAACAGAATGAAATCCCATCAAAGCTAGTTTTTTAGTCAGAATTGAATGTGAAATCCGATCAAATGCTTTAGAAAAGTCAGTATACACTGTGTCAACTTGACATCCTGATTGAAAGGCTGCAATGCAGTCATCAGAGAAGATAGCCAGGTTAGACACAGTGGAGCGCCCTGGAAAAAAGCCATGCTGTTCTGGGCACACGACATTCTTGACAAAAAAAATTAGTTTCTCTTGAATAATGCATTCAAAGAGCTTTGCTGTGGCAGAAAGTTTTGAAATGGGCCTATAATTGCTAACGTCATTTTTATTGCCACTCTTGAAAATAGGTGAGATCAGAGCTAATTTCCATGCATCTATAAAAGTACCCGAAGATAAGGAATTATTGAAAATTAACAAGAGAGGATAAGCAAGGGTATTACACCGCTTGAACAGGTACACAGACAAGCCATCAACATCGGTATTTGACGAGGGTTTAAGCCGAGAAATGCCCCTAAGTACATCGTCAGTAGACAATACAAGGTTCCCAAAATCTAAAGCAGGATGGGTGTTGAACCAAATGTCATCACAATTGCCAGAATCGGATACAAAATTGGCCATAAAATAATCGGAAAAAAGATTTGCCGCATCCCCAGGAGTATCAACCACTCTGTCACCGAGAAAGATAGATGATGGAATATTAGATACAGCCTTCTTCGAGTTAACGAAATTCCAAAATGATTTTGGATTTGATTTCAAATTTTCTTCACAATTAAAAATATAGTTTCTGTGTAAAAATTTTTCCAGACACGCAAATTTCTTTTCACACTCTTTATACTTAACAAAAAAAGCCCTATTTTGACTATTTTTAAATTTACGGAAGAACTTATTTTTCAGATTACGAAGTTTCATCAGGGCAGCGTTATGCCAGGGAACTTTGTACTTCTTTTTTGAAACAACAGGAATGCAGCTTTTACAAACATCCACGACGGTAGATCTAAATATCTCAAAAATATTTGTGGTATCGAGATTATAAAGCAAGTTATCCCAATTAACTTGCTGCAAGAGGTTGTTCAGATTCGAAAAATCACACCGCTTGAAATTAAAAGAAAAATTTGCTGTAGCATTACCAGTTACGGAGTATTTATAAAATTCAATATCAAGAACTAGAGGAACATGATGCATATCCGTTTTAGTAATCGGTGAGGTGCATTCATGCAATGTGAAATTTAAGTTGTTACTTAGAAATATCAAGTCTAAAGTACGTCCAAGATTGTTAGGAAAACAGTTAACTTGTCTTATATCAATACTTAAAAAACTATCTACTAAATGAATTTCAGAAGAACTATTGACATCACATGCAATTAAGGCAGAACTTGAAATAGTCCGGGACCATCTAACATTGCACAGATTGAAATCTCCCAACACGCAGAGGTGATCATCACCAACTTTGTTTATAGCCAATGACGTAATGTTGTCAACGTGTGCGGTATATAGCGCATGCGTACTATTGGGTGGGATATACGATGCACAAATAAAAGCAGAGTCCGAGATACCTCGAATGTGTACACAAATTTGGTCAAGCAAAGGGTTATTATTATCCAGTATTATCTCAGAACAGTGATGTTTACAATGAACAGCGATGAGAACTCCACCACCCCTTGTACAACCTGTTGTAGTGTACTCATACAAACATATGTACATAGCGTGCAACAGCCACGACCTACATGCATGTCTGTTTGTATAGCCGCATTTGAAAAATGCATTTGACACCTTTGACCAATAGCGTTGCTTAAAGTATGTCAATACTTTAGCTGAGCCAGCATTTATTCTGGATCTCTGCTTGGTCTGACGCTAAGCGCTTCTATTGGCTAATGCAAGTAATTGCCAAGCTGAAGTTGAATTCAGCTACATAGAAGCCGAGAAAGAGGAGGAGTCTAGCAAATAACTTTCTGTGACAAATTTCTGTATAAATAGAATAAGATTTGTTAATAAAGACTCAGACATGATTTGAAGTGAACCACATGATTATCTCTCACATTTATTCCGGCTGTCTCCCCGATAGCCTATTTGATCGGCCGAATCTCTCCGGCCTTTACAATGAGAGAGATACTTTTTAAAATTAAAACCATTCACCCCTTGGGTCCACCACATGGCGATCCTGCCAAATCAATGGAACAAAAAGGAAATTGTATACATTCCTTATTAATCAAAGCTTAGTGAGATACAATGAAGGAACATAAAATGATAACATCAGCAAATTCAGATGGATTTGCAAAACTGCGTGCAAGCAAAAGGTCCACGTCGTTATGTTTTGATAAAAATGAGAACTTCTCAGTTGACGAATTCTTACACAAAAATCGTAACGCGCCAACCCTTGAACAATTGCGCGATGATTTGGGATTATATCTAAAGGGCTTGCGTGCTTCAATGATTGATCTCATAAATGCTGATTATGCAGACTTTGTTAGCCTGTCTGCAAATCTCGTCGGTTTGGATCAATCTATTGCCAAAATAGAATTCCATTAATGGTGTTTCGTAAGGAAGTTGAAAATGTCCGTTCACTTGCTAAAGATGCTACTACTGATGCACGAAATAGCTTGGAGAGAAAACAGCAACTACGCAAACAAAGACGAAATTTAGAATGTTATCAAAAAGTTATAGATACAATGCATAAGTTGGAAAGCTTATTACAGCATTCAACAACTTAAAAGACAAACTAATTAACCCGCCCATTTTACAGTATCCAGACTTTGACAAACCTTTTATACTAACAACAGATGCTTCTGATTTTGCATTAGGAGCCATACTATCACAAGGAGAAATTGGGCACGATTTACCAATTTCCTATGCAAGCAAATCCCTACAAAAACATGATATCAACAAGCCAACTATCGAAAAAGAACTGTTGGCAATTCATTGGGGAATAAACTATTTTAGAACATACCTGTATGGTAGAAAATTTATTGTTGTCACTGACCATAGGTCCCTAAGTATCACTATTCTCACACAGAAATCCGTCATAGAAAATGGCGAGAATTAGAATAGATCTATCAGAATATGATTTCGAAATTGTATACAAACAAGGTAAAATTAACACAAATGCTGACGCACTATCACGAATTAAGTTAGATAGTGACGTACTTAAATCAATGATTCCCACTAGTAAAATTGAAAAAGAAGATAAGAAAATTAACGTAGTAACAAGGAGCAAGGCCGCGAATTTAAAAGAAATGAAAGAAAAGAATTTAAAAGAAAACGATAATAAGGAAACCGGTAGACGCATTAAGGAAAGCACATCTCATAAGAAGCCTGCGCAACTTCACATTTGGGAATGCACATCCTTTAATGACGTAAAGAATATGAAGAAATTAAAATTTAATATTGAAAAAGAAAGTGGTACCACAATTGAATTAATGAATGATGAAGTGCACGTAACTTGTAGCGATGACCCTTTGAATCTAGATTCAATGTTGGAGAAACTACATAGTTTGCTAAGGAATTCACATATAAAGGAGCTAGCCCTTTGTGAAAAAGATTATATATATAAAAATATTGATATAAATGTATTCAAGAGGAAATACAATGAGCTAGAAATGAATAAACGCGCGCCGATACAAATACTAATATACAAAGCTCCAAGGGAAATAAACAGCATGGTAACAAAATACAAACTGATAGACGAATTTCACTGCTCAAATATCGCAGGCCATTTAGGAATTCGAAAAACAATTTTAAAACTAAAACAAAGATACATTTGGAAAAATATGAGACAAATGGTAAAAGAATTTGTAAACAATTGCAAAAAATGCACTCAAAACAAAATTGTTAGACACACAAAAGAGCCTCTTGTGGTGACAGACACCCCGGCATCTACATTTGACACTATCGCGATTGACACGGTCGGTCCGCTTCGCATATCAAACGGCTATAGATACATATTGACAATGCAATGTGATCTATCAAAATTCGTAATAGCACACCCCATTGAGTCAAAAGACGCAAAAACAATTGCGACCACGCTGGTTGAACAACTGATTCTCAAGTACGGTTTCATAAAAACATTGAAATCAGATAGGGGTACGGAATTTGTAAATGAGTTAATGAAACATGTGTGCAACATACTTAACACGAAACAAGTATTTTCCACACCATACCACCACGAAACTATGGGCTCACTTGAGAAAAACCATAGGACACTTAACGAATTTTTACTTTCCTTTGCAGACGATTATGAATGGGATAAATGGGTTCCATATTACACTTTCGCTTACAACACAACCCCACACGTAGATACATTGTATTCACCGTATGAGTTAGTTTTCGGTAAATTACCCGCGCTACCAAACGACAATATAAATAAACAAACAAAAATTTACGACATTGATGACTATGCCAATGAGTTGAAATTGAGACTCCAAAGGTCAATACTCAATGCCAGGAACATTATCAAAACTGTTAAAGAGAAACGAAAGTCAAAATATGACAATAAAATAAACAAGGTTGAGTTGGAAATAGGAGATCTAGTGTATGTAAGACTAGAAAATAAGAAAAAAAGCCAAAGCCCATATCATGGCCCGTATAGAATTGTAAAACGAAACGGCGTAAATTCCATAATAGACATAAATGGCAAACACAAAGAACTGCACAATAATATTTTAAAGAAATACTTAGAAATAACCTAAGGCAAATAAGCCGACATATGTTAGAAATTACATATATATAGATGAAATTACATGTAAGGAAACACTTAGAGATAAGATAAAACAAGTACACCGACATCTGTAAATAATTATATTAAATATTTTAGAAAATTGTATGTAACCCAATTACACTTAAGCAAACCATACCCATAGATGTAAGTATGTATGTATATTCATATGAAAGGTATTTGCATAGCTCCACACAAAAATTTATTTCATTTTTATCAAACGAAATAAATTTTTCTCTTTTGCGGTAAGGGTGTAGTGTACTCATACAAACATATGTACATAGCGTGCAACAGCCACGACCTACATGCATGTCTGTTTGTATAGCCGCATTTGAAAAATGCATTTGACACCTTTGACCAATAGCGTTGCTTAAAGTATGTCAATACTTTAGCTGAGCCAGCATTTATTCTGGATCTCTGCTTGGTCTGACGCTAAGCGCTTCTATTGGCTAATGCAAGTAATTGCCAAGCTGAAGTTGAATTCAGCTACATAGAAGCCGAGAAAGAGGAGGAGTCTAGCAAATAACTTTCTGTGACAAATTTCTGTATAAATAGAATAAGATTTGTTAATAAAGACTCAGACATGATTTGAAGTGAACCACATGATTATCTCTCACATTTATTCCGGCTGTCTCCCCGATAGCCTATTTGATCGGCCGAATCTCTCCGGCCTTTACAATGAGAGAGATACTTTTTAAAATTAAAACCATTCACCCCTTGGGTCCACCACACTGTAAGGTCAGAGTTTCTGTCTTTCCGAAAAACGTTGTATAAGTTGGAGTCGAAATATTCTTCGTTGAAAAAACTATTATTTAGCCACGTCTCTACGAAGACGAAAACATCATACTCTTGATGTGAACTAAATAACCGCACAGACTGAGATTTTGTTCGCATTCCAGCCATATTTTGCATATAAATGCTTAAATGTTCGTTTCTTTCATCTGATCCAACCGATTGCTGCCGGACAACGGTTGGAGAACGCCGTTTTTTGACGTATACTTAAAAGGGCGCACAACTATATTTGAAGGCCAAAGCTCAGGCGATAAAAGCTTCGGGTACAAATGGGCATCAACACCAATCTTGAAATTAAGATGTCTTAATGATGATTTGGGATCAACATCTTTCTTTGTGGTGGCCATCTGCGCCCTAACATTAAATAGTTAAATCGACTCGTTTTCAATTGAGAATACCTTCTAAGGAGCCAATAAAAACTTTTTTGAAACATTATTCATTTATCGGCAAGTATGTACGCAAGAAACAGCAAAATTCATTTTTTCAAATAAAATAAAATTCATCGTTTTTGGTTTAATAATTTTTCACGAATCTACAATTTTAGTAGGTCTTCTTTGCATCCTAAAATTTTACTCAATTATAGATAAGAGCTGAATATAGAAATGGAACGAAATGCATAGAAACTATTAAACAACTATTTTTCAACCTAAGCAGTGATAATATCATGACCCTCGAACCAAATCGAATCTTATGAGATCATTTTAATTACTTAAAGTAATTTTTTTATCGTATAAAATCTTTATGCATATTCCCCCATACAATTCAAATTTGCTTGAGTTTACTTACCACGCAGATTATGGGGTTAGAATGCTTGTCGGACTACATCAACGAACTCGCTACCACGGTAGTCGGGCTGGTGTGGAAAATTGCTGTTAACGGAGCGTACCAGATTCATATCTGGCAATAGACTGTCATTATCAATTTAACCCTGTTTGGTTAGTCATTTCCCATTCCATGTATGTATGAGCCGACTAAGCAGGCCGAAGTATTGCTACAATAATAATAATAATACCACGAGCTTACTAAAAGTTCAGAAATGTGAAAACAAGTTTGAAAAACATTCACTTCAAGCATTAAAGTACATTTCTGTCCACTTATCAGCTCAAAGTCAAGTGATTATTAAATTAAAATTTTGTTTGGAAATTAATTTTAAATATACTTCTCTTTCCAGGTAAAGTACTTTTATTCAAAAAATTTCTTCGAACCATATAACCTATTTTTCAAACACTTTCTATTCAGAGACTATTTTGTAAAACAGTGATTGGCAAGCTAGCTTTCTGCAATGTTTATTGGGTTCATTGATTCAAGCACATTGGTATAAGTGCAAATCAGTGTTTTTTTTTTTTTTTGTTAGTTTGCACAGTTGTAGCTTTTGTCGTTGCAGCTGCTTGTTGATGGCTTTTTGAAGTTGCCATGATTGCGGATTACGATGATAAATTAATGAATGCACATTAAAAATATAAATGACCGCCACATACCGCACTAACAGTCGATAGCCACCATTTCTGTTATCTCCTGCCAACTGTGCTTCCTGTGCCCCACTGAAAACAGCCCAAAGTCCCTAGCTGAGAGGCGCTGCCAACAGTCGAATGAGCGTTTTGTTTAATGATGGCTAATAGAATTAAAGTTTGCGGCCGAATAATGACACAGCACTGCCATTTTGTGCGTCGTGTAATTGTCAATGTCACACAGCTGCAAATAGGTACGTTTGAATATTCGGGTGCTTCAAAAAAAATTGCAAAATTTACAACTTGTTACACTTAATGATAATTTTGTAAGAAAAAGAAAACAGTAGCTACCCATTTTATATATTTAAATTGTTTATTCAATCAAAGCAATAGTTTGCATAAAGGTTGAGAATGCAATAATTTGTAATACGAAAAATATGTCTGATAAACTCACTACACTAATTTTATTGAATAATGGCATCCGTCGCCATCAAAGAACTTGTTTGGTTACTACTCTTGCCGTTCCTGGCCCTGTAGTGGAATTCACTAACTTCGACTACGACGTTCGCAATCGACATTTTGTCGTACCGATATTTATCACGATATTGGTATTCACTAACTAGTGAACCGCATATTTGCTAGTGCAAACGACAGAATCGCTATTGAAAATCTCGAAAAATCGAACCGATCGAAATCCACTACTGGTGTAGGCTTTTAAAAGACATATGAACCGTTCAGTGCACACAATGACTAACTCCATCTGACAAGAAAATGAGAAATCCAATGATGTAATGCACATTATATTTGAAAATTCCCTTTATAAATTAAATTGAAATATAAATCGTAGAATGCATAAATATGGATATAGCTTTCGTTTAACGGTATATGAAAATAATAAAAAAACAATAAAACAGTTAGTTGCATTACACCTTTCATGTGACTGGGGGTTAATCAATTTGGCAACTAATAAAAGTAATCAAATTAACTTCAGGTATTAAATTTTTTATTTTAGAAAAATAAAGTCATTACACATTTTAAATACAGATTATAAATAAATAATAATTTGTACAGTTCTGTTGTTTATTGGATGTATAAATACAGTACAGAGCATGGAGTTGTTGTTGTTAGCAGTGCTTCGCCCTGCCCAAAGGGCCAGTACACTCCTAGTTGTCATCGAGCTCTTCTAACGGAAGTCCAAGGAAACGCGCTGTTTCAACAGGGTTGGACCAAAGTGATGGGGCGGTTAGAAGAGTGTGTTCAGAAGAACAGGAAAAGAGAAGTTGCGTGTCGCGGGGAGAGCATGGAGTTAGTCAGAATGGCTTCTAAAAAAAAAAAAAATTTTGGAGTGGCAAAAAAATTTTTTTAGTTAAATGGTGTTAATACTTGTGGTTCGGTATAGTTACTAAATTCACGAGAAGATATGACTATAACAAGTGTTGCGACACTTAAATCTCAGATTTTGAAGAAAGTGGAGTTAGTCACTGTGGGTACTGAACGGCTCACATGCACATATGTAGCTCGGATTTCAGTAAAGTTAATACTGGTCATTGATTAAAGCCCAACGAAGTTTTCTAAGCCTAATAAATGTTAAAACTGACTTGCGTTGCACGCATCTTAAAGTGTTACTAAATGAGAAATATTTGGAGTATCTATATTTTCCAAAAAGGTACCTTTAAGGACATCAAACATGTTCTACCTAACCATTTAAACAGAAATCGCTGAAACTGTCGCGTGACTAGGTGGATTTTTTTCGACGGCTCTGTACCATGCAAAAAAAATGGACACCCTGTTTCCATCGGAATTATAAACTTCAATGTATTCTAAGACCTTGGTCAAAATATTTCGAAAAAATTTTATGATTTACTGGAGCTAAATCGCGTTAAAATGTATCCTTTTTTATGTATAAAATGAGTATGAAAAAATAGGTATATTTAGCTGGAGTACAAAAGGTAAGCATAAAAAAGTTTAAAAATTTTATCAACGCAATCCATATTTCGAGGGGTACATTTGTGGAAAACTGTAAGAACTCAGCCAATTATTGACGAAATTGGACGATTAGAGTCTCATTTGAAAGGTATTTTCCAGACGTTGTCAGTTCTGCAAAATTTAACAATTTTTGGTCCAATTTATTTCACATTGCGAATATTAGCACATAGTTATACAATGATAATACTGATAAAATTTTCAAACTTTTGATACCTTTCATGAACATGAAATGGTATTATAACTTTGGTCCGATGTTTGTAAGTATGAGAAGAAGAAGAGATAGACCCACCATTAAGTATACCGAAATGGTCAGGGCGACGAGCTGAGTTGATCTAGCCATGTCCGTCTGTCCGTCTGTCCGTCCGTCCGTCTGTCTGTTTGAACGGGAACTAGTCCCTCAATTTTAGAGATATCTCGATGAAATTTGGTATGGAGCCGCCATTTTGTATTATATTAATCATTTGTCGGAACCAGTAAGATCGGACCTATACAACGCATAGCTCCCATACAATCGATTGTTCCGATAAATGGGTTTGGGCCTATAAATCTTGCAATCAAAAAGCTAGGAGATCGAAATTTTGCACTTTTGGTACATATTATATTTGTAACCTGTGTAGTGAAAATCATCCAGATCGGACCAACAAAACATATAGCTCCCATATAATCGATTGTTTCGAAAAATGGGTTTTGGGCTATAAATTTTGCAGTTAAGAAGCTAGGAACGTAAAATTTTGCAAAGTTGGTACTTATTATAAATGTGATGTGTGTAATGAAAATCATACAGATCGGAGTAACATAACATATAGCTTCCATATCACCGATTGCTCCGATAAATGTGGTTTGGCCATGTACACTTAAAAAATATATGCGTATTCTTGAAAGGTATAAAGCCTTCGGTACAGCCGAAGACAACCCTTTCCTTACTTGTTTATGCTTACTTTTGTACTCCAGCTAATTTATCATCTGAGGTGCTTTTTATTAAACAATATTTTTTTATACTCCTTTTATGAATAAAAAAGGATATTTTAAGCGTTTTTTATTGCGGTTTAGCTAAAGTAAATCTTAATATTTTTTCGAAATATTTTGGAAGAGTCCTTAGAAAAAAGAGAATTTTGAAATTCCGGTGGAAACACTGCAACTTTTTTTCGCGAGGCACCTTAATGTACATACTTTAATATACTGACACTTATGTATGTATGCGTAAACGGTATTTAAACAGCAGTTTTTAATGCATCAATTAATGCCAAACCCCAAAATCTGCAGCAGTTGCAATATTTATCGAGGCCAAAAATGCTTGACGATAATTTTGTACTGGTATTTAATTAAAACATTTTGTTGCTTTTTTTATTTCTTTTATTTAAACTGAGAGTTAATTTATATTTTTTTGCCATGCTGATACATACATTTAAAGATAATCGTTGGGATTCTCTGGCCATTTTAAGGGAACAAACATTGTTACGTTATTAGAATGTGTTAAAATGCTTTATTCAACATTAATCACGCCAAATTAAATATGAAGAGAACGGACTGACAATGTTGGCAAAGCCGATGGGCACCAAGTCCATCAGTTTAGTTTTCCCCTTGGAATTGGGAGATATGAATACTATATATGCTGAAACATTTCCAAGCATTCTCGACATAGACTAATCAGGGTATATCAAAGTGTATATAATATAAGACAGCAAACAAAGTAACAGAAAAGAAAGTTTTGAAAAAGCTTACTAAAATAAACAGTAGCATAAATATGCTATGTTTTGTTTGCAAAATGTTTGAACGTAAGAGTAGTATATTAGAATCGGCACTTACTGTAAATATGTTGCTACCAATTTATTTAAAACACATTTCTATATACATACTGGGGCGGGTCGATTTAAAAATCGCACATTGCTCTGTGAAAATCGTATTCTAGGGACCAAAATAAGAAACTTTGCCGAAGGAACCATACCTCTAAAACGAATTCTAATATCGCCCAATTTGGGTCGAACTTTTGGGTAGGTATCATTTGTAGTCAATGTAATGTCACTCATACGCCATGGCCCCCTACCCAAAAGTTCGACCGAAATTGGGGGATATCAGAATTCGTTTTCAAAGTTTCTTAAAATCACAAATCGGCCCGGCCTAACACATATGTATGTAAGCCTAGATAAATTGTTATTTTGAAAAATGCATTAAATCTCCTGTCCAGGCATTCATTAAAAGAATATCAATTATTTCGAGTTGAAAAAATTTACAAAGATTGTTTTCTGCCATTTTTGGAATTATTTGCGTTCCAATTTAAATATTTTATAATCATACCAATGTTTATGGAAAGTTTACTCATAAAACATACAACATTACTCAAACCCCTAATAAAATGATTTTTATAGAAAGCCTACTCAAAGCTAGTTTAAAAAATATGTACACAACTTCTTGTTGTGTATGATTTTTCCTGTTTACTTCGTAGATTTCCACACAACGGGGTTTACAAAAATTAAAATATTTTGAAAGAATGTCTCAGTCCTTTATGAAGATATACACTGTAGATAAAAATTAATAGTGCAAAATGGAATTGAAAATGCTACTCAAAACCCTAGGGACCGAGTTTTCGCCCCATAGCCAGAAAATAGAAAAATCGTAAGATTTATCAACTTTTAAAGGCACTGCACTTACAGTAACGGCAAAACAACTCTTTTTGAAAAGCAAAAAACAAAAACAATGCCCAGCATCATAATGACCCATCAATCAGTAGAGTTAAAAATTCTATCAGCGATACATCAGCTGAGTAGCAAGTAGACGAATGTAATAAAATGGGCATCGTGAGGATGTTTTGCAGTTTATTGGTCGCAAGAGTTCGCTAAACATGACAGAATGTGTTAAAAGCGGAAATTACTAGACGTGAGGTCGTACACCACAAACAACCCGTACACGCCGTGCACTTTTATTATGCCACATCCATCAGCATTGTATCCGGCAAACAGACCAATGAATGTACAGAAACATGAATTGGAATAAATGTTGAAATTTAGCTAACCCTGTATTTCGATAGAACATGTTTATTTGTGTTGGAATTGGCATTCATGTTCGAAGAAAACGTGGCGTAATTGCAGGACACTTACACGGTTACAAATTGTCCATTTGCTTATTCCAACTGGATTTTAGAGCTTATTTCTTGGTACTTGAAAAATGACGGCTTCTTCGGCTGCTTTTGAGTATGCACTAAGGGAGAGTGGTTGGCACTTACTATTAAAAGATAATGTAAGAACTAGCATCATGTGACCTGACTATGCACATGTAGGTAGACAGTCGTGGACACTCAATCATGTATGTATGTATGACGCCAATCGTGAGCGTTATCATCATCGCTATCAACATCACCGATGTCTTTTTAACCATTTCACATGAGCGTGCAACACTCATCAAACTGAAATTTCTGTGTGTCCAATAAAAAACGTTTACTATACGTGTTTTTCAGCCATTAATCCGCATAGTATGTACAAACACAAGAGCGATGCCAATATTAGGGAAAAATTCTGATCTCGGGATTTCGGGACATTTTTTAAGTTAATTAGCGATCAGCCTTGAGCAGTCCCTTTTATGAAAGCAATACAAATTAAGCAAATATTTTTTGTAAATTTCTTTAAACCGGTTATTTCTGAAGCTCTTACTTACTATTCTCGGCTTCCCAAAATTGATACAAATAAATGGCGGGATCCCGGTCAACCCTCCCATACACGCATGTGTGGACATAGTATTTCGATGCTCTTTAGAGTACTTATGTCTATTTATCCAACAGATTGTCATTCAACCCTTACACACCAGAAATCTCGAAGCACTTTTTCGTATCTTTGAAACTTTTATGCACTCAGTCAACGACGCATCAGCATGACCCATCAAATGGTTCATATCGCTGTCGGTGCTATTTGATGATGGCAACCGTTGTAGTTGTAGTTGTAGTTGATGACCGACGGTGATATGCCATTTTCCGGCTGATGTTTGCGAATGGTTTGATAAATTTTATGATAGTTTTATGTGCCCGTAAATTATGTGTATGTGTGCCACGGGAGCATTCGCGAAACTTTGAGTAAATAAGCCCGCGAATTAATTTTATATTAATGCCAGCGGAAATAGTGAAGCATACATTTTTTTGGCTTCCAAAATATGTTTTTACTTTCAGATTACATAAAGCCCGTCAGTTCAACTGACTATAAACCTAGTTGTAACTGAACATTAAATACTTAGCTGTGAGCTTTAGAAAAATAGTGTACCTGAGTTCTCATCGATATGAAATTTGTTAAAAACTTTCAAGTCTACCCAGCTAACAAAAAGTGCAAAGAACCACTCCTTACGGAGCCACAAAACGCACATTTCTCGAAACTTTACCCTCCGAAATGGGTTTTTTTGTCGGAGCCCTAATGGGAAAAATCGTTCTACGCGGGCAACTGAAAAGGAGTCAGAAATACGAGTCCGAATTCGATAAACTTGGAGCATTTTCTCACTCTTTTTCAATGAACTTGAGAGCCTTTTTGGACTCTTCTCGGAGCTCCTTATTGATAGTTTTTTGAAGCTCTTTCGGAGCCGTCTTAAATATGAAAAGGAAAGATACTTTATGCAATTTTATTGAAACTATTTTGAAAATATAATATGCTATATCAAAATGTTTATATACGAGTAGACGACTACTGATAAACATTCATGAAAAATGAGATCTTCTGTAAGGGAGAATAAAAAACCTCAGAAAATTCCCTAAAATATTCACATAATTGGACGTTTCCACTCATCCGCTCACCAACTTTTATTATCTCACAAACTCTTAGAGCCTAGTTCACACATATAAGTATAATAACAAAAAGTAATAAAATAATAGAAAGAAAAAAAATAAAAGAAAATAATTTAAGTTATTGCAATAAAATATAACTAATACATTCTTCAAATTGCTAGTTGTTGCCTTAGTTATTTAACTTAAAATTAAAAGTATGCTCGAAATTGCTCATAAAATTCAGACTTGTGGTTTATTCGCTCTCGATATTCATTTCTATTCCCAAAGGTCCGTGAATCTTCATAAAAAATGGTGTTTTTCTCAGAATTTGGTAAGTTGGGTATTTATTGTGTTCATCAGTCTTTCCGAGGTTTTTGTGCTACCGTTTACTTTGCAGTAGTATATTAAGAGGAAGTATGTTTCCAGGAAAATAGGAGTTGCAGCGTTAGCACACGGGCACATTGGCAAATTTAGTTTACCTAAGTTATTCTTGTTGCAAAATTTCACTAGTGCCAAATTCTTGACTTTTGAGATATTGATTTTAAAAATTTTGTCTCCTCTTTCTTCTAGTTTAGGGTATATAGTAAATGTTACCGCGCTGTTTTTAATGCCAATGCTGTTAGTTTCGCCGCCATACATTTAAAATACGCATTCTGTTGTTGTTGTTGTTGTTGTAGCAAAAAAAAATAACTCCCCGAAGGTTTTGGGGAGTGTTGTCGAAATAACAGTCCTTGGCCGGACACGAATCCGGTACGCTCCGGTACTCCCTTGCGGTACTGGCCGTCTGTCGTGGTAGCGATTCGGTATGACCAGTGCAACCTTCTAGGTCATGTCATTCCTCGTTCCGAAAGGAAAGAGAAGATGGGTAATGAGAGGTGAGAGGCATCACATCCGTAGATCAACCATCGAGTTGCACATCATTACCTTTGTGCATATTAGTCGCCTCTTACGACCGGAATGCCTACCGCGGGCATATTCTAAACCCCTACCTGCAGGGCTAAAAAAAAAAACGAAGTCTCATAAAATACTGTCTCCGAACCGTCGGTTTATTTCAGGTTTCAACCTTTCTCACACTAAACTTGATAAAGACTTATATGTTGAACATTTTTCTGGTCAATTAACCTACATATGTGAAAGAATTTGAATAGAGTTTCGCCAAATTCCCTAGCTTCTTTTGGTGTGTTTCATTTATTTAACAAACAACAAGAAATTACATTTAAAAGGCTGAATAGATTTTAGTTCTTGCTAATATCCTGGTATGGATGTGCAACATTTCAGATTGTTTTTTTTTACTTTTAAAATTATATTATAAGTCTATTTCCAGCTTTGATGCATTCACATTCACAAAGTCATATGAAATCCTATAATTTTTACTGCTTTTAATGATGATGTTACTGCCACTTCCTTCCTCATCTAAACTGTTGTTGTACGCCCTATTACACACATGCAACCGCCTTTCAATTGTCTCATATTTCCTTAGTTTTGTGAAAATGCTATACCTCTTAACTCCTGTTTCGTCCCCCTATCTATTGCTCCATTGTCTTATAAGTCGCACAACGATCTTCTTTATTGGTAGCGAATTTCTTTGCAATGTTCCGCACGCGTGCCACAAATACCACAATTGTGTTGCCCTCATCCCAACTAGTACCCAAGGCACAGTGGCATTTAGGCAACGATAATGAGTTTTCGAATCTTGAAGAAATTTACATAAATCCTATTATATACTATAAATGCTGTTATATTTACTTATTTTGCTCAATGTTTTTGTTTTCTATTTTTAAATCTATATTTTTAAAAGAACTAAGGAAGCTGAAGTTATTATTTAATCCAACACTATATACCCAGCTGCCGGATGTTATTATTTAAAAAACTCTAATTTTATGTTTAGAAATTTCATGTGACATTATTAAGCTTTGTTGAGAAATTATATGTTCTAATTTAGTTATAGGAATAGGCCGAAAAATACCAGCAATTTTGCTCAGTTTGATAATTTATTAAAATTATATGTGCTTATAGCCTAGAAGTTGGCGTAGAGAACGAACTAGATGTGAAATATTTTAATTGCATATGTAATAAATTTAGCTACTCAAATATTGTTTTTGCGGACTACTGCAACAGAGTTTAAGATATTATTCATCTAATCTTATGTTTTTGTTTTGTATTGGTGTTTTTATGTTCGGCATGGATGATCACCTAATCAATTTAGTTATTGTATTTATGGTATATGTAGAACAAATTAGAGTTAAATTAAAATGTAATAAACACAAATTTTAGAACTAAATGGGTAACTCTTGAAAAATACCACTGTTCAAGGCAGCGTAAGTTGAGCTGATGTCACGGTCGGCACTCTGCGGGCTGCATCGTTGTTGCATCTCATTTACACAGTCGAATGGTTGATGCGCTCAAGCGGCAGCTGTCGTCTGGCGTCTGATCTTCCCCAGCATTTACCAACCAGTAACTTTGTCTTGAGCTCCTTTCCGTGCCCGTCTACTAGTTATGGTGGCGTGGAGATTTTGGTGGCACAAAGACGACGACGATTTCATATACATACATACGTAAAATTCCTTATGATTCAACGCAAGTAGGAAATAAAAATGTTGAAAGGAGGCAAAATAATGCGATATTATTTTCAACTTCTGCGCAACTTGCGGCACACTTCCGTTGTAACTACAAAGCATTCTGTTAAGCACAAACAAACATAGCAATGCCTTGGCTTTGGTTTTGGTTTCAAATCACATAGATTCTTATTTGCAACATTTTTTTGTTGTTGTACGTTTCTCTATGTAATATTTTCTTATTTTTTATAGAAGTTTTTATTGTTTTTTTCTGTTTTTTTTTTTTTTTTTTCTTGTAATAGCAGTTGTTCTTGTAGTTGCTCGTTTCCTTCCGTTGTAGTTATTTTCTAAGCTATTATTACTTTGACTGTTGAAGTTACGAGCGATTTAATAATTGTTCTTGCCATTTCAATATAATATTTCATTGCATCATTGTTTAACACACAGACTTTCCACGCAATTTTCATCAAAGATAAATTTTTTTAGATTATGTACATATTTAAAAAACATAGCATAATCCCGGCTTTTGATTTCTGGCAAAAATATACATATGTATGTATACTAGTATATGGACTTTCCGTACATTTCATGTCCATGTTAAATTTTGTTGTAGTCAATACAACATTTTGTGTAGCACCGCATTGAGAATCGGAAAAGTTAATAATATTTTAATATTTATCCAAATATCAGTTAGGATACTAATAAATCTTAATATGCCTTTCTGGCTAGTAATCCAGCAGCACTATAAATTACAACTTATTAATGCGCTGGGGTCTTAATTTGCTTCTCACTGGTATTCTATAAAATCCAGAACTCTTCTTATTTTTCTTCTTCACATTCTCCCCCCTCTAATATCTTTACTATTCCTCTTTCCTTCCTTCTACTTTCCTACCATATATTCGGAATTTTGCTTTATAATTTGGCATGGTTTACGACAGAAGACGTTAGGACTTCGCTGGCTAGGCCACGTTGTGCGAATGAACGATGACGCTCCAGCCCAGAAGGTATTCTTATCGGCACCCGCCGGTGGAAGCGGAGGAGCAACAAAGAAATGACTGGCGAGCTATGATGGATAGACAAAATCGCTAAGGCTGTAAGATGGCCATTTAAAGAAAGAAAGAATTTGTGAATTTCGATTGAGCTCATCGTTTTCCGTGTAAAAAGCTTGGCACTTCTTTCCTTGTTAATATATTTACATACACTGTTTTGTAAAGGCGTCAGTGGCATGGAACCGGACTTATGTATATCAATCCATTAGAACATTCACTAAAATAATGTTATAGACAAGTTAGACGTTCATGCATCAATAGTCCAAAACCATCTGGTAATCAATTTGTAATCTAACAGCGGTTTTACTTATTTAATGTTAAGGTACATACGAGTATATGTACATATATTTTCTATATGGATTTCGATGTTCGAGCAAAAAAAAATTTGTACAATCGGTATGTTCATAGGGCAAATGAACAGTCCAGCCCACACAAAGTGAACAGAACTGACATCATTTGCGACTCATCACGGTCTAATTAGATTTGTTGTAGGGTGCATTCGCACATCTATTGGGTATTATAGGAATTACGCATGCAATTTTGAAAAATAAAGTTAAGGAGGATTTAAACATGATATCTAAGAAACTGGCGAAACGGAACAGATGGCACCATTGTCATCGTTTGCGTATCAAAAAGTGTTTGCACTGCTGCGCTTTCTATAATCCTGTGTGATCCCGCAGTTGATGCTCAAGCGATCTTAATATTTGCTAGTTTTGCGCAAGACTATGTGAAGCCGTTTAACTATATTAAATGCATATCGTATGCTCAAAGAGCTTCTGCCATAAAAGTTTTCCGGACCGAACATTTTGATTATTTACTACCCGTTGCACCAATTTTACAAATAATTTCCTTAGAAAATGTCTGCAGTTATTCGTCTAGAACATTGATTATGTACTGCGTTCCAGCTTTGCTCATAACATGTACAGAAATATCGCATTTTAATGGTTACCTAATTTTTTTTTAAAACTACATGATATCTATTAAGAGGATATCACAATAGATCATGTATATCTATATATATAATGTTCGGTTTTACTTATTTAGATTCTTAGAAGCTTTGGAATATTTATCCATTTCATCTGACACGATTAGCGAATTTTAAAGTGGCTCTGGTTAAATAGTTTATCGATCGCAATTCCGATAGTGGAAAGGAATTTAATAAATAAAGTAAAGGATAATTTTGAAAAGTGCTTCGATTATCCATTATCAATTTTACACTTTTGGGAAGATCGGTATGACATTCAAAGATCACAAGGAGTAAAGCAATACAACATTCAATAAGATTAAGAAAAAAGAAGCTCTTTATTACCACCATAAAGCAATTTGATATGATTACATCTACGAAAGTATACTGACAGGTACATCGAATTGAAATTGGTTTTATAAGTAAATCATAGCGACAGCCAACTTTGAAGCTATTCTCGGGTTCACACAGGATTATAGAAAGCGCAGCAGTGCAAACACTTTTTGATACGCAAACGATGACAATGGTGCCATCTGTTCCGTTTCGCCAGTTTCTTAGATATCATGTTTAAATCCTCCATAACTTTATTTTTCAAAATTGTATGCGAAATTCCTATAATACCCAATAGATGTGCGAATGCACCCTACAAAAAATGTAATTAGACCGGGATGAGTCGCAAATGATGTCAGTTCTGTTCACTTTGTGTGGGCTGGACTGTTCACATGCCCTATGAACATACCGATTGTACACATTTTTTTTAACTAATCACCTTTTTAACCAAACGGGTACTTATAACTCCTATAAGTATACTACAAAATATAAAATTTTTTTACATCCCTAAAAGTGTGCTACACAAATAAAAACTTACTTATGTATATTGATTATAGCCAACTGTAGGCTAAACAAATAATTCGCGGATCGCTCTCTTTAGGGGTTAGTCACACGATTTCTTGCAGGGTATACATACATATGTATGTATGTATATGTATTGTGCACACACACGAGATCCAAGATGGCAAGAAGTATTGGTATGATTGTTAGTCAGCACGTCTTTTTATCTAAGGAAATCATTTTTAATAAATGTTTCATTTATGAATGAAGTTGCCAGCGACACATTGCTATAACTAAGACAACTTGGATTTGACAGCAGCAGATGTTCTATGTGCTGTTCTTCCCGCTACTGCCAATTTAAATGCATTTTAGGAAATGGAAAGAGAGTTGACGACGGACAACAATACAGTTTCATATTTTGTCACAGTTGAGTAAACTCACTGTCAATTCGGCATAGATAATCTAATCTCACTCATGTGCATACGTATGCATGGAATTGAAAGTGTGTTCACAACTAGAGCTGCGGTCTCAAATAGGAACTAGTTCTATTGGAAATATATCCTCTTCAATGGAAAACTGGAAATAACGTATTTTTACATTGAATTTGAGACTTTGAATTAGTCCCTTAGGCAAATAATTTTGTCTGTCCTGAAAGCAACTTAAAAAGAAATGTAAATTAGTTATATTCGCGAAATTTTCAATTGTAGAGCAACAAAAATAGTTTACGATCATGTCTCAGATACAGGTAAATTGACTTCAAATGACTCCATATGACTCCAAATTACTTTAATTGACTTCAGTGAGACTTTTTATGCAATGAATGTAATACATGAATAACTAAAATATTTATGAAAAAAAGAATTCGAAGTCGCAGAATGAAGTCTGAATTGTGACTTAATTTTTAAAATCCCAGTCAAAGAATTAAAAAAATGGCTGCAATCATTTTGCGATAAATCAAATGAATAATTATTCGCAAAAAAATGCATTCTTTTACACCTCTGAACCTCATCAGCTCAAAACAAGAATTTTCTCAAAGGGATACGAATTAGAACAAAATGGGTCAAAAAAAGTCCTTCATCAAAAGTGCAAAAATAATAATTCTGAAGGAACGTTAATATTTTAAAATTTTTATCTTATTATTTTGGGTAGCTAACTGGATGTTTTTTGTCAATGAGATAAGTGAACATAACATCTGCAGATTTTGGATTTCGTTTTTTTCTCAGTTATTACAATCCTTCGATTTTTGGGATTTATTAGGTCCGACAGAAGATATTAGGCCAGTAAAAAAATAACTAAGAAAGTCTAAAATCTGATCATAACATAAAATGTGAGAGTGGTGATAGCCAATCGACTTTGTTTACATTATTTACAAAAATGTTCAAGGCTATTAGACATGCATGTGTTTTTATGATACTTCAATTCAAAGTAAAGGGTAAGAGTTTTATTTGGCTTATGAAACCATCATCGTTATTGATAGCCGCTAATCCGCGTACGCGCTTTTGGCCGTTACGTATCAAAGCACGCCCATCATTTCTTTTCATCGATAACTGACGCCAATTGAAAACACCAAGGAAGTTCAAGCCATCCTCCATTTGTTTTTTCCAACTAAGTGGAGGCCGGCCGTTCTCCTACTGTCGAGTTCGGGTGACGATAACAAAAACTTCTGGGTTAGAGCTTTGTTGTCGATTCGTATAATATGAGCCAGCCAATTGAGTCTTTTATTCGCTGCACTATGGGCAGACCTGCGTAAAGTTCGTACAGCTCATATATATATATATATATATGGCGCGATATACAACAGTTATATCATCAATCTGCTAGGAGATTTTTACGCCGAGCTTCTCTTCCAATTTGTGGTGTGCCGCTTTTGAAAGTTTTCCTACAAATTGGCGGGACCTACGGTTTTTCGCCGACTCCGAACGGCATCTACAAAGAAGATGAATTTTTGATGAGAGTTTGCCAAACCACTGCCGAGGGGCGACCCCGTTTTGAAAAAACTTTTTCAAACCACTTTTTGATGTAACCTGTACCAGGGCTCGAACCCGGACCTTCGGTGTGGTAGGCCGACAACACTACCTCCACACCACGGTGGCCGTACAGCTTATACTCGTAGTTAAATTTGCATCGACACTCGACTTCGGCATCACATGGAAGGACCATAAAGTTTCCTAATTTACTTTCTTATAAACCAAGGGCCATCTCATCTTCTTTCGACACTGTCAACGATTCCGAGCTGTACATTAGGACGCTTATGATGAGAGACGTATAGAGCGTGATCTTCCTCATAGTTCCTAGGTTGTAACTACCAACAGCGGCTTAGCTGGAAATTCAAGGCGTGGCGATTGCTTATTGGATGACAGTAAGTACTTCGTAGTTTCCTCTGAGGGCGGGAAAGATAAAACTTCTGGTGTATAGGCATACTTATCTAATCATACTTCATACTTATATTATAAATGTGAATGTAGCGATGTTTGGATGTTTGGATGTTTGCTTTTGTTCCCTAAAAACGTGAGAATGGCAAGACGGATTTTGTTGAAATTGGACTTCGATAGGTTTCGATAAATATATCGATGACTGAGTTATCGGTGAAAATATGATTTCCCAAAAACCTTAAACTTGCCCTACAATATGGGTATCAAACGAAAGGAGAACGCAGTAGGTTTCATTTGGACTTCGATAGGTTTCGATAAAGAAACTCCTTTCAATTCCAGAAAAGTTGCAGGACCAGCAGACTCGGCAGATGTTGTTCTGCCAAAAAATTTGACTTACCTAAAGTGATAAAATGGTACTTTCTTTTCTCCCCCCTTTCAATTGTCCCTGAATCTTCCTTTTGTTTCTACTTTTGCTTGTCCTTCACCCACATATCCCGTTAGTTACTCTTCGTCACCCTCTTATTTCTTCGTGTAAATCTTGACTAAAGGACACCTACATCTAAATATTATAAATTTAAAATCAAAACTTTATACATATAGAGTATGCTATTGCCAGTTTAACCAAGAATATATTGAGAAAATTGCACAAAGATCGGTTAAGTACTTTAGAAGCTATAGCTACACATATACACACAGCCACACATTAATTTTTATAACCAACTGTACTAGTACACAGGCCACAATTTTGTCCATATACATAACTGTAGTTTGTAACGGTATAAAATAATTTAGATACATACATATAGAGTTCCATATAGTAAGGTCCTTAGAATAAACAGAACATGCAGTGCACCCGTGGACCCGATAAATTGAAAATTTTTAATTAAATTTGGCACACGGGTTGATTTCCGTAGAAGGCAGGTTGCTATTTATAATAGACGAAATTGAAACATATGTAGCTACGCCTCTTTCTTCGATAAGGAATATTTCGAAACACATTTAAAATAATATAATTCATAAAGTATCCTGGTACGGAACAAGCTCGAGGCCACAATAATTTTGCTGGAGCGAAAATTATAGTTGCATTATTTTTTTAACAATTTATTAAATTACTTTAAGTATTGAAAATTTCTCTGATGAGTGAAGTAAGCAGTTACAAAGTCCCGATGCTACTTTCGATGATTTCTTTTTAAATTTATTTTTCAAGTCCTATATATTAATTAAAGGACACATAGTTCAAAATGTCATTAATACTAACCAACTAAATTCAAAGTTATGACGCATTGTAATTTATATACTCTGGGGCCGTAGCACTTCCAAATTTATTGTGTAAATTTATAAAGATCGGTTGACTACAATGGACGCCAAACATATTCTGTTGTATTAACCCCCACCACTTTTATCCAAACTTTGACTCCTTACTTCTTATCTATAAGATAACTAGTTTAAATGGCACATAAAACCCCATTCAATCCATTGAAAAGTGCAAGTATTTATTTATGTCACCCGATCATTCAACTATTTACTGACTCAAATGAAAAGCTTTTCATCATCTCTGATTTATTTTATTTCTTCTGTCAATTGTCATCGATCCCACCGAATATGTAGTTAACCAACCTTATTAAGCCACTATTCATATATATATGTATACAATCCCAACGCATCAGTTACACTCAGTAAGTTTCTGAGTGAAATTTAATGTTTGCAGTGCAAAAAAATTTCATCAACTATATGATTAATTCACTAATCAATTTTCATGCAATTACGAGAACTTTTTCAACGCTCTTAAGTGCACATTCTGCAAAACCATTACACACACACACTTATGTATATTATCGAAGTAATGATGCTTTCAACATTAATCATCACCATAATATACATATGTACATATCCTAGCAAGGCAATTGCATTGCAATAACTAGTTCTGTACTATTCTTTTAGATATAACCGAAAGGCTGGACTTTCCGACCGTAAATACGATAACTCGAGCATATTACTACAAATAGTCAAAGCCGGTTAAGGACCATTCCCATCTTCAAATACACATT
This sequence comes from Sphenella marginata, assembly GCA_951509765.1. Taxonomy (NCBI): domain Eukaryota; kingdom Metazoa; phylum Arthropoda; class Insecta; order Diptera; family Tephritidae; genus Sphenella; species Sphenella marginata. The sequence goes on along the minus strand of OX608082.1, from coordinate 31,146,856 downwards.
TTGTAAAGGATTCTGGGCTGATATACAGTCAATATCTTTACTAAATATGATTTTGCATAATTCTGACAGGAAATCGAAAAAAATATATTTACGAGTTTAGCGATTATGCAGTTGCTAATCGTTGTTCTTCCTTCCCTCAAAATATTCTAGCTTTGAATTAAACAGTTATTGCTGACTTTTATTTACATTCGAAATATGAGTGGCTCAGTGCCATCCTTGCCTAACCCTCCAAATTTCATATGTATATGGAGTTATTATGCTAAACTACTTAGAAATACTCCAAATTATCAGTGCCAAAGTTGCACATCCCTAATTTTTGAACGAAATTATTAATTAAATTAATTAAATATTCAAACCTTCCTAAAAACTCTGTTTAATTTTTGATTACCTATTAGCTTTGTCACTAATTATTAGGAAATGACTAAATTGAGGCTTAGGCAAGGATGGCACTGAGCCACTCATATATAGTAATGTCAGGATATTCAAAAAGAGAATTAATGTCACTGGCGTCGATTCTCAAAATATTTCGGTTAAGTTCAAAACTCATGCATTTCATTTTCTGCTGGGTTCTTAAAAAGTACACATCCACCTTCACTTAAGGGGTAAAAGTGTGCATTGGATACTAGTAAGCCACTTTTTAAACTAAAATTTAATGCACATGGAAAAAAACTCACTAATTAAAGAGGAAAGACAACTGACAGCATTGCTGCTGAGGGCTTTGAATGAAGTTGAGATAACAAACGGTCGCGGCTTCAAGCTACACCCATTGGCTCAATCTACGTAAACAGCAGTTGTTATTGTCGACCAAGTTGAAGCATTATCAGTTATTTGGGATAATGGGAAAAGTTTTCGCAGCTGCTGAACTTGTTGACAACGAACATGAGGCGTGCTCATATACTAGAATAGCAATAGCAATAGCAACAACATCAATCTCTCCTAACAAACAATAAGCTAGCTAACGAACTATTCGATAGTCTCATAGCTATGACCATAGCCAGAGCTCGTTCGCTACGTAAAACACATACATACATACATGGGTATGTACATACAAAATTGTGCTTCCTAATAAGTTTTGTAGCCACTCAACGCCTTCAATTTTTTGCGTAGTGGTCTAACTTCATCCTACTGTTTTCACAATGCCCACTTGCCTGTAGCCGTTTAATCAGCCACCAAACACACCAAATGGCACAAATGAAGTGGATAAGCACACACACAGCCAAGTATTTGAAGCCATCAGATCAGCTGCGCTTAACGTAATTGTCCAACTATTCAGCTCCTACAATGTATAACTTACAAACACATACAAACACATTCAAGTATCTACATTGATAAAATAACTTTCAAACCAAATCATTATGACTATCAGTGGTTCATATAACGGCACATGCAGCATTTATTTTATTTTAATTGAGATATAAGAAATTACTACAAAGTGACAAAACTTAGTGAAACTCAATTTCGCGACGATGGACATCGCTAATGGTATTTGTTTTTTTTTCGAAAGAAATTTTTGTTCTTCTCCTGATTACTAAAGAGCGATGTGTCTTAATTGTATGTATGTATGTAAACCTAACCCTTAAATGGAATTCAAAGCTCTTTCTACTTTTGCAAAAATGCCTTTGATGTTTCTTATTACTATCAAATAAAACTAAGAATTCATTGTAATTAACAAGTATCTATCTTTCATGTGAACTTTTTATTGTTTTTTTTTACAGATTGAAGACGCTATGCTGATGTTCGACAAGCAGACCAATCGACACAGAGGTAAGTACTTGAACGAGCAGATTGCTTTACACATTTTCCAGCATTGTATCATAGTACATGTACTGATACACGTTTCGGAAACCGAGTGCCGAAGTCAGATAGCAAAGTTCGCAGTATAGCAAAAGAAAACATGCGACTTATTTTTAATTTATGTGTTTAAGTTGGTTAAAATCCGCTAATTTTTTCTTTCCAAATTAGTACAATTAAGGTTTAATTTGAACTTTTTAGGTGCTTTTTAGAAAGTTTTTTGTAATTTTCTTTTTTATTTAAATTTACTAGTTTGTAAAGGAATTTTAAGCAAATATTGCAATTAGGGATTCCAGTCGCAGGATCTAGCTCTGCTTTAGGTAGGTATGTCGTTCCCGTTTTTTTACTTATCACACAATGGCCGCTCTCGTCTGTTCGACCCTACCACATGACATCGTTCTTGTGTATCATGTTATAAGAAACAAATATCAAAAAATATGTATAAATATCAGGGACCCCCGATAATGATTATTTTGATATTTTATGGTATCGGAGAACAGTTCAAAGTATACGAATGTGCATGTTGCGTCATGCTCTACTGAAATCTGCATTGATTGAAAAAAATTTGAGCGAAACCTACATATGTACATATATAAATTACATCTAATCACTCCTGTAGAAATAACAATTATTTTAGATCAAAAAAATAAAACTTGAAGGTAACTATTATTGTTGACTTTTATTTAAAAAAGTCAGAAAATAATGACTCATTAGCGATTTTTATAATAAAACTTGTAAACGTGATAACTATCTTATTTTCTTTGATATTGCATGCCTGTCTAGTAACTTACAAGAAACTGTGGGTCTACCGCACTCAGTATAGACAATGACCCATTTATTTGCGCCATTCATATTGAAAGTGGTTCAAGCCGATTTTTATTGTATTGAGATATTTAAGGATTTGTGCTTGAATTGTTCCAAAAATATTGTTTGCTCGTATTAAGTTGTTTTAATGGCTCACTGACTTCAAACATGTTAGAATATATAACGTAACGTAATACTAAAACTGTAAACTTTACTAGAAAAATAAAGTTTGTTCCTCTAAAAAGTTATATTTTTAAGTTAAATTCTTGAAAGTATTATTTTAAAGAAATTGCAAATATTTTGTTTTGAATAGCTTTTATTTATGTAAGTACAAAAACAATATATTTAAACTTATGTATTAATTCATTTATTAAAAAATTAATCTACCATTCATTTATTAAAGATTTTGCAATCCAAAAAATGTAAAAAAAAAACAGCTAAAAAGCACTTAAGTATTTTTTATGTAAGTTTTTAAATTTATTTCATACTATCAGGGTACCCAGTGTTGCTCGGGATGTACATATAGATATAAATTCCTGCTACCCTCAATTGCGAAAACAATTTACAGGCTGAGAAGGTTCAGAACAATATTTATTTTCCCACTTTATATCTCGTTTATGTCTACGGCAACCAACTAAAGTAATGACATTTTTAAAAAGTCTAACTTCGACACATTGCCAACTCACTTCCATTTGAATTGATATGAAATTGATTTTTGATTTAGCTGAAATTTAAAAAAAGTAAACAAAAATTTTAGGGAGGCACGCTTAGTTTTTTGTGACAAACTAAGTGAATTTTTCTTCACATAAATTTATTTAAGAAAAAAATATTTCTTAGGTCGTACTTATCAGCATTTCTTTCTAGTAATCATTAACGTTTAGAAAATTTGGAATAACATGGCACTCCATCATCATCATCAAATAATAAATAATTTTCCACAATTCTTTTCAAAAAGTTTTGAAATACATAAATATGGTATCAAGTACTTGAAAGTAATTGAAAATAATTGAAAGTAATTGGCAAAAGTACTTCAACTACTTTGTCAACTACTTTCAACTCCTTTCAATTAAGTTTGGTAATTGATGGTAATTCCAATTACTATTCAATTACAAGTAGTTGTACTCGAGTACTAATTGAATCTCAGCTGAAAAGCAATTACTATTTAATTACAAATACTGTATGAAGTAATTGTAATGAGTAGTAATTGTACTCGAAATTTAACAGGTCTGCTTAGTTCCAAGTGCCCAAAATCATAGGATTTTAATGATGCTAGACTTAAATTGTTTATAAAAGCAAAGATTATATGGGACTATGATTATTGTTATTGTTAACAAATTTTTTTTTTTGTAAAAATGGACTTGAACCATTTTGAACTTTCCAAAATTGCTTAATCAATTTCTCTTTTCCTTTTTAACATTTTGATAAATATTTGAGAGAGATATCTCAAAACGTTAGAGACTAGTTTGCATTTAAACAGAAAGACTTAGCTGAGCTCATCACCTCGATAATTTCGGTATAATTATTGGGGGTCTATCTTATCTTCTTCTTATACTAGTTATAATAGCATTTCATGTTCGTGAAAGTTGTAAAAAGGCATTGGGGATGTGAAACAATTTTATTCAGTGGCTGTATTTTTATTTATTTATAAAAGTCTTGTTATAGAGTTCCCTCTAAATTCACCCAGCTCACAGATTAAAGTCTGTAGCTCGGTAGTTATTTTTTCGGACGCTAGGTAATTCAATGGAATAAACATACAACTGGCCAAATGAGCTAACATTTGCAGCGACAACGTTTATGCATAGCTATCATCATCATATGTTATCTAATGGTATATTTATACGATTCCGATGCAGGTGTAGAAACATCTAACAAACGTCCACTTTCTTTCTCTTTTATATCCGCATGCATACCTACGTATATACATATATACATATATACATATGTATATGTATATTTAATATGCTCTGTTACCTTCTTGAGTTCACTTTAATTTACACACTTTATACTTTTCTTTAACATAGTTTATAACTCTGCTAGTGCCTGGCCTACCTAATGATAGGCTTGTGACCGCGACCAGGTGCTGAGTTTGTTAAATTTTTTAGACCACGTGTAAATAATTGCAAATCTCCACTTGGGAATGCGCCAGCTGGGCTGCAATCGTTGTTCTTCTTTACCTTCCTAGGTGGTTTAATGATGCCAGTGTTTGTTCGTATGTATGAATGTAAGTGTGCCAGGCTTATGTTAATAATGTACACCAGCGTACGGTGTAAGGTATGTGCGTTTTGTAGATTCTAAACTGCCGGTTAAAACAGCTGCAGCTTTTGGCATTTTATACTCCTTTAGTCCTTTCCTTGACTTGGTCCAACCGCAATTGTTAATGGTGAGTTTACTTTTGGTGCTCTGTAGCAAGTTAGAAAGTGGAACTTTTGTTTAAATTTCGCTCATGAAATATACAAACATACAATCATAGCTTTAAACGTGGGCAAAGAGTAGCCTTGGTATTAAGAGTAAAAACTATGTACAGGTTTGTTGTGGAGTTGAGATATTCTCTTGAATATATTACGTTTATTTTTTTTTTTTTTTGGGAAAGTTTAAAACAACTTCAATAAGCTTTTATATTTCCTATAGCCAAGGCCGTAACCAGGATAAACTTGAAGCTCACAATGGCAAAAGTCAATTACATAAATTTCATCCTAAATTGGAAAATTTGGATTAATAAAGACATTGTAACCCCGTTTCTATAAAACTCGCTTCAATATTATTAATTAAGTTCGATGTCTATTTATTTGAACACAATTATTATACAAATAAACAGTAGGCATTTCATGAATATGAAATGGTATTATAACTTTGGTCCGATGTTCGTCTGGACGTCAATCCGAAAGTTTGTTTGAACGCAAACTAGTATTTCATCAGTTTCTTACTGAAATTGTTCGTAGCTCGTGAACCCTGGACACTGCGCATAATAAAAAGTGGGGCCTCAAATGTAATGATGCTTACCGCGAAAATGCCTATCTATATATTCTTTAAATACATATTTTCGGTAACAATTCAAAAACCGCCTGAGTGATATTTCAGTTTGGCTGTCTTTCGACTTCAAATTCCTCATTTTTTAATAGAATAAATATACACTTTATGGAAAAAGCTCCCATCAAGATCGTCTATTAAAATTTTTTCCAAAAAAACAATGTAGTTTTCTTAAGAATATACCAATAGATATTGATGGCAGGGACCTATAAATGTTTTCGACACAAATGTCACTGACGATATGTACATACATATGTGCTAAAATATTTGAAAATTCTAGCCAAGCAATGCAGAATTCCAAAACTATAATAATTTGGCTCATTAGTTCAAGAAAAGAGGAAACTATCAATTACTTTCAGATAACTTAAATTTTCCCACTTTCGTAAATATACATACATATGTGTATAAGAACTGCGAAAACGTTAGTGTTACTATCTTAAAATCAATAGAAAAATATCCTTGATTTCTTGAATCCATCTGGTTGTTCTTTTTACATTTACTTCCTTTCAATCAAATTTAAAAAATCAAATCACTTTTATGACAAAGCTGTCAGTTTGGCGCTGTACCTTTGGGTTTTTCATTCATTTCATTTGGAGCCATTCACTTTATATTAACGAAAGTGTATGTATGTATGTATGTATGTATGTATGTATTTATAGAAAGAAGCTAGTTTTACAAGATTAAATTGAATTGGAGCTGGCAAACTCTTTCATATTAGGGGTGGACGATACATATCCATGCCTCAAAACTATACTTAACTAAGAACCGATTTCTTATCCCTCATCACTTTTTAGCAAAACTGTTTGAAATTTGTGGGATAATAGACTTCAGTACAAACAACACTGGTATTAGGTATTTCAATTTCGTTGTAGCTGGACTATGGCTTTTATAATGTGAAATATGCAACTGCTTAAAAATATGGATAGTTTATTTGTGACGTCCCTAGTTTAACAAGTCACTAAGCTGGCAACTCAGCCAGACACACAACACCAGAGAGTTACTATTTCATTACCTACGGGAAGGTTTGTTACCTTTATTGTTGTTATGTTGCGCATGTAAAAGTTTTTGTCAACAACGCTTCAATGCAATTACTGCAAATGTTTCCAGTTGTTGCCCTGATCACAATAATATTTACAGTTGTGTTCATTATAATGGTGGTAAAATTAAATTGGATATGGTTCGCCGAAATAAAAAGAAGCTGTATTTTTAATAATTTTCATTTAAAATAAAGCTAATTTATAACAGAAACCACATACAAAAAAAAAAACAAAAATTACACAAAATTCAGGAAAGTTAATTTTTAAAAATTTACAACAAAATTTCAATATTTTTTAGCAGAATTTTTAAAAACTTTTTGAGTTCGCAGTCTTATCGCTCATTCAATTTGAGTATATTAATAGTGCAAGTTAGAAGTATGTACCTCAAAATTTTCCCTGAATTTTGAGAATTTTTTTTGTCAAGCATGTTTTGTATTTTTTTCCTTACAAAATTAATTTTTCATCTTGCGTTGTATGGTAGAAATCACTTAAGACCCTTCACGAAAAAAATTCTGAAAATTCAGAGAAATTTTTAGGCGATTTTTAACTTGCACAACTAAAATTGATTGGTCTTCAAAACTGCATATGGGTGTTTCCACGGTCGCGAATAGTACGTTCGTACGCTTTTATGGGCCAACAACAAAGTAAACATAGGTTTGTGTTTTTTTTGTTTGCTACTTCGATAGCATTTTGGAAGGTCAATTTTAGGTGCAAGAGGCAGGTTTGTTCGATTTTAAGTTTAGTGTGGGGGCAATAAACACGTGGTCGCGAACGTACGCAAAATGGAAGTGACTTTTTTGTGTAACTGGAAAAATTCAAAATTCACACCGAAAGGCTCGAAAGTGTACTCACTATAAAGTATGGTTGTAAAATTTATGAATAACTTCATTAAAATTATTCAAAACCCTATGATCCATTATTAACCATGCAAATAAAGTATATTAACAACCTCTTTTTTTCTTGCTTCAGTTTTTGGTAGGCAAAACTATATCAAAATGCAAAACGGTCGCGAACGTACGCAACTTTGAAAATTAAAAAAAAAGGTTTGGTAAACCCTTCAAGAGAAGTAGTTTTGGTTTTCAATTAAGTGCACTCAACTGGCTTTAGCAATGTAGTTCTAGACATATCCTTACACTCCTTGAGAAGTGGTAACAAAAAATGTATTTTTTTGGACGCGAACGTACGATCCAGGCAGAGGTAAAAGTTTCAATAAAAATTTACTGTTAATACATCGTCGTTCACTCCTCTTTCATTTTTATAGTCTTAATTGATATTCATGGGGATAATTTGTTCCAAAAAATTATCGCTAGTATAATTCGTACATGTGAAAAAATTTAAAAGAAACACGTCTTTAAAACTGGCTGGAAATGAAATTTTTTTTTTTTCAGGTTTCAAGCCAAATTTTTCATAAAAAAAAATTTTAATTAACTTCCAAACATTTTTTTTATCAAAATTTGGGTAATTTTGTATAACAGGGTTAAAAAATAATATATTTTTATAAAAATTTAAAATTTTTTCTCTGGTTGACCATTCTACGGAAATGCTCATATCAAATATTTTCTACAATTTCGGGAAAAAATTTGAAAATTTTGATGAACAATTTTTTAAGTTTAATTAACTTTCCTGAGCTTTGTGTAAACTTTGACATTTTTTTTTATGCGGATTCTGTTATGGAATGTGCTATATTTTAAATGAAAATTATTAAAACTGGATTTTCTCCTTATTTCTTCGAACGAAACAAAATTTAATTTCACTACTATTTTAGTGAACACAGCTGTACATATGGGTGGTTTTCAGGTTCAACCCTGCCTCTTTGAGATCCAAAAAGTTATCGAAATTTCAATAAAAAAAAATGGACGCCCCCTTCCCAAAATCCTGGTTTAGCCACTTGTTCGTACATGTATGTATATGTACATATATCCTAAGTACGCAAAACATAAATTTATAACAAATGCATGTCGTCGGTGTTATAGAGGTTCAAGCTTTCCCGAAACTGCTTAAATGACCTTTCACAGTAGCGCTTTAGTTAGAATAAAATTATTTCTATGCCACCTGTTGGTGAAATATTCAAAATGGCCCATGACTGTTTAATCCTCATCTGCCGTTGGGTTTTCCCACTAAAGAGGGCAAAGTGCTGTTACAACAACAACACCATGTATGTATGTTTCGTGAAAATAGCTCTCAAAAATCTGAATTTGTAAAGAAGATTGCATTAAGCGTTGTATTAAGTTATCAAGTGTAATAATGGCTTAAGCCGACATGCCTTAGAGCACAATGGAGTTCCTGGTAGTATGCTACCTTGATTCTTAACCTGCAAACCACTTCCTGGCGCTAACCCGCCTTTCTATTTCTTTTTTTTTTAGCTATTTTGCTTGTCATAGAATTTTAATCTGGATCCTCAAGAACATACCTACTACGAGTACACCACCTCACTAACCATAAACGTGAACACTCTGACCCCTTTTTGAGACTTTAAGACCATCCCATAAATGGCTTCCATTAAAATATGTTTTCAACTTTAATATCAGGCGTCCTTGACACCACAGTACATCAGTTCATCCTGTAGCCAACGGCTCCAATGTGCAGTATTATTGCACAGGTGATGCAAACTGAAAACGACAGGCTTATAAATTTAATGTTCTACCACTTTTTTGTTTGCCTTTTCCCTTATTCCCTCAAATGTGGTGTCCTTCTTTTTTCGACACAACGCGGCAATCGCTGGTTCAATTTAATATTTACTGCCTTCAAAAGCGAACCTTTACCTGGCCTTGTGGTCATTATTGTTGTTATTGTTGCGTTGCATTTTTGTGTCGCTAAAATGCTGAATGAATAAATCGGCTGTTATTTGTTGACGATACAGGGATGTGAGGTGCTACTGAATCGCTGCAGTATTCCTGAGGCATAAACTCATGATTTATGAATGGAATACTTAAGTAAAATCGGCTCTATCATATACCTGCGCTGCCTTCTTTCTTATTCTCGTTTTTATGCACTATGAATTTTTATTTTTAGTCTCCCATTCGTTAACAAACAATGTATGTATGTGTATGCGATGTACATACTCCTTGCACACTTTCTTCTGTTTTGTATATCAATGCTGACATATTCGGATCGATAGAATGCAATTACCTACAGTGAAGAAGGGAAAATCATGGTCGGCAATGTGTTTGTTTGTATGTATAGATATATGTATGTATGTACGTACTGTATTAGACCAGTTTTGGTTTTGGTTATTGCATTTTAGTTTCAACTAAACCTTCCTTAAACCGCCTACTGAGAATTTTGTGGAAACGGAGCTTTTTCTTCTCTTTCTTAATCGTAAAATAAGATCATTATCATTATTATGACAATTTTTTTTTATTTCAATCCCCGCATAGCAAATTTGAGTTATCTTCGTAAAAGATTGAACATGCTATGTTTTTTGATATTTTCCATCAAATGCTGATTAAAGTAAAATCTTTCATTTAATATTACTTTTAAAGATCCTATGCCACTTTTTACATGAGCCATTAGTGGCAGCTTTTTATTATTATTTCTGGTGGGTTTAATGTATATTTCACTTCCGTATATACTATAAGACTTTATGATCGACACAACCGTTATGCAACGCAACTGGATGGGTCACAACTGGATGCGTCAATTGCAGATTTCTTTAGTACAGTCAGTGGGCAGCAGGTGTTGGAAGCAAATACAATGAAGTAGCAAAAAAATTAGTGGCACAATTCAGTAATAAAACAAGTAAGGAAGTCTAAGTTCGGGTGAACCGAACATTAAATACCCAGCTTTAGTTTTCAGAACGAGATACAAATACCATGACTTGGCAATGATATAGGCCCTAGAATCTTATTTGAAATTTTCTATATCAAAAAATTGGGCGTGGTTATCATCCGATTTCGCCCATTTTAAACACCAACCTGCCTTGGCCAGAAAGTAACCTGTATGCAAAATTTCATGCAAATATCTCAATTTTTACTCAAGTTATCGTGTACACGGACGGACAGACGGACAGACGGACAGACGGACGGACATGCCTTAATCAATTCCTCTTTTCCACGTAAGAACTTTCATATATGGAACTCTATATCTAACTCGATTGTTTTTCGCCGTTACATAGTACCGTTATGTGGACAAAATTATAATACCCTTGTACTAGTACTAGCACGCTGGGTATAATAATGCAATAGGACAAATTCTCAGTTATTTACTTAACGATATTTAATTTACTGACATGCACGGAACTTTATAAAATTTCGATAGAAGAAACATATCTTACATTTAAATAAACATATTATAAAAAGGGTAAACAATCGATTTGTGCCCAACTCAATTCTTAAAGAAATTCAAAAATTGTAATTGAATGTCAAGTGAATTTTAACTACTTAGGCCAAAGTTTTTAAACTCACAAAATTCGTTGTTGTCATGTACCACGTATACATTTTATTGAGAGTTTAACAGGTACCTATGAATTTTGTTTTGAATGCAGGCGCAGTATCATAATTCAAGTAACAGGATCTAGCATAAACAGAGCAAATATCCGCTTTAGAAAACTTGTCTACTTTCTGAAGTTTTACTCAATAATATTCCATTATAATATTATTTCTGCTTTACTATATTAAGCTTCGAGGAGCGGTATTGGCTACAAAAAATTGACCAGGGAAAGAATAAGAAAGAAAAAAATTGTCCACTACTGTTTAATATCCTATTAACACTCATCAACTCACCGTCATTTTCAACATAGCAATCATCAAAAGTGCAATTTGTGAAATGATGACTTTGTGATTAATAATTCTGTGGTCACAAGTCATAAAAGCCTAAGTCAAAAATCATGCCATAAAATAGGTTGCAGAAAACAGTTTAAATCTCGAGTCAGTAGTATATATTTGTCAAATCGTCATTCTAAATCAATTGTAAAAATAAGCACGATGGTAAATATATAACAAAAAACTGCATTATTACTTTCTAAGTGCATATTAAATGCAACTAAAAATTAATTTGACAAAACGACATATCTCGACTTAAGCGATTATGGTTTGTGACCACAGAATTTATGTGTCTGCAATTTTAACAAAATTATCCAAATGGCCTCGATGATTTCTATGCGAAATGATCAAGCGCAAATGTGGGTATGAACCGTTAGCTACATAAAAGTTCCACGTAAAAGGAAACTATGACCTCAACTGTCATAACAAACTTTGAAGGGTATTGTGGGGTAAATGCATTATTATTTTTAGCAGTCATGAATGGTACAGTCAGGGCACACCGAGCAGTGTTGTAAGAGCTCTTTGGGCCGAGTTGGGTTTAACATTTATAAAAACACGAAACATTGATTTAAAGGCTAACTTTTAACCCAACCATCTATACCTAACAATATTTTGCAGTTTGTTTTACTAAACCCATCCATCGCTGTTGTCGGCTACGCCGGATTAATCAGAGCTTCAAGGTTTTCTTTGTCCAACCTCGCCCAACAAGTTGAAACGATCTTACCTATTGGTCGAACTCCACTGTATGTCTTATTACTACACTATAACTGACACATGTCCGATATCTGTAAAACTGAGGATCTAGTTGGCATTCAAACATTCATACGGGTGGATTTAGCTCATGTTGGTTGTTTGTTTGTTTTAACATCAAAATCACTCCCCGAAGGTTTTGGGAAGTGTTGTCGAAATAACAGTCCTTGGCCGGATATGAATCCGGTACGCTCCGGTACTCCCTTGCGGTACTGCCCGACTGTCGTGGGAGCGATTTGGTATGACCAGTGCAACCTTCTAATTTTATCAGTGGCATATACATGTACATACATGCGCACGGAATAGATACATATATGTATTTACAAAATGAAGGTCAAAAGCCATAGTGATTTTAAATATGGGTTTATATGTTTTCTATTGAAGAATTTCAATCTACACATCGCCAGTTTAAATACATTCAAACAAAAGTTAGAGCTAAAATCCGATGACTATTGGAACGCATTTCCGGTATCCCCTGTCAAATTGGGTTATGCGAGAAAACCGGTTTCGACGTCCACCCTTAGTGCTTAGTTTTGTTCTGATCTGTATCCATGACTGCTTTTGCGGAACTAACAAATAAAAATTAAGCAATTAAACGTTATTACTGCCTTTTTTCGAGAAAAGTTTCTGTTATTTTAGAGCTAATCACTTAATAAATATATTAGGCTGCTCCTGACTCTGGTTGGGACTCACTTAGAAAACTAACTTATTATCTTCCATATCTCTTTATCATACACAGCAGCTGTGACAGTTGATTTTAGGAGCATTGACTGGCTACTTATAAATTTTTAGCTGAACCGTTCAGGAATATATATTTCCTTCACTTTATTTTCATATCCGTTTCCGTTGCGTTTGTCATTGCAGAAAATTGCAACATCTGCGTAAGTTTTTATGTTTCCTATCATTTTGTCTTTCTCCTTATTTTGCTTTGAAAGAAATAAAAAACTGAATTTGAAGTACAGTTACACAAGCAATAGCTCTCTTTTTAAAAATTTAATTAACAATGAAAAGTTGTCCTGAACTAGCATCGCTTCATCCCCGCTAAAATGTTTGTGCACAGTCATATATAATCGGTGTAGTGGACATACATATCTAGGTACCACCATAAAGATGTTTCCCCTTCTTGTCAATGACTTTGACATCATTTCAATTTCTGGCCGAACATTACCATGTCAGCAACACCTGGGAGTATGCAATGCTCATCCAATTCAAAAATTACTTTTTTTCTCTCTTGGTTGTTGGGCTTGTGAGGTAAAATTTCAATTGATACGAGGTCATTTCATTTATTACTAATGTTACATCTTTAGCAGAACAGAAGCTGAATTCAATGCTATTCATGTTAGACCTGATTGTACACAGAGTGAGTTACAAGTGAGTGGCGCAATAAGTCAAAAGTAATTAAGCAGGTTGTCAACAACCGGGGTTCCTGAAATGAAGAAGTACATATCTAAAAACATCATCTATACGAGTACATATGTACATATGTATGTACATTAAGCCGCCTCACGCTTCATACAAAAAAAAAGGACATCCTGTTTCCATCGGAATTATAAACTTCAATGTATTCTAAGACCTTGGCCAAAATATTTCGAAAAAATATTAAGATTTACCGGAGGTAAACCGCGTTAAAAAAGCGCTAAAAATATCGGTTTTTATGTATAAAAGGAGTATGGAAAAATATTTTTTAATAAAAAGCACCTGAGATGATGAATTAGCTGGAGTACAAAAGGTAAGCATAAAAAGTTTGAAAATTATATCAACGCAATCCAAATATTGAGATGTATGATGCTGTTTTTGGTCATATTTCGAGGGGTAGGTTTGTGGAAAACTTTAATAACTCAGCCAATTATTGACGGATTTGGACGTTTAGGATATCATTTCAAAGGTATTTTTGAGACGTTGCCATTTCTGTAAAGTTTTTGGCCTTTTTGGTCCAATTTTACAGATTGCGAATATTAGCACACAGGTATGCAATAATAGTATTGATTAAATTTTCGAACTTTTTTATGCTTACCTTTTGCACTCCATCATCTCAGATGCTTTTTATTAAAAAATATTTTTTCTAACTCCTTTTATACATAAAATACGTTTTTTTATCGTTTTTTCAAAGCGGTTTAGCTCCGGTAAATCTTAATATTTTTCGAAATATTTTGGGGGAGTCCTTAGAAAAGAGTGAATTTTGAAATTCCGGTGGAAACAGTGCAGCTTTTTTGGCGAGGCACCTTAATGTACATATGTATGTATATGAAGAAAGTAACACAATTAGCGCACCAAAATAAATATTGTGTCGAATGTTTGAAAAAAAAAAATCTGATATTTAACAAAAATGACTAATTGGGAAAGAGCCTCAGCTGAATATAGGTTTGAGTTATATTAACCCTAGAAAGATAACGTTATTTTTTACTCCTGCAAAGATAACGATACGTCATAATGACGTATCTCCTTTTAATAGATTTTAAGCTTCCTAAAAATATAAAAATTTTTTGTTTTTTAACTGAGATCATTTATTTCATTAATTTTCAGTCCATTTTGAAACATGTAATCATAAAATTGAAGGTAATATAAAATTTATAAAGCAATTCATTTTTTTTCATAAAAAGTAGCAAAAAAAAGACAGTCTTCAGAAAAAGGTAGACTTTTCGTTCTTAAACCTAGGTTAACAAATTTTTTTTTATTTTGTTTTCAAAAAACACTTTGTATATTGTTTTAGAACAAAAATAAATAAAGTAAGGCAATATTATATGCACGCGTTGCAAACTTGATTCTGGTGCTCACCACACACGGGCTTTTTGCACTTAATACATTCTTTTTTCGACATGCGTCTTATTTTGGAAGGGCAAAAACCGCAGTATTTTTTTTTTTCGGATTGCTACTACCTTCGGGATCATTCCCAATATCAACTGGGTCTTCTTGTTGGGTAGCACTGACTCCGTCGCCGGCATTTTCTAAAGCGACTTCAATAGTGTTGCGCAAAGTTCTTGACAATGTGGGTACTTCAAGTCTTTTTTTCATCCATGGAATTTGAAGATGCCATTATATATTTTACCGAATTAAATCCAAAAACCAAAAACAAGTCACTAATCTAGTAAGCCAAACACAAAAAAGCAAATAAAACATATATGTATACATGCGATTGATAAACCAAAAAGTCACACTAAAGATAACGATACGTCTTTTCGACGTACGATTTGATCATAACTCAGATAAGGAAATACTCACCGCAAAAAATCAACCACCACCAACAAGCTGCTGCTACCGACAGAGATAAATGAGCGCCAGAAGTTGCTCAGTAAACAAATAAAAGTGTGAGAGCGTAACAAAAAAAATGCGTACGTCGTTTCGACGTACGTTATCTTTCTAGGGTTAACAACTAGCAGGGTACCCGGCGTTCCTCGGGATGTAAGTAGTTAGGGGGCCTTTCAAAATCAATAAAATACTCCAAGGTTTCATATTTATTTTTTTATTAATATTATTGCCTTCTGAAAAATTTACCAAATCGAGAAACCTTGCCCGCATCGGTTAGTGCTCATGGTGCAATTTTTATATTTTTCACAAATTTGTATAGTAAAAAGCAGACGTGAAGCTTTCATCAAGATCTAAAAGAAAATTGTTTCACAAAATGAGGTCACATATCTGAGACAACAAAATCAACTAAAAAGAGTAATATCGAATAGTTTTTCAAATTTCCTTTACAATATGAAGTCTTACAATGGAATTATTATGTTCTAATAATAAAAAAGAGTTGCGAATTACTCAATTATTTATAATGACCACAGGGAATAATAACAGCTGTAGGCATTCAGAAACCTGCCGGTTAAACTTTTGAATCGATTACTTAAAGATACGAATGGTATGAGCGCGCTGTATGCGGTCATGTTTGTTATTGGCTTCCCTGCGAGGTTTATATTACTATGCAAGGGGGGCTTAGCGGTGCGCCAGGATTGAGAAATGCTTCACCGAGGCATTCGAAACTAGATAGATACGAGAACTTAAATACAAAATCGCAGAAGGTTTCCAAGCAACACTCGATTTTCTTGTCGAATAAACGGGTAGCCCCAACGAGTTGGAAAAAAATCACGCTCCATCAAATATACTTTGATCAATGCAGACATTTCATTCAATATGATATAAGAAACCTCTGAGTACATATGTACATGTTTGCTTTAAATACAGCACGGTTGATTAATAGACATAATATGCATATCCCGGGCTAAGTAGCCATGTAAAAGTTTGAAGTTAGTGAAGAAACTGCTGCGACCACAGTTTGTGTACTCTACGAGTAGCCCCAACAGCATTGACTTATACTTCCGACAGAAGTTTCCTGTGCAATTTTAACGGTCGGTAGAAATTGTCAATTTGCAATTTCGGTCATGACGAATTCATAAATGTACGAGAAGCTGTGATTGTGGTTTGTTGTTGACTAAGGATACGAACAAGTCACAAAAGAAGTGCTTAAACAGTGTGCATCTTTCCATTGCTCAACAATATTTTACAAACCGCAAGCCTCAACATCTCCGGCTAACCGGCTTGCAAATTCCCAAGAGCTATACAATCAAAGTAAGAGAATGACGAACAGTTGTGGAATGGCGTACCAAGAGAGCTTAATAGTAAAAACATATACATACATATATGTAAATACGAATTGATAAGTGTTCGACCGAATCTGGAACTTTGGCCGAAGCCAAAGCATAATTTTATTTTAAATCCTTCACCTTCTTACACATTGCATAACAATAAATCTATAGCTATGAAATCCATTGGAAAATAGCAGCAAACTAGCTGATTAAAATCTAAAAACAAATAATCGAAAGGGATGACACTGCAAACGAATTGGTCGATATACTTGCATATTAAATAAATGGCATAAGTTATCGTTCGGAGTATTGTCCAGCTTTGGTTATTTGGGTATAAGGCGAATATCGAAGCTTGGCCTGACTTTCGGTCGGACACTGATATAGATACATATACATATGTACATATGTATGTTTATCGGCTGAGCTCACATTCAGAAGTAGCTTATTCGTCTACTCTGCTGGCACATACAAACTTTATGCTGCGTTTTTTACCCTTTCTTGGCAACTTTGAATCCTTGATATTTACTAATTAAATTTATTAATTTGAGCACTTTCCGTTTCTGTTACAGGTTTTGGCTTCGTAACATTTCAGAGCGAGGATGTGGTGGATAAAGTTTGTGAAATTCATTTCCATGAGATCAACAACAAAATGGTGAGTACTTAGTTACAAGTTTCTTTAACGCCATCTTGGCTAACCTTTCGCCTATCGTATATCCTGCTACTGAAATATTTAATCGAAAATTTCTTCTATTTTTTGTTTGCAGGTCGAGTGCAAAAAGGCGCAACCAAAGGAAGTTATGCTGCCGGCTAATTTAGCCAAGACGCGAGCTGCCGGCCGCTCTGCATACGGTGAGTTGGTAGTTTGGGGTGGTAATGCCAACGGTGGCGGTTTAATCAGTAGTACATTTGCCACTGCAACACACAACAATATTGCCGGCGCTGCGGCTGCTACCAGCACAGGTGCACACCACCATCACCATCATCATCATCATCCGGCGCACCCACATACTGGTATATTTGGCGCCTCTAATGTGGCCGCTGGCGCTGGTGCACCTGCAGCATCCACTTCGTTACGTTATACCCCTTATCCCATACCTACACACTTTTCGGCTGCTGCAGCCGCTGCTGCTGCTGCTGCCAACCATCACCACCAACAGCAACATCAACAACAGCAACAGCATCAAGCTGCTGTGGTGGCAGCAGCAGCTGCGCAACAACAGCAGCAATCAATAGCCAATGCGGTTGCAGCTGCTACCGCAGGCGCCACACACACACTAATACCACTTTCTGCTACAACAGCAACTGTTCCCCCCGCAGCGGCTACCCCTTCCCTACTACAATATGCCGCTGCTACAGCAGTCACTAATCCGCAAGCAGCTTCACTTTACGATGCTGCTGCTATTGTTGGATATAAACGTTTATTGGCTGCTGCAGCAATTGGTGGCTTCCGTCCACCTACTCCGATGGCACATTTGGCCCAGCCAACGGCTACGCAAGTACGTCCGACACCATCGGCGACAGCAACCGCCACACTCGGTTACCCGTTAAGCGATTTACTATCAATGCAAGGCCTGGAAATGCCAACCACGACAACATTGTACCAACTGCCGGGCGCCAATACGCTCGGCATCTGACCGCCAACGGCAGTCATAACACAATTGCCACGGCCCCAATAAACAAACACAACAACAGCTTAACAATATCTGGGTTTCATTGTCGAATCTTTTTTTTTTTTGTTGAACAGTTGCTGAGCTACACACAAAAATATACATATATTACACGATTGCTTTTCAATTAAAACCAACAAAGAGCAGGATCCAAAGTTTTCGCAAAAAACACCCACAGCAAAATATACATTTACATCACAATGCGCATGTATGAGTGAATGTTCACAACAGCCTCATGTTATTTGCAAAACAAGGCATTTCGTTGTGAAATTTCCCAAGTGAATGCCAGTTTACACTTTGCATTAATTGAATGCAATTAACAATATTAAACAGTTTTTTGCAAAACATGAAATCGAAGTGTCACATTGACAATTCACAAACTGTCAGCTTTTCAAAAGAATAAACACAAAATGTGCTGCAAAATGCGAAATATTACATACGTTTATTAATACTTAATCATATAATACAATAACCCTCTGTATAACTCATAATTTTCAGAACCACTTGAACCCACTCATATAAATACATATCTGAGTACTTACGATATACGACATATACGACATACATACATATACACGCATATTTTCAATTATACATTTAGAACGTAACGTATACGTATGCACGTGCATACATAAGTACGTATTGTATATATTTTTAAGTATGTATTTACACCATAGTTTTTAGCGGAAATGTATTTGTAATTTCCGTAGGATTAAATCGGAGTCAACTTGCAGCTCTAGCGCTGTACTGCTAATTATCAGAATTATTCATATAAATACATAAATATGAAAATAATTAGTAACATAGATAATACTTACTTCAATAAAATGTAAAATGATCCTAGAAAAATTACAAACATATGTGTATACCGAATAATTTTTGATCTCATATGTCTACTTGTGCGTCCAAGGTTAAAAAATTAGGCTTATGCAATTATAACGGTAGGGGACTGATCCTTAGCTTTTGTTTACAAAATATACTTGTACAATTAAACGTTCTATATAAAGAATATGAATTCAAAAGTTTATTTTACTCCGCCACTGATAATTACAAACTAAAGTCACAAACAGATAGCGGACATTCAAAGCCTCATACAATTTGAATAAATACATACATACATATGTATGTAGTCAAAAATAATGTATAAAAAAGTGGAAAAGTAGCACATTCACAGTTTCTGTTTTAACTGCCAATACAAACGCAAATGTTGATAAATTTGTATAATGATGACACAATGACATTACCAACTATATAACACTAGTAACATATATTTGCGTGTACTTTTGTTTGTAGTTGCAAAAGGTAAATGATTTCCTAATATTTTTTTATTCCAAAAGGTCGTTCTAGATCTAAGTTCACCAATTTTATGTATGCTTGGACTCTGCGGAGTTTAGCACTTATCGTTCTTTGCTCATAAAGATAAACAAATTAAGAGTATACAGAAATCACTTTGCACTTACTTAAGAGGTGAGAAGGGCAGCGTTTTTGAGCAACCGAAATATGTGTATGTTTGTTAGATATTTTTGTAAAAATCAGCTACTCCCCGTACTCTTAAAAATAAAAACAAAGAACTTAAGGCGGAACCGATCAAAATCGCCTTGAACTTGGCTACTTGGGTACAAGCCAGCTTATGTATTATATGTATGTTTTCGACAAACAAGTATTGATTTGAAAACAAAAGATTCGGATCAGACAACCAAAAAATAATATATATCTAATAGATATTTCAAATGAAAATTGATGTTTTTTCCAATACTCTTCAAAAATTTATATAAAAAGTTAAAATAAACCATTAGGCTTAGATTTGTTATTCAATTATACATATTTAGCATATACATAGATAGATGATATTATATTGTCCAATGTCTATATAGTTCATAATTTAGGGGCTTAGCACCCAACATTTACTAAAAGTTTGAAGTGTTAAAAAGTACACAAAAAGAATAGGTCTATCAACGAATAGACAACTACAGAACAATACTATTGTAGAATCTCTTTAGCCGTACTCAGTCGGTTCTAAGAATTTTATTATACCAAACTAGCAAGAAAAATCAATAAGCATAACTCTTAACGGCTGTAGCAAGCCAGATGTCATGTAAAATAATAGCATTTAATTAGTTTAAGTTTTAAGGGCTTCTAAAACATTAACAAAACGTAATGAGTTTTAGGTACATACCTACATACGTACATATGTACATATGTACAAGTAGATACTTAATTTTGTAAAAAAAAATCAAACTGGAAGCGGCTTAACCCGCCTCCAATCGATTACAGTTTTGATATATATGATCTAATTTTTCTGTATTATATTGATAAAACTTAGAATGATTAAGTTGCATAATTAGTTTAACTATGTTAACATTTTAATTCAAAAACTTTGTAACTAGAACTAACAAATTCGTTTCGAAAGCGTATTAAGTTTAGATATCCAAATTTTAGACCCGCAATGTAGATTAAATTGTTTTAAAACAGAATAACATTAGCAATTAAAAGTCATTAAATTCGTTTAAAAGGCATTTAAAAATTGCGTCACCTTAGTAATTCTGAAATATTTGTGCAATCTTTTCCCATAACAAAAGCTACTACTGTATATTAAAATTTGCAAGTAAATTTTCTTTGCTTACCAATGCAAATAATAACGGATTTGGCGTGATTGTGAGTATTACTTACATCTTAAATGCAGCTACAAAGAGTATTAGAAGCCACATGGATTGCATGACGATTATATTGCAACATTTACCACATCAACTACATACATTCGCAATTCGAACAAAATGAAACACAAGTATGGCATACATTTATCCACTTAACTCTATTTGCCAAATTAAAATGCAGTTGTGTTATATAATACACTTGTACATGTACAAAATCCATGGCAAATAATGTTAACACGATAGCAACAACTACCAGAAAAAATCACAAGGAATGTCAAGCGATATACGCGGGACGTGTGTGGGCAGTCGCCAGGACACGTAATTCTATGGGCACCCATTAAGTGGAATCGAAGAACAACAATGTATCCGCAGGTATTGTGGCAGTTACAGCTCCTACAAGAGCAATAATAATGCGGAATTGTCTGGCGGAAGGATCTACAATAAAAGACACGTGCTTGCCAAGAAAAGCCAAATGAACAGTTACTATCTGTTCGTCCGGGATTGTCTATTGGTCAACGGGCTTAGCGTTTATTTTTTAAACTGCAGCGTATTTGAAAATACGTATGCAGAATTTTATTTTTTGCTTATTTATTAAAGCAAAAATACTTAAAAAATTGAAATTTGTAGTTGTTTAGTAGATGGTTTTTACCTCAAAATAATTTTTCTAAATTTGTTTTTAAAAATGTGTTAAATACTTCTTCCCACAATGTATTTTTTTTATTTTGTCAGAATACAACACTAAGTAGTGCGTTTTCTTTTGTTTTAGCCACACTAACGAACAACGTGCTGGTTACGGGGCGTATACGTGACATCGCACTTTGGCGCATTGCTCAGCAGCGCACTTTGAGCTTGCACGCACGTATTGGCCATCGATGAACCACACCGTAGTTTCTTTTCTACTTATTATTTTCTTTCAAATAAGCAGGATTACATAGAAATATAAAAAGCAGCATTTAGTGCAAGCACTGGAAAATTCAACTTCTAGTCATTAGTAAATTCATACATACCTTATACAAACATAAATATTTATAAGAACCATACCTACATAGATTGTCATAGCTGCGTCGTAAATGTACTCTCAATGTGTATTTCAATGTTTAGAAATATTTGGTTCAATACATACTTAGCGTTAACTTTTCTTTGCTAATTTTTCAATTTTCAATTATACACTTTTTTATATACATACATACATACTTGTATTATTTGTTAGAATTTAATACCATTCGTGTGTGTGCTCTAGGCACAAATATCAGAAGGTAGTATGGGCATAAGCGGTGAACCGAACAAACGAATAGCGAATACGAACAACGTAATCAAAACTTAGCTAATTTAATATATGTATCTAAGCAGAAGAATACTAGATTATAGAAAACTGTTACTTTTAGTTTTATATAAAACGTAGTTTTACAAAAATAAGGTAGTGAAAAAATAGAGGCTCAAATCTTTGACTCCTGGCATCAAAATCAGTTTTTCATAGTATGGTCTGCGTAATTTGATTTGCTGATCAGACGCCAGTTAAGAGCTCTATTTCACATTTCATTTGATCTGTCCTCGATCAGAGTTAATTAAACACATCAAAACCCTAATTTTAACGACACATGCAAAAACAAGCCCTTGTGCCATCATTCAAAATCCAAAGTAGAAAGATAACTGAACAATTTCGCTATACTCAAATATCATTGTCATCTATATGGGCATCCTCTATTTTTTCACTACCGTACATATTTACATGTACTAAAACTAATAAATCTTTGACCAATAAAAATTATAAAATGAAATGTGTACGTCATAGTTAGATAATCGTATATATTCGTATGTACGTACTTATAATTAATTAAACATAACTAGGTATTTAGTGTAGTCCATAAACTAACACATAGAACACTAACGCTAACTTTTAAAAAGTTCATATTGAGAACAAAGAAAATATAGTTTAAACCCTACAAAGCCTTCGTGGCGGAAGCTCCAAAACAAAAAAAAAAGAGTTTCCCAGCTGATAGTGCATTCCTACTCTTTGAAAATAAATGTGGGACTTACATATCTAGCTCCTATTTCCGCAACTAATGGAAAGCTTTGATCGGTTTTTACAACGATAAATTTATAAAATATTACTATTAGATATTTCTTAATTAACACATACATACAAATCTAAATGGTCTTAGCGAGTTTCATTATTTCAAAACAATTTAGTAATAGAATATTTTTCTTTAAGAAAAAACTTTTTGCCATTAATTTGTTTTTTTTTTTTTCAAATTTTAGCATCAATGTAACTTGTGTACTCAACAAAAAATATACATACATACATATATAACTTTGTCATACATAACTTTTGACAACACGAAAAACTGCTAGAGTTTTTCTAAGAGAGTTCATAAACATTAAAAATCAGCCGATAATTAAATTCTAACACATTGATCTTTTTCTATTTTCTCCTTTCAAAACAGACAATATCATGTGGGGACTGGGAACACTTCCAGATGGTAAGTAGTTATTGATAGATAATTAGTTACACACTTATATAATACACTATTTTCCACTCTTATATAAGAAAGCATATTTCTCATATTAATTCGAGATCCATATACATACTTTCCACAATATTTGCAGCTTCCCAACAACCCTAAATTCCTAACATTTGTTTAGGACTTGTTTTAAGTATGAAAATGTATTGAGTTATCAGCTCTTATAATTTTTTTAGCAACTTCCAGCCAGGGAGGGCAACTTATGATATTTTTTTTCTTCTTCTTGAATACTACCTTATTTTTCATAATAAAACTCAAAGCCTCATATGTCCTAAAACAATCGGAATTTCGGCTGAAAAACTTGAACTAACAAGCTCATTACTCTACAGATTTTGTTAATTTATAATAATTATTGAAAATTCTACTTTAAATTTGAGAAAGCGAATGCTCGCATATTTCTGTAGCCGTTTTTCCTCATTTATTGTAAATGTTAAATTAATTTTTTTTTGGCAGCAACCACTTCAGAGCAAGAGAAGTGCGTAAAGTTAAACTCCCTATAGTTTAAGATAAATATATCACGCTCTAAGTTTCACTATGAAAAATAAAACAATACTCATTATTAAGTAAAAAATAAAAATAAAAACCATTCTTCGGCCCCTGAGCACTTCTAAACATTAAAAAATCCCTTACAAATAAAAAAATTCCCCACCTTTCCAGAAGTATGAAAATGTTGTTTTCTGTGAAAAATTTTAAAACTAGTTAACTGAAAATGATTATGGCCGATGTAATGTATGGGTGTTCATATCCCAATTTGAAGAAAATTCAAAAAAAGAAAACAGAAGAAAATTCACAGAAACAAGATTCTTATACCTTTCATGGACATGAAATGTTATTATAACTTTGGTCTGATGTTTTTAAGTATGTGAAGAAGAAGAGATAGACCCACTATTAAAAATAACGAAATGATCAGGACGATGAGCTGAATTGAGTAAGCCATGTCCGTCTGTTTGAACGCAAACTAGTCCCTTAATCATGTGTCGGAACCAGCAAGATCGGCCCAATATAACGCATAGCTCCCATACAATCGATTGTTCCGATAAATGTGGTTTGGGCTATGTATCTTTAAATTGACATTTCTGAATAGTTTGTACCAATTGTAAGTAAGGATCGGTCACTCAAAAAAGTTATGCGCATTCATGAAAGGTACAAAGCCTTTGGCACAGCCGAAGACGGTCCTTTCCTTACTTGTTTTAATATCAGAAAAAAAATGCATTTAAATCTGCAGACCAGATTGCGCTACTAGCCTTTGCTTCATACCAATTAAATCTCAAATAGTCATATTACACTTAAAAATCTGGATATACATACATACATACATAGGAGCCTAGAACTTGTTTTCAAAGTTGAATCACCGTTTCCCCTTGGATGTTGTTACTTTGACTTCGACGACTTATATAAATGATTGGCTTGTTCAGCTGCTTCAGTTAAGAATAAGTGTTGGAGTACTTCGGTACTCCTTAAGTAGTACTCTATGTAGTTTTTTTTTGGCCCAGTCTATTATGTAGATATAGCATTTGTTACGTTAAAGTGTAACAACTCAAAATTTGAGCATTTTCAGTAGAGACGAAAAACTGTTTCCGTAAATATTAATAATATATTACAAAGAAAAAACAATATAATTGCACGAAAATATCATTAAAAATAATATAACCTTTGCTTCATTTTTATTTGTTTAGTATTTGCACGAAAATAACAAATTTTTGAGTTATTACTCTTTTCCAGAAATTTTTTTTTTATATACATAGTGGTATTATTTTGAGTTGTCTCTGTTTAAAGGAAAATTTTCACTGGAATTGATAAATATGATTTGTTATAAATAGGCACAATTCAAAATGTTACACTTTATGTGATACACTAACTAACAAATTTGATAAAACACTTGGAGACAACTAAAAATGTAACTCTTTAGGTGAGTCGAAAGAAGTCATTCTGAAAACAAAGAGAGAGTCATAACGATTTTTTTAACGAAAGACTAGACAAATCACTGAACGATTTTTACAGTGGGTAGAGATGACCATTGCACATTATTTTCTTCCAAAAAACTAAAGTTTGGAAATTTTGAGTTGGTACACTTTAACGTAACAAGTGCGATATATGTATATGCATTACAAGAGGAAAGCATGCTCTACAGCGGTTCATATAAACAATTGCATGCATTCAATCATACGTACCTATGTACATACATATGTAAGTATGTATCTTCGTAAGCCGTATGCATACTAAATAAATTACAATACGTTAAAGCCAAATGCCTCGCATGGGCACATTGTTAATTTCCCAAGCAATTAATTATTCACAATGCAAGCAATGCAGATTGCATGTGCCTGCTAACGTAAACCGGAAGAAATTTTAGTAGCTCCAAAGCATTTCATTCTAAACACGTGACATGATTGTTGCTCTTTTCATTGCCACAATACCACTTGAAAGTTCGTACTTACTATATCTATCTATGTATGTGTTTGTACAAAAATTAGTATGTTTGTAGTTTCATTCATATGGGCGAAGCACAAATATCTGTTGTTACAACCACAGCACGTTGCAATTTGTGTTCAGAAAAACCACAAGCATCTTAGTAGGGAATCCTTTTGTGAATCTTGCTGATAATTCAATTGCTTGCATAAAATTTGATTGCCTTTTG
Source organism: Sphenella marginata (assembly GCA_951509765.1). Taxonomy (NCBI): domain Eukaryota; kingdom Metazoa; phylum Arthropoda; class Insecta; order Diptera; family Tephritidae; genus Sphenella; species Sphenella marginata. The sequence goes on along the minus strand of OX608082.1, from coordinate 31,120,632 downwards.
AATTCTTATTTTTCATTTTGAATATAACACTTTATGCATTTCATTTAGTGTTTATTTTTTAATTTCGTCCACAACGTTGTACTACAACTGTTAGCAAACACACTTATGTATGTAACTCCCCTTTGTGCATACATATACATGCATATGTATGTATGTATATACATACATATTTTCATATAGCAAATGGAGCATATTTACATTCGTATGCCTTCATTTTAACAATGTTGCATAATTCGTTTTACTCTTCATTTCTGACAGGATTTCCGGCAGCCGCCTATGCAGCTTATGCAGCCGGACGTGGTTATTCGGGATATCCAAGCTTCGGTTTACCTTACCCTGCTGGTGAGTACGAAAATGAACACTGAAAATCTCAAATTTACGCATAAAATACATTTGGAACTAAATAATTATAGTACTATACCTACAAACATACAGAACTACGTGCAGAATCAGATACATTCATTTACTCTAACTTTTACATATTCAAATATTTATATTCTTGAGTGCCAAATTTTATGATAACATCAGTACTCCACACTCAAACTAAACTCCTAAATAGGCAGAAGGTCGTATAGGAATATTACTTCTGGTTACGCTGGCACTGTATGAATTCTAATCATGAGCATGAGGAAAATTTATCAGGCATATAATAAAGAACTCCGACCATTTAATTTATGTACATACATTTTTTTTGTTGTTAGGTATGCTTTTGTTTGGGTTGCTAATAGCTTAAAAATTACCATATAACAGGATATCAAATACTATTCCTATTTTGGCAATTACAGAATCCTTTGCGTAACTATAAATATGTATGCTTCAGTTGGATAGATAAACTGTACAGAAGAAAATAATTTAAAATGAACTTATTGCATAGTTATAAATCCGAACGCCTTTTCTTTATTTTATAAACTTTAAGCACAAAATGCAGTAGTACTTCTTATATTCAATTTGAGTCCACTTGGGCTGAATTTGTTGATGAATTGGTTTATTCACACTTTAAACTCCAACCTTACTGTGGTTGCAAGGATTAAATTTTGAAGGATCGAGGGCTTGGAATAGTAGATTTTCTTGTAACTACCGATGTGTTAGATTTCTAACTTTTATTTTATTGCATTTCCTCTTCAGTTTTCTTTACCCCAATTGAATTTATTTATTTGTGAATACCTGCACTTTGCTAAATTCATTAAAGATATTTATAAAAGTCAAAAAATATTTAAATATTTAAAGTAAAGGCCAAGTAAGTGGAATCGCTCATGTTTTTGCAAAAATACTCCATTACCGAGAGGCATTTAGAGTTTCCAAAAAGCTTGCGATAGAAGTATTTTAATTATCATCGTTTAATAATTGTCGGTTTTTGTACTAGACTTATAGTCAAGCAACGGAGTGTAGACATGTTGCCAAATTCATTTTTACTCAACTATAACTTAAAACAAAAAAATATATTTGTTTTAATTAAACCGAATAAATTTGTGCTTTTTATTTTTAATGATTGCAACTTGTCCTTGCTTTTTCACTTGCATTTTTACACAAATGTTGTCTAAATTTGTTTCACTTTTTGTACCTAATTTCACATTAGCCTACACTAAGTTAACATTAAATATCAGTCAGAAAAATTGTATTGCATGGCTATATCAAAAATAACCATTTTATTGCTTTGGAAAGTTAACGAAATTTGTGGTGCATACAATTTTGTAAAGGTTTTTTCTATGAGTGGAGAATTGCAAATATCCCTACAACATTACATCAGCATCTTTGTGCAAGTTTTTCCTGCATGGTGTAAATGAACCAGCTCCCACAAACTACAACGAACGATCAACGAATTTTTGACAGAAAATACATACATACATACATACATACATACATATATATGTACATATAAAACAGTCATGATGTTGGAATGTACTCATTTTGAATCAAAGTCAAAACTTCACAATACATTATGTATGAACTATGAAAAAATTTAAGAGTCTACAATATGTACAAATGTATAAATGGTTGCAGAAACATTTTGAGAATATGTTTGTAAAAGTTTATGAACATAAACGACCGAAGTTGAAGGTTATGTGTCGAAACCACGAAAAATTTGCCACTTACGAGAAACAGAATCTCACTAGCATTTGGCCACTTGACCACATCCTACATTCGTGCAGTACTTTCGAAAACCATAATCCACAATTTATGAACATACATATACTATTTACAGAGACACAATTACTAACATACAAAATGAAAATACACAACTTAACAAGAAATATCTTAACTCCTTAAAAGGAGAGATTACGCTTTATATTCCTGTGCATTTGTGCGACTTCTCTAAAAGGAAAATGGTTCATTTCCTTTATGTTAACATTTTTTAATCATGTACAGCTTTTATCATCTAAATTTAGAATATCTTTAGGGCAGGCCCAGACCAAGAATATTTACTATACACTAAATTGAAACTACATATCGTTTCTTTTCGTCAGTTTTTGACAGACCCTCCGAGTGTATTAGTAGGGGATACCGATCGCGGTCGGTCTCTACAATTTGTAGTAAAACCTTAAATAAAAGAAAATTGGAGTGGACCAGCATTTCCAATGAGTAGCTACCACTGAATGGCTTAAAAGTTGATGTTTCACCGGTGTGTTTAATTTTTTAACTAAGGAAATAGAGCCGGCGGTAGCTGAAAGGATTCAGCATGACCTTCTAGAGTCATGCCTTTCTATGCGACTAAGTCATGTGCGCAACTGCAGAATTTTAAGACTATTGAAAGTCCCTCAATGCGAAAAATAAATTGCTTTAGCGCCGAATCCGTTTTATTAGAGTGAATCTGATATCTCGGGTTACACACTAATAAAATGCTTTCCGAAACGCTACCAACGAGATATACAGCGTTCTGGTAATGTGAGGGTTATCGAATTCCTTAGACCAACTTTTAACAAACGCCCAACACTTTTACTTACATTTAAAAAAAAAACAAGTACATAAGTGTGGCAAACAGCCTGATGAGTAATAACGATAGAAAAAATTATTGGTATTATCGAAATAAGTGCGGTCCCCTAAGGCCCTGGTAAGCATATCTCTTTTTCGACACAAATGTCACTTAAGCTGCTTTATACCATCACCGACGATACATATTTTCCAACATACCGTAATATAGATTTAAGTTCATCACAGAGCAATAACAATTAGGTAGGTAGGTAGGTAGGTAGAATGGCTGCGGCGTAGGTCGCCCAAGTAGCTCATAGAAGCCGTTTTGATGCCATAAAAAAACTCGTTTCAACCTACTGATATAGTATGGATATCTGTTACAACCAACCAGAGTTGTTGATAAGCTCGAGGATGTTTGAAATATATCCTATCTCGGATATACGATCCAAGTTCCCCAAGAAGGGGCTCCCAAAGGATTTCATTCGCTTTCCGGCCAGAGCCGGACACCTACACAGGAAATGCTCAACGGTCTCTTTGGCATCGCTCATGGTGCGGAATCCCCATTTTTTCCGCGTGCGTGCCTATCGCCCAGTGACCTGTGAATACTGCTATGAGTTTGTGGGTGGTAACTCTTGAACTGCTTAGAAGACTCTTTGTCCTCTTTTCGCTATAGTCTGGCCAGGTGGATCTTGATATTGCGCAACTAGTGGTGTTTCTCCATCTCAATTGTGCTTTGTTCCGGCCCATGTGGTTTTCTTATCTCCCTTTCCTATTCTACACCAAAGAGAATAATTTTATGGTCAGATAGAGATAGACCCTTGGACACCTCCCAATTCCTTACTACAAGTTCCTGGGAGTCAGATTTCATGGTTATATCAAGGACTTCTTCCAACCCAGCGAAGTTCTCTGAACTTGGAAAAGCAAAGGTAGGAGAGCTGCCCGTATTACATATGTCTAAGTTATTGGCTAGTAAGAAATCAAAAAGAGACTCACCTCGTTCGTTTGTTTCGCTGCTGCCCCACATCGTGTGTCTAGCGTTGGCGTCACAGCCCAAAAGGGTCGCTTCCTTTTTCTCGTCGATCAACAGTTATACTTCCGCTGGAGGTCGATCATGAGCCATATACGCCGAGGCGATCAATCCTGACCACCGTTAGATCAAAAGTGCTGAAATTAGGTAAAAAGAAAGCATTAATAGTATCCCTAACTAGGATGCAAGCCGTCGGTTTACCTTCTCCAAGTGTGTAGAAAAGATTGAAGTCCCTGGTGTTGAGGCCCCTGACCTTGCAGCGCCACACCCAGGGTTCCTGCACCAAGCATATATCGATGTCCTCCTCCTTTAGGAGGACTAAAAGGTTGTCCGAGGCGATTTTGGAATGCTGCAGGTTAATTTGTGCCACCCTAATCATCGGACCGGGGGGGCACACCTGCAGTTTTGGTGGCGGTTGACGGAGCACCATCATCAGTTGGGCCTGCCAAACCGAGCTCCTCCAGGAGTCTGTTGGCATCGTCAACCTCCTCCAGATTGTTGTCAGGCGCGACTGCTGCTGGGAAGATCTTTAGTTTGGCGTTCCTGACGCCGAACTTAAGTTTGTTCCCCCTCTCCTTAAGTGCCCCCGGGGACTCGTTGGCAGTAGCGCGGGCTGGCTGTTCCTCTGCGGTTCCCCGATTTTCAGGACGACCCAATCATCCATCGGGACACCTGGGTTCTGTATCTTGAGATACTGGATGATTCTCCCCTCATCCAGCTTAATTTTAGGCAACCAAATACGTGCCCGGGGTCTCCTGGGGATCTCCGAAGCCATGATGATCTTAACATTAAGACCATCAAATGCGTTGCTTATCTTAGCAACGCACCTCTCCAAGAACTCCCTTGAGAAACCGTCCGCGCATTTGATAACCCGACAGCCTCTGCAAATCTCTTCACAGTTGGAGACTGGAACTGGAGTTTGGTTCTCCATGAGGTGCTCGACGACCATCTCAGACAGCCGTCCCTCTATGGGGCTCCAAACCGCCAGTACTTGCCTCCCACTAGCGCCCCGGCATCGACCAGTGCAACCTGGAGGTGATCCCTGACCACCTCGCTATAGGTGTTCCTGGCCGCTGCTGCAGCACTAGTGGAAGGGCCTTCGCTCTGTTGGCCTAATATGCCCTTTTTAACATCGCGCTCGTTCACTTCGTGCGATCGGTTGCGCTTTGCCGATTTTCTGGCTTTAGGTGGCTGTTGCTGTGGCTGGGCGGCTGCTGGCTTATTGGCATGGCTGCTCTGGTAGTCCCTGACTACCGTCCTCTGCGTCTCTCTCGTGGACCTCGCCAGCTTTCTCATTCCGTTTTGTCTTCTTCAGAATGAAATTAATGAAATGAAATGAATGGCTCGCTCCAAAGTACCCGAAGATTTTTTAGACCTTTTGGAAGCCAATTTGCCTGGTGCGCTTCCAATTCTGTTAAGTGAACTAGGGGGGAGGGTACTATGGCGGGTACCCTTGCCCTCCCCTTCCGCGGTTATTCTTTGGCTTGGGATGACCGGGGTACTATGGCTGGTACCCCTGTCCTCCCTTGTGCTGACGCTCCCCTGGCTACTAGCGAATCTTGTCATAGAGTTGGCAACGACAGGATGATATGTATCAGCACCTGTGTCCCAAAACATTCGCTGTCTTGCATAGGAACAATATCCACTCAACAAAAGTATAGCAATTACAAGACGCATTTCTTGGCTCGATACGTCAAACTGGTCGTTCCCCTCGTAAACGGCATATTTTTTCGAGTTAAGTACTACCAAGTCTACTAACTCGTGATCATAAAATAGTTCAAGCTACTCCACAGGGCTCCTAGAATCGTTGAGAAAGTCAGGTTCAGTCCAAGTTTGCCTCCTATACGTTGGAAGATCCTTGTCCTCCCACTCTCTATCTTGAAGAGGTTTTGTCTTTGATTTTCCCACTTGGACTTGATTCCGAATTTTTAGTTCAGATAAGGGAACATTGTCATCACTGTCGTCCGAATCAGACTAATTTTCCCGCCCAAAAAATGCATGCTTCAATCCACCACTACTTTGTCTAACTATTTGCAACTGCCCTTCAGCTCGTAGCTGATTTCCAGAGAGATGATTAAAGTTTCCTGCTTCGGCATCGTCTTCGTCACTGTCACCATCACTTAGCATGTGATTTTCAGGAGGGCAAATGTAAACATAAGCATTTATGATATCTTCTTCGTTCTCCATTATATCGCCTATATCAGCAACAGTTACCCTGAATAGTGAGTTTCAGTTATGGAATTTCCGTAAAATATAAAAAAAAACAGAAAAAAAGAAATCGGAAGGATAAAATGTGTCATGCATTTCCTAAAAATTAACAAATGTGAACAAAAAGTTTATGAAAAATCATGTAGGCATATGTGCTCAGCGCCCCAAAAATGGGGCGTCGCAAAATATCTCTCACAAAACTTCACAAAAGCAATAAAAACCACTTTTGGCTTTACTTCTCCACTCAACAAAGATAAATTCATAATCTTTAACAAAAAATATCACAACTTGAAGATATAACAACACAAACTTACTTATTATTTCGTGACATCGTAAATTGTACAAAACATCGAATTTCTTTCACACGTTTGACAAATAAAGTGAGGTTATGATGAAAACAAAACAGTGTTGCCGCACAATCTAAAAATATGTATCTAAAGGATTTTGTGATAATAGACAATTACGTTTTTCAATAACTCAAATAAACTAAGCGTTTTAAAAATGGGGCACTGGACTAATATGGGATAAAGATGTAATTTCTGTTATTGTTCCGAATTATACTCAGTAGAGAATTGTGTTTGTTGAAGATATTGGTTTTTATTCAGAATTGCTTGAACAATAAATGCAATGTATCTTTTTGTGGAAAGGCTGAATACTTCGTTTACTTTTAATTAAGGTATATTTTGTTTTTTAGTAATACAGCTTTTTTACAGCCTCTATGATAATGATAGATATCTATTCGTATATTGCAAAAATATGTACGATGTATGAACAGTCAATTAAAAAGTATCCGTTTAAGTACGCTCGTGATTATGTAATTGGAACAGAAATCCGAACTTATCTAGGGAAATATCTCAAAATATTTATTTTAAGGACCATATATTTGGACTAGATTTTTGCTTAGTTCATGTTTTTTGTCACAGTGCAGTGTTATTCAAAATTGGTTTTTTTATTTTAATATTGGTTTTAACACTGGTTTTCTGTTTTATTTCTTTTCATTTCATTTTTATATATTTCCGTTATTCTACGCTTCTTCACGGTGTGCTCGGGGACGGGTTTCTGCATACATACATCGATAACTACTGACGATCCAACACCTTATCGGTAAGCTGGTGTAATGAGCGTTGTGCCAGACAACCGCATACTCATAGGCGATTATATGGCTATGACGGCAGCAGCAGCAACAACATCTTAACTTAAAACCAAGTTCTAACCAAAGATATCGTACCACACAGGGCACACAGAGAAAAAATAAATACATAATACCAAAATTATATTGTTTTTAGAAAAATACCAATTTATTTCTTAGGGAGTAATGATGTGTTCTTCAGGCATGTGCAATAAAATGTAATGTTTTTGTTTTAAAGAAATATGATTTAAGAAAAGGGAAACTGTACGACCTTCATATATTAGGAATAAATGATCAAATAGCTAAGTAGATGTGCGTATGTTTGTGTAATATATATACATTAAGAAAGATATGCCACAAGCGATCGAAAAAGTATATGGTATTTTGAATTTAAATCAACTTATATTTCAAAACGTTTTCGAATATGTCTGCAAGGCTACATTATACCTTAGAAACTCGGATACGTAATAAAACTATTAAAATTTCGGAAATAAAGCAAAAACTGATCTGTGAACTAAATTTATTATTGATTTTATTTTGTCCAATACATGGCTTATTTCTTATAAATTATAGGACAAATTATTATTAAGCAGTTGCTGCTAGTAGGTGGCCGAGGTCCAGACGTAAATACACGCCTAAACTGAAAAAAGGCAATTATAACTATTTAGGCAGGCATTTTTGCAAAGCAAAAGTTTTGATATTTTTTCCTTATTTCCATGTGAAATCGCATGGATCCATATCTGTTAGTTAAAGTTACTTCTCTTGACTTATTTCATTTATTTCATGGGAAGTTTCCATTTTAGCTAAGCAGTGCTTAGACTGTACTCATCAAGATTGTATGCGCTACGTCTCTTTTTTTATAAAAATTCGTTTATAAAAGATATATCACAATTACCAAACTAAATTTATTTAGGCCCCTTTTGCTTGGTTTTTATTTACTTTTGTTCAACCACAAATTATTTCTTCAATACGATGCTTAAAAACGAAAGAACACGACTTCATTTGCACACTAATTCAAATGGTTTCAGAATTAAGATTTCACTAATGTTTGTACTAATAGTAGTTACTAGACTCCCGTTTAAGAGTATGTTACTTACGTATCTGCAATAAATATTGTTTGCTTTCATTTATTATAACTTTTTATATTTTATTTGACAATTTCGCCCTTCCACTCACTTCTTCGAATTGTGTGCTTTTTTGTATTCGCTTTTGTTATAGGCTTAACAATATGTGGAATCGGTAGAAGTTTTGGCTCGTGTGGTACTGCGGCACAGGCTGGTAGTCGTAGGCCCGGTCCTGGTAGTGGCAACACACTAAATTCACAACCATCAGCTGGATATCAACATCAGACAACATTAGCTTTACCCCTAGCTACAGCGTTAACTCGTACAGCTGCAATAAAATCGCAATTTTTAGGAAATATAAACTTTTAATGCGTCCCTACACATGTACGTATACCAACATTCGAAACGCATAACAATGAATGAATTTTGTCTAGCATCACGCTATCGCTACCAGCCATCCAGCCAGCTGCCACAATCGCAACCTAACTCAGAAACAATGATCCAATGTCGCAACCATAAAACACTAAGCAGATAACTTTCTGGAATCTGATATAAATATTAGAAGGAGATATTTCGCAGTGATCTATTCGGTCGTTAATATTTCCACTCCTTTTAAAAAAAAATATACATATATTAGAATAGCGTCACACAATTACTAGTCCTCACCTTGTAGTTACATACATATCAACATACATACAAGTACCCCCAGTTTCATAACTTGAAAATATACGTAGGAATGTAGGTAGCCGTTGTTCGTTCAATCGTTCGTTTGTTGGTTCATTCAGTTTATTTTCTGCTACTTACATACATTTATAGTAAATACATACAATAAATTCAGTAGAAAAACAAGTAAGGAAAGGGCTGTCTTCGGCTGTGCCGAAGGCTTTATACCTTTCATGATTGCCAAACCACACTTATCGGAACAATCGATTGTATGGGAGCTATACGTTATGTTTGTCCGATCTGGCTGATTTTGCCTACATATGTATGTTACATGTATAATATGTAGCAAACGTGCAAAGTTTAACGTTCCTAGCTCTTAAACTGCAAAATTGATAGCCCAAAACCCATTTATCGAAACTATCGATTATATGGGAGCTATATGTCATGTTGGTCCGATCTGAGTCATTTTCACTACACACGTTACAAATACAATATGTACTAAACACGCAAAATTTTACGTTCCTAGCTTTTGAATTGCAAAAGTTATAGGCCAAAACCCATTTATCGGAACAATCGATTGTATGGGAGCTATGACATGTATCGGTCCGATCTTGCTGGTTCCGACAAATGATTAATCCTATGCAAAATGGCGCCTGCTTGCAAAATTTCATCGAGATATCTCTAAAACTGAGGGACTAGTTTGCGTTCAAACAGACGGACGGACGGACGGACGGACGGACGGACGGACGGACGGACGGACGGACGGACAGACGGACATGGCTAAATCAACTCGCCTCATCGCCCTGATCATTTCGGTATACTTAATAGTGGGTCTATCTCTTCTTCTTCTCATACTTACAAACATCGGACCAAAGTTATAATACCATTTCATGTTCATGAAAGGTATAATTACCGAAAAATTACCGAAAAATACTCGTAAATACTTTTTTGGTAGGTATAAGTAAATATGCAGTATTGAAGTAGTAATGTCTAATTAGATTAAATAAACATTCGTAAGAAACTCCACGCATTCATGCTCACACATACACCTACATATACACACATATGTATCGTAACCCTGAAGATAAAGAAACTACATAAGAATCCGTTTGCAGTATTTGATTAATCCTATACGTATCCCAACAAATAATCTTACTAATATATAAAAACGTAAGTTTGTGAGTGACTGCGGATGTTTGTGGTTCTTTATCGTCTGAACAGATGGCCCGATCATTACGAAGTTTTGCAGACAGCTTCTTAGGAGTGTAGATTAGGTAACAGGCATCATGAAATTTCGATAAATTTATCGATAATAGAGTTATCGGCCAAAATGTTGTTTTCCGTAAAAATTGAAGTATTCGCACAAAATTGGTATCAATCGAAAGGGGAAGACCACAGTTTTCATTTGGACTTTGGTTCAATTCGATATATTTATCGATAACTAAGTTATCGTTCAAAATGTGGTTTCGGGTAAACTTTGGAATATTCGCACAAAATTGGTATCAAACGAAAGGGGAAGACCACAGCTTTCATTTGGACTTTGGTTCAATTCGATATATTTATCGATAACTAAGTTATCGTTCAAAATGTGGTTTCGGGTAAACTTTGGAATATTCGCACAAAATTTGTATCAAACGAAAGGGGAAGACCACAGCTTTCATTTGGACTTTGGTTCAATTCGATATATTTATCGATAACAGAGTTATCGTTCAAAATGTGGTTTCGGGTAAACTTTGGAATATTCGCACAAAATTGGTATAAAAAGAAAGGGGAAGGCCACAGGTTTCATTTGAACTTTGGTTCATTTATGGAAACATCTATTTTGAGAACGGCTGGACCTAATACACATAACTAAATTTGGAAGGTAAATTTTGTATCCGCTCGAGATGGTTATACGCTAAAAAAATAAAGGTATTTGGAAAGGTTTTGGAGATTTCCCTAAAAATGTTGACCAGGATAGCCTTATAAAGTGTTCTTTCAATTTGAGCCCGTTTTCGAGATATTGGTCAAAATGTCAACCAGGAGGGGCCCTCGATGGTATTGGTATGATATGGGTATCAAAAGGTGTTGACAAATGATTTAACATGTTTTAGCTATTTTCCAATATAAAACGAAGGTTTTTAGATATTAACCAAAACGTAGACCAAAATTGGAGCTAGAAGGTTTTTGTGAAAAAATGGGTCTAAAATGAAAGGTCTTGATGCGATTTTTAAAATGGAGTCATTTTAAATCCTTTTGGGATTGGGATTGAGAAAGGGATAGGTATATGGATGACAATTAAAAAGCAATATGAAAAGACAAAAGCATATGAAGAGGATGGACGGAGAGAAGGATGTGGAGCTGAAATTAGGAGGGCGAATCACATATTTTAAATGCAAACAAGTTAGTGTTTGGGCAGGACAACGTCTGCCGGGTTTGCTAGTACTCTATAATCTCTTACGTTTGAGAAACTGTGGAGAATCATAGCATAATTCGTGGACTATTTAATGTTCTTTGTTGAGATATATGTAGGTATGTATCTGGGGGGGAAAATTCTTTCGAATTTGGAAAACAAATGTATGTCATTTGGCAGCTTTCGATTGGAATAGTTAGGTCCAGGGCCGTGCGCAGGAATTGGCCTTGGGGGGGGTTTTAATTTAGATTTGCATTCACATACATTTTTCACTAAGATAAACATATTTGCTGAAACAGATACCTAGACCCATACATCATAAATTTAAATGTTCTTTAACTTTGCTGAAACTGCATACTCTGATACCTAAAACTATACCCAAGAAAATGTTTTTGGTTGTACACATTTTTCTGTATTTGATAGAGAATTGGTGATATGATGGCATATCCCAGCTAACTAAAAGTGCAAAAAAAAACTCCTTTCGGACCATAAAACCCTCATTTCTCAGAGCTTTACTCTCCAAAATGAGCTTCTTTCGGAGCACAAATGGAGCGAAAAATCGCTCTACGCGGGAACTCCAACGGAGTCATAAAAAAGAGTCCGAAATGAGTCCGATTTCGATGAATTTGAAGCGTTTTTTGACTCTTTTTAAATGAACTGCGGAGCCTTTTATTGGTGCTTTTCTGAACCTTTTTCGGAGCCTTTTATTCCTCCATTCTGAGGGTTTCTGGAGCCTTCTCAGACGCCTTTCGGAGCCCTCTAATTGGTGCTTTTCTTTCATTCATCCATTCAGAGGGTTTTTGAACACTTGTCGGAGCCTTTTATTGGTGTTTTTCTGAAGCTTATTTGAGGTCGTTTTTTATTTCTTTTGGGTCATAATTTCTTTGCGCAATTATCAATACTCCTAACTATTTGCCGTCACCAACTCTGACTTTCTAAATTATCCCTATGAGCTACATGGGAACAATTTAATTAATTGTCCAACTATATGCGCCAATGATGCTATTATTTATCTGAAAACTTTGAAGGAATCTTTTAAATGCGGTTCTGATAGGATTCCTACATGCTTCTTGAAGAAGTGTGCTAACAATATTTACCAACCCCTTACCAATTTGTTCAATCTGTCACTAAAGTGTGGTGTTTTTCCAAAAGCATGGAAAGAGTCGTTTCTTCTACCGATTCATAAAAGCGGAAGCAAGGCTTCTATAGAGAACTATCGTGGCATAGCAAAGCTTTCTGCCATCCCAAAAGTGTGTGAAGCTATTGTTACCAATCAGCTTACGAATCCTATCTCTACCTTGATTTCCGACTGTCAACACGGGTTCTGCAAGGGAAAGTCCACCGTTACAAACTTACTTGAATTTACTTTGATTTCAGTAAAGCTTTCGATAAAGTGTGTCAATCTTTACTTATTCATAAACTGAATCAGTTGGGTTTCCAGCCGGGTCTCAATCGCTAGATCTCTTCTTGCCTTAGCGACAGAGCACAAAAAGTAGTGTTTAAAAATTGTGAATCCGATGTTATTTATGTCTAATCAGGAGTTCCTCAAGGAAGCCATCTTGGCCCGATTCTGTTCTTGTTGTTTATAAATGATATTTCTACAGTAATATAATTTTCGAAAATTTTAATGTATGCCGACGATGTAAAGCTTTGTCATTCGAAGAAGCTTCAATCAGATCTAAATACACTAGTTACTTGGTGCGATTTAAATTATATGCCGCTTAATCTTAAGAAATGTAAGTACATGGGTTTTTCGAGAGGAATATCACAGCCAGCTTCCTATACAATTAACAGTTATAGTCTTGAGCAAATGTATGATTTTGTTGACCTTGGGGTTACTATGGACTAAAAACTCGGTTTTAACTGCCACATTAACTTAACAGTCAATAAAGCTAGAGGCTTTCTAGCATTTGTTAAACGATGGTCCAAAGAATTTATGTAACTAAAACTCTTTACTACATTAGACGGTTCTATAATTTGGAACCCACGTTACCAGGTCCCCGTGGATCACTTAGAATCAGTTCAAAAACAATTTTTAATATTTGCCTTAAGAGAGAGCATAAAAAAGTCAATTCTTTCTATCCTAAATACATACCAACAATTTGCTTTCATATCCTTTGATTCTTATCTTTATTCTTTACAATAACTATTCGCTGTCAGCTAATTATTTATTAATTGTGTCATCTATTTTTTATCTACCTTACTTAGCTGGTGAGGTTTTCTCTGTAGCTGAGCAGTTTTAGGTCTCGACGATTAACAAACCAAAGCCAGACTATTGATAAACGTCCATGAAAAATGCGATCTTTACCTTCTGTTAGGTGAAATAAAAAAAAACCTCAGAAAATGTTTGAAAACAAAAAGGGTCAGAAAACACTCGAAATCTTTCATATAACTGAGCCTTGCAGTTCATTCGCTCTGTTAATTGAAACTGCTCACTGTTTTCATCAGTAAAATTAAAAAAAAAAATGCCCATACGCTACACAACTTTGTAATTTCGGAAAGCTCCAAGCGCAATTCAAAGTGCCGGACTTATCGTCGCTGCCGACGAAGAAAGGCGCATTCAACAAATTGTCAACGAAAAAAGGCGCATTAAAAATATTGTGGGAAATAAGGACGCATAAAAAAATATTTTGACGAAAAAAGGGGCATTAAAAAATATTTTGACGATGAAAGGCGCATTAAAAAATATTTCGAGGAAGAAAGGCGCAGTGTATACATTTACAGTAAACTTCACAAGGGATTTGGTGCTGGATTGAAAAATATTGGGCCAGCCCAAGTACCCATTATACGTATGTGTTTTTATTTAGTATTTCGTTTTTTGAATAACTTATATTGCAGCTAGTTATCGAAGCGCGTCTTTTTTTCCTAAAAAATATTTTAAAGCGCCTTTCTTTCTTAAAAATTATTTAAAAGCACCTTTCCTTCTTAAAAATTATTTTAATGCGTCTTTCTTTCTCAAGATATTTATAATGCGTCTTTCTTCAAACAAAAAAAAGTTTGCGCCTTTCATCGTCGACAAACAGCTTTGCGCCCTTTTTCGTCGATAGGAACGTTATGTATTGGCCAACCTTATTCTTTGCAACTTTCACCAATTTCTTCTTCCGTAAAATTATTTTAACTTATTTTGCCAAAAATTATTAGTCAAGATTCAATATAAGATTTATAAACTGTATTTTGAAAACTTTTGCAAAATCATTGCAACTTAGATTTGGCCATGGGAGGGGTTTTAACCCCCAAAACCCCCCCCGTGCGCACGGGCCTGGTTAGGTCGCTTGAGTCGCTTTATTTTCCAAATTACCTACATATGTACTTCGGCCCTAATTTTTTTGTCGTTCGAAATCTTTGATTCTTTACAATTGATTTTTACAAAATACCGTTAAATATAAGCACTGGCCACTAATATACGGTTACGGAAATACGTACCTATTATATCTACCGCTCAACAATATATGTACATATGTATTATTTTCTCCAAGTAAAAAATGTTGCACCGCAAGTCGCTCTAATGCAAGCATCGGCAGATTTGTAAATGCATGCGTATTAGTGAGAGCGCTTTCATCGCTCAAACCAATTGATTTTCGCGTCATTCGCTTGTTACCCAGCAAACATTAAGGTTAGAGGATGATTAGAAAACGACTCGAATTCTAATGTTATTCTCTAAGGTAGATGGTTAGAGAACGATTTGTGAAACTGTCGCGAATTATAGCATTCTCGACAAAAAGGGGACTTAGTTCTCGATATCGAGAAAAAGGTTAGTTATCGATTCGAATTCTAACGTGAAATTCTAATGAGAAATTTCTAACTGAAATGAAATCCAATTGTTCTTGTTTAATTCTATTTCGATAAATTGACGATAAATTGATTGCTTTAAATATCTTTGACATGTTTTAAGCTTAAATATCTAATGGGAATAAAATTCAAAGTTTTTATACCTTAGTTTATAAATACAATTCTTGACAATACACGCATCTTCGCTATTCGAGTGTTTCTCTAATCGTTCTCTAATCGTCCTCTAGCCTAGTTCTCTAACGTGATTTTCGATTAGAGATACATTAGAGAACTAAATTAGAATTCTAATGTAAAACTACAGTATTTCTCTAACGTTAGAGGTTGTGTTTGCTGGGTAATGTTTAATGGAATATTTCCCAAAAATTTCTTAATTTTTAAACATTTTTTTTAAATTAAATTTTTATATATAAAAATACCTAAATATTCATAGTTTTTTTTAACATATTATACCAAAAATTTTTTATTTTACTGCTTTATTAAGTTTTTTTTTATTTACATACTACCCCTATAATTTTTACTACTCCCGCCAATTATACGTACGTACATACATATTTTTCACATTCGCTGCGCAAATATGCGACAACCATGCGCGATGTTGTTTTGCCACTTGTTCAGCGACGACTAAATGGTTTGGTAGGCAAAGAGCGCAACTTGTCTGTGTGAAGAGCGTAACATGTTTGTCTGATCTTAAGATCGATGAAGCGCCGATGCTTGCTCTAATGTCATATTGGCTTCAGCGAAAACCGTGTGTGTTTTTTGCAGTAAAACAACATTTTTAAACTTTTTCACGCTTTGAAATGTTTTAGCATGATGTAAAATATTTTTGACTTTGAGTAAACGGGCAGTAAACTTTATTTGCAAATTGTTACTGAACTATTTTTTAGTATGTACTAATTTCTAGTGGTCTAACATTGAAGTAAAAAAATACCTCTATACAATTGTGTACAGAATTGAATTCCCCACAAAAAATTCGGAATCAAAATTTTCGTCAGGTAATCATCCTTGTTATTATTATTTTTATATTGGGAATGGTCAAACACCAGTCGAAAGTGGTTTACTATTGACTAGTCTCTGAATTTTTTGTATCATAGACTGGCATTTGGCTTGTGCATTAAAATGTATACTATAATGAAATATCAGTCAACCATGTGCGATCTTGACAATCAACTTGACATTGAAATTTAGCAAGATAGTGAAAAAAACCTTAATCTCATAAGCAATTTGTGATGTGTGGCAAATTGTTGGGTAGCAAGCAACTTTTTTTTTTGCATTGTATAAAAATTTTTTATGACTTTTACATGCTGTCAGATCGACCGAAATCGCATGATTTTTATAGAAGAGCCTGTATGTCTGACTACCCTAGCGTGAGGTGTGAGGCTTTCTGTTATTATTTAGATCAACGAGAAACATATTCTATAACAACAAATGTATCAACACTATCTTTAAACTTAACAAAAGTAATATTAGTTTCAAAAAGCCCTAAATTATTCTGCACAAGCTGAAATTCTGCTTAAAATTTAAAAAAATTCTGTTAAATTTCCAATTTGAGAAGTAAAATTGTAGGAGCGAAGAAATGGTATAGAACTATATAAAGTTCTCAGGAATATAGAAGTGTACATTCGCAAATTCCAATTTAACACAAATAATAAAATTAGACGCTTAGAGGGAACCAGAAGTTTTTTTTTTTTTAATTTGAGAATTTTATTATTTTATTTGTTTTGGAGAGTAGGTCGGGGGTGTGCAGAGCACGGGTTACTAGGGACGACCTTCAGTAAATTATTATTTTATTTTATTTATTTGTTCTATATAGAACTGGGAGGGTGAAGAGCACCTGTTACACCTTGTATGTATTCATTGGGGGTGAGCACTGTTGGCTCTGAGGCATTGCACGGCATTGGCTTCCCCAATTTCGCTTGGGAAAACCCCATTTGGGTTATGCAGAAATAAACAATATCTTTAGAATATTTCATTAGCTAGTTGAGAATTATAAAAAGGGTGTGCAATTTAAATAAACGAAAGAAATTGTTTAAGTCGCTTAAACAAAAAGAATATTGGCCCTTGGTCTATTAGTAAATACTTGTAAATAAATTAATACAAATCGACTTTTATTCGTAAAATATTTTTTGCATCACCTTCTCCAAAATTTATTTTTGGTTGCGCCCCTTTCAAAAGTGACTAACGTAACTCTTCATAATCGATATTGAAAAACAGTTATTGATTGAACTTGAAACTTTTTACAAAGAAGTCACTCTTAAAAAATATACCCGATTTCAACTTGAATGTAACATCTTCGCTGACCCTTCGCATTTGTTATCCCACTTTGGCTCTTTTGAGACTACAAATTGCATTATTTTAATATGAATCGGGAGTTCATGGAAATAGTTGTCATCAGGATGGAATCTTTTAATTATTTTCCAAACAAACAAGTAGTTTTCTTGAAAATAAATTAACCTTTCATATACATATATCATGGAAACAAGAAGAGTGCACCTTTAACATTATTTATATTATTCTTTGACGTCCCCTAACCCAGTGGCGCAGGGTATTGCCGATATGTGCTTGTTCTATAGAAAAAAATGATTTCAACATTTAGGGCCTCAATAATCTCTTCATTTATTCTCATTACACTGAGTACATAAGTTCCTTACTTTCCTTATTCCATCTAATATATTCATAATGAATAGCTAATGATGACGCAAGGAGCAAATGGGCACATGTGCTTTAGAGATATTCTGCAAATGGATTGAATAACATTAGATATTGATGTACCCTTATAACGAAATGACACCATGCGTAGATGAAAAAGTATAATTTTGATTTTGAAGTATAATTGAATTAGAAATCAGCTTTCTTTATTGGAAAAAGAGTAGCTTGCGGTCGCATTAATAAGTATCTTAGTCAAACCTCAGGTTACTCACGACCAAAGTCCCATGTTATATTATTCAAAATGTTGGCTGGGTATGAACTAATATACCAATTTGATTACTCCCTTTTTCACTGGGAACCACGTAAATGTGTGAATAAATATATAGTAAGTGCTTGCATACCTCCACAATCACTTGAACTCTGCTACATGTCGATGGGCATGTCATATAGTACATACATAGAAGTTATAAACATTTAGCACTGATACATAAATAACTACATGCCTCATGGTAAGATAATAGTCAATTAGGGGATTCACAAAACTGTCATATCAAGTCATATCGTCATATTGTCATAACTATTATAACAGTCATAAACATTTTGTTGCTACCTTCCATGCTGTATGCGTACTAAACAGATACAACTCTGCACGGTATGTTTATGGCTCGCTGTATTTGATCAGCTGTCTTGTTTCCCTTCTTATTTCATGAATTCTAATTGTGATTCTCAGTCTGTAGCTGCGAAATTTGCAAATTATGGAAAATATGCATCAAAACGAAGTTTACGAGGTAATTTATTGTAAAAAAAAGTGGAAAATATCACTCAGATTTATGAAGGTGTGCTCACAAGTGTTATATATTTGCGTTGTATTGTTATATGACATATGACTTTATGACACCTTGTGAATCCCCTAAATATGTAGTATATCCCACTATAATAGCACAGTTTAATCCATAACCACATTTAATCCATAAATACTTGCGAGTATGAAGTGGAATCCTTAATAAATGTATGATTATATTTAGAACATCATAAGCAAAAAGGAAGTTGTGCAGAAGATATATTAGATTGTACATATGCATACATAAAAAAACCTTCGCTCCACAAATACACATGTACATCAGCTATTAAGCATAGGCAGATAGAAACATTCGAGTACGCCTTGTGATTATGAATCTTTCTCAGGTTATCAGTACGCCCTTTGCGAATTTTAAAAACAAAAGCGCGATTGGCCCCCAACATCCCGCATAGTTACAAAATTGTTCATAAAACTGTAATAGCTTTTTACTGGAAAACTGTATAAGTCCATTTTGATCGCGCTAAAATTAACACTTCATTACAAATTTGATGCATCAAATTCAGGGTCAGCGCGACATGTCTTTCCGATATACGATTAGCAGACATTAAAATTTGGTGAGAAATGTTACGTGGCGTACTCAAGGTGCTTATGCATATATGTATGTACATCCATATGTATGTACATAGATTCACACACAACATACATACTCGTAAAAGCATACATGTTACACTAACAAGTACGAATAGAAACTTTTCGTTGAATTATGTTTTTTTAAAAAGTTGCAGTAGAGAATGTTAATTTTAGTTTTTGTATCGAAATAGAACGCAAATTATTTAAATATGTATTGAAATGTTCTATTTAAATTCTCCAAATTAACCATTTTTGAAAATATAACTTCAACGCTTTTTCAACTCTATAACTTCATTCGAAACCCAATACTAATCTATTTACTTCTGTCTTCAGTAAAATTTTCTTCAATTTAGAGATATCTACAAGTAGTTTAGTGATGATGTAAAGCCTGTACGACACACAAACTAATACTGAAAATATAACTAAAGAAAAAACAAATGGGTAAATTATATTTCGTACCGCGAATTTGTTAGTTAACGAAAATTTGTTAAACCAAAAGCAAAACAAAAACATAAGGAAATGAATTATCCATCCATTTTTTCTGCGAAAAACGAAGCAACCGAAATTAAATTAAGTGTATGAACATTGCAAAACAAAATGTGTATACGCATAAATTGATAGTGCTAAAATACAAAGATTTAAATTACTTATATATATATATCATAATTAATACCTATAAATATTATAAGTATACATACATATAAATATCTAAGGAAATATGAATGATCTATAACAGAAAAAATATTGAAACATAAGATGAAAGTAATGACAAGCTTGAATTGAGAAAAGTCATTATGGATTTACATGAAATAGTTGTATAAAACTTAAAAAGAAAATTTTAGAAGGAACGCGATAAAAATCGAAGGTATATAATTTAAAGTTAATAATTTTAAACAATTGTTTGTAATAGTTATTTGCATTCAACGTTTAGAGATATTCCAGCCAAACCTGGAAACATTATTACGTCTATAAACATAAACATTAATAAAAAACTTAAAGGAAATGTCACAATGTAGGGTAATATTATCAGTGTGTTCTCAAGGTCATTTTGCTTTTTTCTATAAGCTTTTCTTCATTTAAATTAGTTTAGCTCAATAATATGTATATATCATAAAACACGTGAACTGAAGTTTAAACTAAAGTTAAGTTAAGATTTCACAATCATACGACAATTTGTACCGACTAAACTCACAGCCTTTTGAATGCTGTTTTGTAGGTAAGGTCTCGACTAAACGGTATATTTTATTTCGATGAAAAAAATGTTTGAAAGATTTATCAAAAAGTAAATAACAATAAAACTATTTTGCAGGCGTTTTCATAAAGTTGGTATTTAAATCAGTAATCGTTTTTTACTATATAAAAGCAATAAAATCCTCCATGGCACAATGGCAACCAAAAACGTAGCACTAAAAATATATTTCTGCTCGATTTGGTATCTTAAGTTGTAGGCATAATCAAGCAGATATTTAAACTAAATATTCACTCGTTGATGTAATATAAGACATGGCATTGAAAACTTGGGAATGTGTAAGAGAAACCACAGAAGGAATGGTTTCCTATTGAATTCTGACACACACCACTGGTAATAACAGAGAATTTCATTCTGGTGTGACTGTTAATGCTTGTTGGGACAGATCAGTTATATAGAACATAATATAGTAGAGAAAAGAAAATTGGGTAAACAAAAAATGAGGCTGATACATTCCTCAAGCTACGAAGAAGGCTTGAAGATTTTGTCTGCCTTATTAGGCATATCATACTTTTGAGACATTGTGCAAATGACAACGAGAACTAGTAAATAAAATATTTTGTATGTATCAAAATCAGATTTATTATATTTTCCTTGCAATTTGACTGTGCCTTGGGCGTGGATATTGCACAAAAACTTATTTTCTCTGTTTGTAGGAGTAGCATGGCACTTGGTACAGTGAAATAATTGTAAATGATAACTTCTTTTATGCATCTTACAGCGAGCTTGAAGAACAATTTTTTTTATTCCAAATATATCAAAAAAATACTTAAAATTATAAGATTTAATTGCAAACTGGTAGGTTAAGGGATTTCAAAACAAAATTTACAATAATAAAAAAACAGCTAAAATATTTATAACATCCAGCACTTCAAACTAAATATATCAACCATGGTGAAGGGTAGAGGCATGCAAAGATGTTTTCAAAAACGGTAAATTCTCAGCTAGCTCATTTAAACGAGGGGGTGTATTCGTAAAGATCATAATTGATGTAATCATAATAACTACTCGAAGTTTGCACATGGACAGCTTGCAGTTTACATTAATAAGAAAAATTAAAAAAGAAAATGTATAAGAATGCTCTGCGATTAAAAAACACGTCTTTTTAAAAATTAATTACTAAAAATGTATTTGTAAGCAACTGCGTTGAGCAAAGAGTCTTAATGCTTTATATGCTTCAAGCTATATTTCAATTGCTTTGGAAAATATTATACGCCCACACATAACCGTACAAAATAACAATGAAATATCTACGTCTATCAAAAAAGAAAAGTTTTCGAACACAAAAATTCACACACACACACACTTAAAAGTATGTACTTTGCATTCTTAAGCAAACTGCTTGAATTTATATAAAAAATATATAACTATGCATATGTATGTGTAAATGCACATATTCTGCGATTTTAAGATGATGCATATAATATTTATAAAAACACAAACAAGTTGCAGCATATTATTTGCTTGCTAAAGTGCTTATATCACTTGGAATTAATTTAAGAAATCAAACACCCAAACAATGCTTAGGTAAAATAATTGATAACTATTTAATAAACGCTTGCCTATGTGGAATTTAAATGAATTATTATTTTATTTATACACAGGAGAATAACTAAACCATTTACGTGTCCCACTATGCCAAAATATCTATAACGAGGCACAAATATTCTGTGATACCTAGTATTACCTAGATGTCCTCAAGCCACAAAAGTCAATAAAACTCACAATTTGGCAGCACCGAACAAAAATATATTTGGTACCCGGAAATATATAGTTAGTTTTTATGAAATTGAAATTAGTTTAGTGAAATTGACACAATTTTTGCGGCAAACTTGGAACATTTCTACACAAACCATTCAATAAATTTCAGTGTGGTCCAGCTAAAAACGTTGTTCATTTTATATTCTAATATAATAATTCTATGTTATCCGAAAAGTTCCTGATTCTGAAATGTTAAAAAAGTGCATCTTCTACAATGTCTTAACTTTGATAGTATGTTTTAGCCGTTGGTGTTGGTACTACTTTAGTGTTTATTATATTGAAATCAGTAGCGAAAATATTTAGATTTGGCACCACATATTCGACCGATCGATTAATGGTCAAATCAAATTTCGCGTTACGAAATCAATTCAGGATGAAAAATGCTTCACTTGTTAAAGTTTAGAATATGTATCACAATATTTGCGGGAACAGCTTCGTCTATTCCAATAACATAACCCTTCGAAGCAGACTAGATCTCAAAACAACTCTTCAATAAATTTCCATTGAGAACTTTTTTCTGGAATACTTCAAGGGTCATCTCAAAACGTTATCTCTGTGGGGCCACTTTACTGAACAATTGCCTACTAAGTTCAAAGTAGCACTAGAAGTGTAGTTTTCTGTTTGAGTTTCAACCTAGCTATATCTTCCTGAGAGCATATACATACGTACTTTGACTTGTCCTGGTTCCCACATTTTGCGCTATTTAAGGGTTTTCGCTCAACTGCTGGAAGTTACACATAATCTTAGATACATATATACATAATGTCTAGTGAGTGGATTTTGGAATATCGAAGATCTAAAATAAAAGGGACTCGTAATTACTTGAAGAAGCATTAAGGCGTGATATAAAATTTATTGTAAGATGCAGCACTAGGCGTCGAGTCATCGATATCGTGTAAAAATGGACTTTATTATAAATATGTATGTGAAGAAAGTTTCAATGCAGTACAGCGCTATAACAACAAAGGCATCGAAAGATGGGAAATATTTCAGACAGTTCATATAGACTATACGAATGCAATCACCAAATCAGGCTGGAAACAACAGGTCAGGTAGCTGTCAATTATTAGATAAATATAATTATATGCATAAATAGTTGGCATTTATCAAATTAGCAAATGTAATCAATTAGTGATTTTAATGTACCCTGAACTCATTTGTTCTTTCAATGAATGAATTGTTTTGTCGACAGTATTTAATTTAACTAGCATAGCACAGTCTTATAATCAACATCAAAAGTTTATACTTACATATGTAACACTGAAATAATTTAGCATATAGTAAGCATTCATAGATACATACATATGTATGTCCATACATACTAACACATTAGTAGCTAATACCTCACGACTAGTACAAAACACTGCAGTGAAATTTCTTTTTTACAATAAGAAACTAGTGTTTTTAACTTGATTATATCCCAAAGGCCACCATAATATGTTGGCTATATGTGGATCTACCAAACCGAAAGTCTCAGACTTTAAACGTTTTAAAGATTTCTGCTTTGAAAAGCTCAACTCTCATAAACATGTAGGTCGCAAATATTTGTGTGAAAAAATAATCCAAATTTTAAAAAAAACCAAATCTAAAAAAAAAATATATTATCTGCGCATATCTATAGCAGGTTTTAAATTTTTGGTATAGTTCCAAAAACATTTTAAGATTTCAAATTATTTAGTCAGCTAGGTTCTAAATCTAAGCGGTTCACAGTTATCTCTTGATTTCCTATTTCATAGATGTGATTCGATTGTTAGTTAAATTGGCACTGTGGAAATAGCCAAAAAGTTTCAAATCGAAGCCCTTATGTTTGATGTTGACAGTCATGTAGATATATAATAGAATGTTTAGAATTTTTGAAGCTCTAAACGCACCACATTGATTTATGTCAACTTCATGTATTTCGGACCAGTCAAACAGCTGTAGTTGTGAATTAAAATTGTTTAAAGGTTGGCGCTTCACGGCAGAGTGCATTGAACCAAACTACTTCGTTATGTTGAATTTGCAAGTGTGTATGTATGTATATATGTATGTGTGTATGTATTTTAATAAAGCATTCAATTGCAATAGTTAGATTACAATAATGCTAATAGATATACGAATGCTTGTTGATTGTTGATTGTATTGTAAACTGTATTCAAATGAAATTGTGTAACTAACTAATGAAACTTCTATGGTCAACAAATATATAACGTATTAGTGAATAGATTTAGCTTTACACGTATAAAACGTAATATATTTATAAGTACATATAAACAGACACGCACTTAATTTCACTCATACATACATATATGTATACACATAATTACTTATATAGCTAATATATACATATTTATTTATAATCCTATATTCGTATCAATGTAAAATGTATTTAAAATCATATTTATTTAATGAATACGTAATCAGTGTATTTGCTGCAAAGAATGGCAAATTTTCCACATATACACATACATACATACATATGTAATTGAAAAGTAAATTTGATCGACAAAACTATATACTACATACATATGTATGAATATATTATCGGTGGTATAGGTTTATTATGCATATACATACATAAAAATGCAAATGAATGAAGAAGTGAATGTGCTGGTATATTTTGACAATTTAATTAGAGTAATCGTTCGAACGCGAAAAAAAACTTGGTTTATTTTAATTTATTCATT
This sequence comes from Sphenella marginata, assembly GCA_951509765.1. NCBI lineage: Eukaryota > Metazoa > Arthropoda > Insecta > Diptera > Tephritidae > Sphenella > Sphenella marginata. The sequence goes on along the minus strand of OX608082.1, from coordinate 31,095,699 downwards.
TCCCAAACCTAATGTAAATAAGCAAACAATGCTTAGTATTTTTACGGTTCACTAGAAATTAATTATTTACAAACTAATATACTAAATTATTTTACCAAGAATCCGTAATAAATTCAATACTGTGGTTAATTCTAGCTAAACTTGAAATAAGTTTTCAAGTGAGTCTAGGGGGACCAATAACTTTTCATTTCCAGCAGATTCTCATTATAAAAGATTTCTATTCCACTAGGACATTTTACTATTCAAGTATTTGAGTAGCAAAAACCAACAAAGTACTAATAAGTTATACAAGTAATCAAAATACTTAAATGATTTTCTTTTATCATGAGGTGCTTCTCCGTATCAGTGGAAACATTTATCTAATTGTTAATTTCCTAAATGACTGTAGTGAAGGAAATCCGTTTTGTAGCCTATCATTAATATCTTTCCAAGCTAAAATTAGAAATTTCAAAGGTTTAATCTTCGAACGATGCCTCTTTGGTTTGTTAGTCATACTTACTATACAACTTAAAGTTCCTCAGGATTAGCATGTATAATCGATTTTATCGACCATGAATAAGTTAGTGTTACTCCGGCTTTTCTTTTTAGTCACATTAGAATCCTTGATTACCCAGTGTTGAGTACAGATAGTTGTGCTCTTGCCAAAAGAACATGTGGATAAATTTTCTTTTTTAAAGTCAATAGGTCCACGTTTGCTAGGGTTGCCTTGAACTGCCACACTCAGCTTTTTTATGATTCTATTATTTTCGTGAAAGACTTCCGCCTTCATGGTTGCCAACAAATCGGCCCAACCAATTTCATACTGAAACATTTGAATTTGCTCCACATACAATTGAGAAAATAAAATTTCGAAACCAGTTGTAAACTGTTATCATACGGTATATGCTCGAAGGCCGCCGTAGTGGTAGAAATTGAAGGAGGAAATGGGCCCTAATCTCTTCGGAGGGTTATCGCACAAAATTATTATTCTTATTATATATTTGAAATTGTATTAAAGTATTATTTCGTAGTGTTTTGAGTAACATGCTTCACCTAAAGAAGCTTGCTTACCCCTGCTGGGTCTGAAACTAAATTAGGAAATGTTGTATAGATAAGGTTTAAAACGTCTTCCCCAAGCCAACTGGAATTTTTTTGTCGCATTCGTATGTAAAATGTCTATTATTGGCTGAAAATTAATAGAACTCGGTGTTGAAATGTAATACATACATACATCGAATATTCGACACTCGCTTATTTTCAAACCAGCTAGAAACTGCGTGAAGACCGAAATATTATTATTATTTTTTTTTTTCATGTTTAAATTTTACTCCTACATTCAGACAATTTTCCATTCATTTTAAATCAAGTTAAGCATGCCAAAATTTCCTGGATAGAAGAAGTAGAAATGCTGGCTAGGATGTTTCTCATACATACACATTACATTGTTGTTCTTATGATTAGCTCCTCGATTTAAATATAATAGTTAGAAGTTTTTTCTGTGTTGTTATGTTGGTGATTAGCACTTATGGACTACATTGATTTAAACTCATATTAACTTACACTTAATAAAACAAATATGCCAGTTCACCCATATTGGCCCCCAATAAAAAATTAAGACACACATACATACATATGTATTCGAGTAACAGCGTTCTTCTTTTTAACCTTAACCATCATATGTATTTAATTACATGATTAACCACAATACGAATTGCATACAAACGTTAATATCTTATTATCCGTTTGCTTACATATTTGTTCCCGTTTTATTAACACTTAGTTTATTTGATTTATATGGCAAATATATGTACTTGTACTCGTAAACTTACATACTCCTACTCGTAAACCTTTGAAATTGTCAATAAAAAATATTTATATAATAACCATATTTTTGTAATAGTATTGCAATTTATAGCTCAGTTGTAGCGAAGTTCTTTGATCAGCGCTACTAATATATAACGTTTTCAACTCTTTTCTTTTTGGCTTTTTTTCCATCACATGGATATAGCAGTCGATTTAACTAATGGACAATTAACGCCGAACAACAATACACCACTACTCACCCAGGCGCTATCAGGTGAGTTATTTGCCAATGCACCTAAGCTTTCAACCATACTGTATTCTATATTGGTTCTAGGGCTATATAGGTGAATAGGCAAGGTTGCGGAAGATATATTCATGTCAAAATATTTTAAAGGTTGTTGCCAACAAGATTTGTTCTGTTTCTTTTGTTCTATGCCTGATTTTGCAGTTCCACCTGCAATAAATATCTTTATAAAGCTTTAGAAATACATACAATAAAAATAGAGGAAATCATCCGTAGTCCTTAATTTAAAATATTTTATTTAAATAGTTTGCTAAAATTACACTGGACCACGAATTTCAACTTTTTCTCTTTACCAGAAACGCCGTTATGAAATTCGTATGTAAGACCACCCCCTGATTTCGAAAATCGAGTTCATTTTTTATTCTATGGTACCGTTTTCGAGATATTTGCAATTTACCGTTATTCGAAGAAACCAAAACGACGGCTCCCGTTAATTACGTATATCTTACGAACGGGTCAAGCAATTGCATCATACATTGTTTTTTGCTCAACCAGATAGTTTTCGCAGTATTAGCTTATCATTTCAGATTTTAGTTTTTTTTTTTATGAAAAAATATGTATGAATAAAATTACTTTTTGCGAGCGCAGCATTCCAAACCCACAACTTTTTTTCAGATTTGTTTTCTTTACGTAAAGCTCTGTTTAATTAGAAAACAGATAAGCTATCATAGAAGAAAATCGATGTATTCTTTATCTTAATTTGATTTCACTATGTGAAATAATTATGTGTTCTACTTTGACGTTTATTCTTTTTAGGATCGGTTTCTCTTATCAGAAACCAGCAGTAATCGCCCATCATTGCGACATCCCAGAATCCTTGATATCGATTCTCAATTAATTTCATTTGCTGGTGACACCTTTCGCCATGCTCGTCGCCAAGAATTGACTAAAAAAAGTTCAAATGTGAGTGCAGAAAGTGAACTTTTAGAGACATATTTACGCCTGGAAAGAAAATATTAGTTAGGTAAACAAGTTATAAAATTTTGGGAAATTAATTTTTATAAGCCTTTAATATTTACCCATTTTCGCATAATTATTGATTAAGTCGTTCACTATGTGCTCGTAGTTAGGGATTTTGTGTCTACCGAGAAAAGAAGCATCGACTGATAAGAGTAGTCCTTTGAATTGCTTATTGTTGATCAACTTTTTTATTTCCTTTATCTTGGCTTGAGAAATATCTGGAAAAATTGTTTTCAAATAGTCGAATGCTTCGCCTTCTTTGCCCAAAGCCTTAACAAAGTTTTTAATGAGACCGAGCTTGATGTGTAAGGGTGGAAGTATGATTTTCTCTTTCTTGACAAGAGGGGTGTATTTGATGTTATCCACACCAACGGTAAACTCGACTCTTTCCGGCCAACCGCATAGCATTGCAACGACTTTGAGATCAGAGCATGTTTACCAATCATGCTCTTCATATTTGATAAATTTGAAGTGTTTTTGCATTTCCTCGTAGGTTTCCTTTGTATTTACTGCATGCGCGATCGGGATAGAAGGCTTTTTGTTACCAATATGCAATAATACAGCCTTTAAGCTCAGTTTATTGCTGTCTATGAACAATCGCCACTCTTTTAAATCATATGTTTGATCAAACTCTTTGAATAAACCAGGAATGTCGTTAGTAGCATATACTGTCTTTCTTGGTACATATAGTGTTTGTAAAATGGTTCGTGACGAGTTCTAAATATATCACCTTAACATCGGATGACACAAATTTAAATTGTTGCATACGAGAAGTGTGGATCTCGGCCTTTTCCTTGGATAGTTCCAAAGCTCTTATCCAATCTCAATTCTACTCGACACATGGCCACACATGGAACGGAACATATCTGGATGGTTATTACACTAAAATTATAGCGTCCTTTTACTCATTTTATTCTTTTTAATAAATGACGGTTTTAAAATTTAACTTATGAACTGTTATGAAGTTTCAAGGCACATTAACTCATATTTATACTCGGAACAAGAATAACATTGAAAAATCAAATCTTACCTAGACAGAAAGGTTCCTTTTTATACGAAGCCGGGAAAGAAAATACTACCTGCTTTAGATTTGGCTTTACAAATTGTCTTTAAAGTGTAACAACTCAAAATTTCCAAATTTTAGTTTTTTGCAAGAAAATAATGTGCAGTGGTCATCTCTACCCACTGTAAAAATCGTACAATGATTTGTCTAGTCTTTCGTTAAAAAAACTGTTATGACTCTCTTTGTTTTCAAAATGACTTCTTTTGACTCAACTAAAGAGTTACATTTTTAGTTGTCTCCAAGTGTTTTATCAAATTGGTTCGTTAGTGTATCACATAAAGCGTAACATTGTGAATTGTGCCTTTTTTACAACAAATCATATTTATCAATTCCAGTGAGAATTTTCAGTTAAACAGAGACAACTCAAAATAATACCACTGTGTATATAAAAAAATTTCAGGAAAAGAGTAATAACTCAAAAATTTGTTATTTTCGTGCAAAAACTAAACAAATAAAAATGAAAAAATGGTTATATTATTTTTAATGATATTTTCGTGGAATTACATTGTTTTTTTTATACCTTTCATGAACATGAAATGGTATTATAACTTTGGTCCGATGTTTGTAAGTATGAGAAGAAGAAGAGATAGACCCACCATGTAGTATACCGAAATGATCAGGGCGACGAGCTGAGTTGATTTAGCCATGTCCGTCTGTCCGTCCGTCCGTCTGTCCGTCCGTCTGTTTGAACGCAAACTAGTCCCTCAGTTTTAGAGATATCTCGATGAAATTTTGCAAGCAGGCGCCATTTTGCATAGGATTAATCATTTGTCGGAACCAGCAAGATCGGACCGATACAACGCATAGCTCCCATACAATCGATTGTTCCGATAAACGGGTTTTGGCCTATAACTCTTGCAATTAAAAAGCTATTAGAGCGAAATTTCGCAGGTTAAGTACATATTATATGCGTAATGTGTGTAGTGAAAATCACCTAGATCGGGTCAACATAACATATAGGTCCCATATAATCGATAGTTTCGATAAATGTGGTTTGGCTATGTATTTTTAAATTAACAGTTTTGGAGAGTTTGTAAGTAATTGTAAGTAAGGATCGGACACTTAGAAAAGTTGTGCGTATTCATGAAAGGTATAAAGCCTTCGGCACAGCCGAAGACAGCACTTTCCTTACTTGTTTTTTTGTAATATATGTTATTCGTTTATCCGGATAATATCCCATTTGCACTTTAGACCTTTAATATATGTATGTATGTATACTTATACATATGTACATAGAGTTGCGCAACCTGGGTATTTTTATTTGATCGTTTATAACTTACGTAGTTTTGCATCGATTTTTTTCGATGATAGCTTATCTGTTTTCTAATTAAACAAAGCTTTACGTAAAGAAAAATCTGAAAAAAAGGTGTGGTTTTGGAATGCTGCCCTCCCAAAGAGTAATTTTTTTCATATTTTTTCATAAAAAAAACAAAAATCTGAAATTATATGCTAATATTACGAAAACTATCTGGTTGAGCAAAAAACAATGTATGATGCATTTATACCAAATTTTATTTTAATTTTGATTCTGTGAACCTTTTTGCAATTGCTCGACCCGTTCGTGAGATATACGTAATTAAAGGGAGCCGTCTTTTTGGTTTTTTCAAAAACGGTACCATAGAATCAAAAATGAACTCGATTTTCAAAATCATGGAAACTTGAACGATTTGTGTTTATTACAAAACAATCGGTTCCGTATATTACACCTAAAAATTATTAAAATAAATTGGAGATGGCGGGTTTTGAAACCAAGCTATGGAGTTAGCCGGATTTGATGCTAACCTATGGCCGGTTTTAAAATTTTCTTTCGATGTCCTTGGCCTATTATGGTGAAAGTAATTAGCCAAACAAACTTTCATACAGTAACTAATAATATAAGGAAAGCGTATCACATTTTTAAATTTTACTTCACAAGCTAACAAAAAATAAATCTTGAATTACATACAGTGTCACATACGTCGCAAACAGCGCTGCCAGAGAATTTTTCAGGATTATTTTTTATTTTAATTGAAAATATGTATTATCAAAAAGTAATAATTATTTTTTTATTTTTACTTTTTTTTGAAAAGAAGTTAAAATAATTATTACCATTTAGAAAATCGTCGAATCAATTGATTTCTTATCATAATTCAAATTTTACTGAGTAACACAAAATAACAAAACTGCATTGGTCGGGTGGAGATGGCCGGCTTTGAACATTGGAGATGTCCGATTTTGAAACTAAGGACAATTTAAATAGATTAATTTGACTTGACTATGGCAATTTTTGTTAAGAAATGGTTTTAATATTAAATACAGGCGATGTTTTAGAACTAGATGTGATACCTAGCTTAAAAAATTTTAATTTTGGCACTTTCATTCATTCATTTTATTAGCACTTTTCAAATAAATGGACACGCGAACGACCGTAAAAATGTGGTAGAAAGATGATCGATTGAGCATTCACAGTCGCTCGTTGATCGATCGGGTCGACACTCGCAATTGGTCGATGATCTCTAGCCGCATAGTAGTCGACTATCTATTCGTCTATAGGGATGAAAATAAAAATTAATAAAATAGTGTACGCAATTTTAATTAAATACCTTATTATCTGAAGACAGAAAATCGACTGAATTCAGAAGTGACGCGGGCCATAGGTTTTTTTGTTAATCTAATTCTCCTACTAATGGTCATGAAAGGGTAAAAAAAATACTTAAAAAACATTCAGAGCATACTGTTCTGCCTCCGTTTAAAGTGCATTTTTATTCCTTTCATGATATAACTTTGGTTCGATGTTTGTAATTATGAGAAAAACAAGAGATAGACCCACGAATAAGAATAGCGAAATGCTCAGGACAATGAGCTGAGTTGATTCAGCCATGTCCGTCCGCCCGTCGTTCATCCGTCTGTTTGAACGCAAACTAGTCCCTCAGCTTTAGAGATATCTAGATGAAATTTTGCAAGCAGACTCCATTTTGCATAGGATTAATCATTTGTCGCATATCATACCATACAATCGATTGTTCCAATATACGGGTTGTGGCCTAGAACTTTAGCAGTTAAAAGGCTAAATTTTGCAAGTTTGGTACAAATTATATATGTAACATATATAGTGAAAACCACCCAGATCGGACCAACATAACCTATAGCTCCCATACAATCGATTGTTCCGATAAATGTGGTTTGGGCCATGTATCTTTAAATTAATAGTTCTGAAGGGTTTGTACCAATTGTAAGTAAGGATCGGACACTCAAAAAAGGTAGGCGCACTCATGAAAGGTATAAAGCGTGGGGCACAACCGAAGACAGCCCTTTCCTTATTTCGGTAGTGGTAACATCTGTCAAAAAAATGTCTTTTACAGTTTGTTGCCGACGTGATTCTCCATCAAAAGTGTAAATGCTATAATCACTTTTTCCCAGTGCATTATTACATAGAACATGCAAAAAAGTAGTTTTTTGTGATGCATTTGTATGGAACAAAAAAACTTTTTTTTTACCAAATTTTATTTTTTTTCGCGGAATTCGGTAGAATGTTACACACTACGGGAAAACTAAACCTGATAAATAACTCACGTAACACAGATTTAATTTTTAAAACGATATAATATTGTTAATACTTTATTCAAGTAAAATTATAAACAGTAAGTTACAGAGCTTCTATGATTTCACGACACGACTTGCCAGTATATGATTCGATACTCTACTCTGTTTGTTCTTGTCTATGAAGATAATTTCTTGTTTTAATTTACATACCGGGTACATATATCGGTAATGATATAACGATCTTTATTCAAAACCTTGGATACAATATACTGACTATCGTGTTTTTAATTTCTTTAATTCACCGGTTCCGGTAGGTTCGTTTTCAAGGACTACAAGATCGTTTGCTTCATTGCTAGTAGGTTCTGCATGTCGTTGATCAAACCTTTTTTCCACTTCGTACTTTCCTCATTTATATTTACTACCTACTGCTTGTTCCCGTTTACTTGTGATTGGTATCGTAGGACTAAAGTCGGTTGCATCCTCGTGAATAGCAGCGAGGAACTCCTTATGCACTACACCACGAATATTGATGTCGAAAACTAATTCATTTGGACTAATTCCGTTGAGTGTATAGTCTACTGAAGCTCGGTAATATGTGAATCCCTATCTTTTGGATTATCGGTTGTAGTACGAACAAAATTTAAGACCAATTTGACCATTTACGCGCTATATGCACGGCGGTATTGGTATGACGGTTACCGTTTTGTTCGCAATAGTTTTCGAAAACTTTCGCGTCTGTGTGTATCTCATGGCTCGCGGATAAATCTTATAAAACAAGTACATGTTCACTAATCAATTTTTCTTTTAAAGTCATAAATGCTTTTTGTTGCGTCTCAACCCATTCAAAGTTATTTATTTCACTTTTATGCAGTAAACATGTTATTGGTTTTGCAATGAGCGAATAGTTCGGCACAAATTTACGGAGGAATCCGGTTAGTCCTAAAAGCCTACGAACTACGGTAACATTCTTAGACAGAGTAAATACATTAACTACGATTACTTTAAATTTTCCCGGCGTAATTATTTAATTATTAATTTATTTTAATTATATAACCCAAATACTCTAATTTCTGTTTCGAGAAACTTGCCTCTGTCCGTTCGAAGAGTTGAACCATTTCGTTTAAAAATATTTAATAACTTCTCTAAACGTTCGAATCCTTCGTCGATAGTCTTACTGGGTATAATTAAGTACTTCGTTATTTGGCATTTGAGCGATTATTTTGGCCATCATGGACTGGAAGAATGCTGGAGCATTAACACCGTAAATTGTTTGGAGTTTGCATCAAGCTCGACTTGATGATAACCAGTGCGTAGATCGAGTATTGTATAAAATTTATTTCCCGATAATTTCGGGTATTGTTCTTCCATGAATGGCATGGAATATGGTGTTTTAATTTCCACTTTATTGAGATAACGGTAGTCTACGCAAAGTCAATGTCTATTTTTCTTCTCCACGCGAAATACCGGAGACGAGTACGCAGATTCACTAGCACGCATAATTTCGTTTGTCAATAGTTCATTTACGATGTCCGATACCATTGAACTTTCACTCGATCACTCACGATTAAATCATTTATTAATTTGATGTTTTGAATTTGTTCGTTTCGGCATTTATTTCTTTCGAGAATCAACCGTTTACCTTCAGAGCAAAGTACGTCCCTATCAAGCAATATTGGTTCACACAGCATTTCATCTTCAGTTAAGAGTATGTCAGTCGAAATTTTATTGGTATCGATTTCGATAGTAGTATTTAATTTTTCGGTACACACGTATTGTCCTCCACCAAAGCCTTGCAAAGTCGTTAGGTGCTCTTGCGGAAGTCCAATTCTATGTGCAAAACGTTTTACGTAACAACGTATGACTACTTCCGGGATCAACACAAGCGACAGTTCATAGTCTTTTACTTTAACCGCTTTATTTAAAGCCCCACCTAAGGATCCTAACACAAGCATGCGATAATAACACTCTTGGCCGGACTCGTAAAACGAGTTTATCTGTGTCGTCTTAAGATGTACATCAGCTTCGTTTATACGAAATAGAAAGTCTAAAAGAAATTTATTCACGAATTGCCACCACGTAACAAACACTTCTTGCGACAATCAACACAATACCTGGCAGATCCTTGCCTCCGTTGTTGTACAGCAAACCAAATCGTGTTTTCTTTCCAACTGTATACGTTTTTAAGGTTTTCAACGCGTATAATAAATGGATTAGAATTTTCCGATTTATGATGGATAAAAATGCGATAATAGGTCACGAACGTTATCATACGGATTATAATAATTCGGTACCAGTGGCGAAACACCATATCCGTGCATATGCGGAGTAGACGGATAGTTCTGATTTGTATACTCGGTTATGCGCCAATTCACTAGCCCCTTCTGGAATTGTCACACACAACGGGTGGACGATTGCGAACGGAAAACTAAACCTCATAAGTCACTCAGGATACGATTTGATACTCTACTTTGTTTGTTCTTGTCTATCCAGAGTTTTATTAAGATGGTATTATAGAAGACTAAGTAGTTGCCAGTTCGTATGACACAATAGTCATGGCTCGTTCTCTAAAAACCGCCAACTTATCCCAAAAGTGATGTAGTATATCTTACCTCTGTATCTATGTATATATGATATGATGATGTATAGGGGCTATACAAATAAAATTTAAAATTTGAATGTCTTCAATAAAGCCAGATTAATAATCTTTAGCAGTAAGATCACAACAACAATATGGTATTAGGTGAGAAAAATAGGTGATATTGGAGAAGGGGAGGACAGCCTCCATACAAACTGAAACCTTTATATCAGATACACCCGTAACCGCTTGAGATTCATCAATATAACTCCGAAAATCAGGTATAGCTACGTTGCTATTATCAAACGTTTTATAAAATCTTAACCAGATAATGTGCCACTCCCGGTATAAACTGCGGCTTTCATCACTCAACCGTATAGATGGCCATAAATAGTTATGTAAAACTGGCCCACGACGCATTTTCTACTCCTTTTTTTGCGATCCGCTTGGGCAATTTGTGTCGAGTAGAAGAGATATTGCAATAAGTAGTCGAGTCCCTTTCTTAACCAATGATATCTGGGCAGAAAAATAGGACCGACTTAACGTGTAATTTGGGTGTTGGAAAGGATGGCGTAGAACTGATTCTAATTAATTATTATTTTGCTAGTCGAATTTTCAACCACAGACCTACTAGTACATACATACGAGTATATACTCGTATGTGTATAAATATCCATAAAAACTTATTCTTTCCATTATTGAAATTTTTGTATATACATATTATAATCATTATTATTTTTACAGTTATGAACAACTATCAAGCTGCAGCTGCAGCAGCTCATAGCTTTGGACCCTCTGCATCCCCACATACCACTGCCACCAGGCAAGGGTTCCCCTCTACTAACTCCCCTGGTCCAACCATGGATATGTACAGCACGAATGCTGCCGATAATGTTGGTTATGTACAGGCAACCAGTCCACAGCCCTCTGGATTTCCAATTGCTGTTAGTCGGGCACCATTAAATTATAGTCCGGTAAGTAAATCCCAAATATCACTCTACAAAAAGATCATACGAAAATACAGTCATTGCTTTTTTGAATTTTTTTAAATCAAATTTAAGTTGCACTTATATACTTCGTTTTTCAAAATACATGCATACATATACATATACTTCGAGTATGTAAAATGTATTTTGAGATAGACTACGGACTTGTGCAACCACTTCTCGGTCGGCTGTTGTCTTAAATTGTATTAGTTATGTGTCTAATATACATAAGTTATCTGATATACTACACAGATATTAAGGTCGATACTAAGTTTAAAATGACCTAAGTTCCTTAATTACCTTCTTTGTGGATTTCAAATTTTAAATAAAGAATTGATACAAAGCTTGCCAGCCCATTGACAAAGATCTATGTCATAACTAGGAGAAAATAATAAACCACGACATCTTCAGTTAATTCAAATTTTTTTAAATTATCATCAAAGTTAAAAATGTTGGTCAGTCAGACAAAATAATTCAAAATTACTAAACGGATTTTTTTCTTTCTCTTCCTTTCCACATCTCTAAATCTCTTCATTTGCTTTATACAGATATATTCGTTGAACTTTGCGATGGCTAACATATAAAATGAATAAGACTGAATTACCAACAACACATAGACAGAAAGCTTAACAGTTGCACAAGGTAGGGGAACGCGTACCGTTAAGTAAAAAAATATAAATCAAATAAATTGTTGGAACTTTCAAGACTGTTTTTATTTTTGTTTTTACATTTTTGATTTTTCTGTGTTATTTTTATACACCAGTGTAGCTTTTGTAAATGGGGCTCACAACAATAATGCAAACATTTTTCACAAATAACTATCTGATTGTATTGAATATTTCATATCAAGATTACCAAATTTTCATTAAAATATTTTTAATAAAACAAGGAGTAAGTGTCACGAAATGCCCGAAAAATACCCAAAATTAAAATAAACAAGCAATAAACCCCAATACCCTTTTGCCGATTCTTTTAAAAAAGACTCAAACATATACATATTCGTTCAGATATTTTTATAAACTCGTACTCTGCATACAATAAAATTTATCAGGTTGAATATATATACATACATATATGTATTCTGCAGTTATGCCAATTTTGAAATGAAAAAAAATATATGCATATGTATATATATATACGAGATACACCTTGCGCGTTTTTGCGAAAAAAACTAAAACTCCATATACATATGTACATATAAGTCCGGTTTAAAGGTAACTTTTTCGAAAATTTCTATTAAATTTTTAAAAGGATCAGCCAGGGAATAAATCTTGCAAGGAATTAAGAGAATAATGCGAAAAGAATTTTCGATTAGTATAATATTATATAATATATATTATATAAGAGAATAAAATTTGGAAAATTAGAATGAAACTAAAGCTTAAGGTTTGTGAATTTGGTCACCTTCAAAAAAAGCAAATACATAAGTAATTTTTTCTTGTTCAAATTGGCTAAAAAGTAGTAAGCAATTTAAAATAGTACAATACTTAATAATCCCCATTAATCACCAAGAATTGCTTTTAAGGTGAATCTAATTTTATTAGTTTAGTTTGTAATATAATTTGCATTATACACATTCGTTATTAGATAAATAGAAGTTGATTTAAATGTTCGCAAAAACATTTGAACTAATAAAGCTTTATATATTTCTCTCTCTTCCAATTTAACTTTTGTTTAAAATTTTTGTTTTTTGGCAAAAATCTTTATTTTCTCTGTTGCAACCTTTTTTTCCTCTTCTTTGTATTGCAGGCACAACTTATTCCTGCGGCTTTTACAAATGGATACCACTAATCAGTTATAATGAAATGAAAAACTCATGAAGCTTTTAAAACTAAAACAAAAATATTTTTTTTTTATTGAATATGAATCATTGAATGGGAAAAATTTGTTAAATCAACACAAAGAATTAAGTAATCAAATACATCAAAATCATACACACCAAACAACACATATAAATAATTAACTTTAATAATAAAATATATAAATGAATTGATGAAGAAGTGTCATCAAAACAAACAAATAAGTATAAGTAAATATGTTCGCATTAATTCAAATTCATATTTCAATTCAATTTAAAAAAAATCGACAAACCAAATGAAGTAAAATTATGCAAGGCGGTTGAAGGATAGACGACAACAACAACAAGGATGGTGACAAACAAATTGAGTTATTCGCAACTAGTGCCCTACATACTAAAATGAGTCATAATCAAATCTCATCTCCCCTGCCAAATACTGTTCAAGGTGCGCCATGTCGTATACGTTACATCTAAAATAATTGCGGGATAAATCAAAAAACATACCAAATTTTAATTTTAAATTATTTCATGTTAAGCTATTAATCGATTGATGAGTACATAAATTACAAAATGACATATTTATTTTGTAATACAGTTATTGCAAAAACTTTTGTGAATACTATAGAAAAATTTTCATCACCCGGTGTTATACATATGTATAAGGAAAAAGAAACAAATTAATATGTAATTGCTATTTCTTGTTGTTTATGAAGTTTGTGTGCTCATTATAAATATTTGAAAGTTTTTCTAAGCATTGTCAATAAAGTTGAAAATTGTTAATTTATAATTTTTGGGAACAAGCGAAATAATTATTATTTAAGTTGAAAAGTTTGTTCTTAACAATTCAAGTGTGCAAGTTAAATTATTTTAAGCTTTTATTAAACTTAATTTATCAAAGTTCTTTACGCCACTTTAAAGCATAATTTCAAATTACTTGTTAAACATTTCATTGTTTAAGTGGCTTGAAATGCATTCTTCTTGTTCATTTTTTTTTAACATATTTGCATATTTTAGAGAGTATGCAAAACAAAGACACAAATCCCTGATTTTTGTATTCATTTTAAAATTCTTTTTGAAGGTGGTTATTATCATTATTGAATAAGATTATTAAATTGCTTTTAATTTAATTTAATGCGTCATTGGATAATAGGTGTTCGTGTTTAAATCTCTCTTACTATCAAACATATCACTCATTAATCGTTAAATCCTAATCGATACCTTCTTGCTTTCATACTATTGCAATTAAGTAATTATATTTGTAATATACATACATATGTATGCATGTGTAGTATAATTTGCTTGTTCCCAAAATAGGTAGTTTAAATATATTGTAATGCATTAATTTATTTAAAATTGCCAGCAGTCACAAAGAAAACACACAAAGTAACACAAGATTTCATTCATTTAGCACTAGAACGCTTTATTTCAAGGCTTATCTGATGGAATATCTTATGTTTGCTAGGAATTTTAAAAACAATTTTGAAAACAAATAACAGTATACCATATGAGCTTAGTAGCCGCTTTTCTTTGCACTTACTGTAAATATGACATAACATATGGAATAACGGCTTCATCCACGGATACCGTTACCTACAAAAAAAATGTATTGGGGAGACTTATTTTTCTATATTTTTAGAAAATTAACAAATTTTTAAATCAATTTTTTTTGAGTATTGTTCGATTTTTTCAGAAAACAAAAAGTAGAAAAACACAGCCCACAGCAACTATTGTGAATTGAACTTACATCTTGTCAATTGTCGGATATGAACACAGTACGTTTGGTCTAAACTTTTTAAGAAACAGGCTGTTTTCTATAAGCATTAGACATGATGACATTACTTTCCTGATTAATCTACCGACAACGTTTTGTTTGTTTTTGGAATTCAAAGGGATGTTTCTTTGTCACATCAATTCTGATATTCTTATAACCATTCTTATGTTATGTGTTCCAAAAAACTTTGCTTGATATCTACCTACGTAATGAAGGTATATCTTTGGCATATGTACATACATACATAGTAAAGTACTGAAAACTCAAATTCACCTGTGCTTACGCTAGGCCTTTGTATTCAAAATGATCAGCTCGTGCAAATAGAAGTTCAAAAAGTGAATTAGGTTTAAAAATTAAAACCTGAAATGAACTTAATGCTGTGTTATTATCGTAGCCTGAGGGAAGGAGTCATTATTTTTCGAATCAAAAATCAGGCCGCGTTTGTCGCAACAGAATGTGTTTAGAGCAAGCAAGCAATGTCATACGTTCAACATTTAATTGCTAATATTCGGAAGCTACTAACTTAAAATAAGAAAATTTGCTTGTTCATGTATCGACATTATTTAGTAGGATATTTTTTAGACCATGTGAATTCTTTCGGACCTTACGTACTCCTAACTTTTAATACCGCACCCCCTCAATATGTGAAGTAATGTCAACAACCATAAACAAACATTGTCTTAAATAGGGTCTCTTAATAAAAATATATCAATTTTTTCAATAAACATTTATTTGAAATTGAATTTAAAAATGTAATCAATGTGTCCTATAAAATTTGCCAAAACTTGATTCAGTATCTCAATTCGGAGCTAAACTAAATGTATTAGCTATTTTTGAACAAACACACACACGTAACCAAACCACTTAACATAACATACAATAAACAAAAATACTTTAAAGCAACAATAACTACCACAATTAAAATCATAAAAAAAAAGTAATAAATGCAACCAACAAACCGCCATTTTTTCTGCGTAAATGTCAAAAGCCAAATAAGCAAAAAACTTAAACAATTATGTAAATCCTGTGTATTTGCACTACTTCACCGTAGGCAACAAATATGGCTGCATTGGAACATTTGCTAACCTACAAAAACAAAATATACAAACATAAATACTTAAAAGAAAAACCTAGTGGTAATAATTTAAAACACCAATTTTAATAGTACGGCACTTCATACATACATACTTACAATGGAAATAAAAATATTTATTAAATACATTGATTAATAAACTTATATATAAATATATGAAGATTAACTAACAAAAACCAAATAACTACAAAGTAACTAAAGCAAATATACATACAAAAAAGAATGACTAAATATTTAAAATTAAATGGACCTTTATACTTACGTATAACTAAGATATAATAACAATTTGCATATACATTAAAGTCACCCTTGTAAAAGGTATGAGGGCATTTATAAATACATATGAATATCTTGCGAAAGGAAAAGGACCATGCCTATAAAATACTTATTTTTGTAGGTATGCATGAGAAAATGTTAAACATAAAAACAAGAAAATATTTTACATGAAAATGTTGAAAGTTGCAAACAGAGTAGAAACTGAAAGCCCTAAAATCAAAGCAAAGCTTAAATAGCAACAGAGCTAATCACACTAGAATATGAGAAATAAAAGTGAAAAACACTTGACCACAAATACACTCTGTGAAATAACTATAATACTTTTTACTTTTGTTGATATATCAAATATCAATAGCTTGCTGTTAGTGTATTCATAACAAATCGATATTATTTTCTTCAAATGCAATAAACATAAGTATGTATGTGAGTAAGAGCAGGATATAAAAGTGATCAATCTTGAAATTGTTGGTTATGAGGACCCTATAGTTTGATTGATTTTGTAAAGGATGCGTTAGTCTGCAGAAGGTACAAGAGCAGACTTCTTTGTGGAAGCGAATTGTAATTCGAACATGCCTTTAGTTCCAATGTTCCCCATTCCTATTTTTTCACAAATTAATTGATTGTTCAAACAATCATGTATAACTCTTTTACGTCTGCTAACTTTTTCGGTAATAACATGTTTTTTCTTTTACCCTGTCTGAGTTAAATCAGATCAAGGAGACATTGTAATCAATACTCTGAAATTCATCAAACTATACCGAAACAGTAGCTTATTAGTATATAATGTATCAGCAAAAATAACAAAGTCTTCAGTTGTTTTACTGTTAATA
Organism: Sphenella marginata; assembly: GCA_951509765.1. Classification (NCBI taxonomy): domain Eukaryota; kingdom Metazoa; phylum Arthropoda; class Insecta; order Diptera; family Tephritidae; genus Sphenella; species Sphenella marginata. Next base: position 31,078,739 of record OX608082.1, on the reverse strand, counting down.
CTGCTTTTATAATGTAAGTTGGTTCTAACAGGTAAATAGTTGTTATAATTGGTAAAAGATGAATGTTTTAAAGAGACAAAGAATCAATTTTAAAAAACATTATTTCTCTAGAGCTACTACTTGCAAAAGGTAGTATCTGTTGAGTAAAAAATGTCAAACAAACAATCAAATGACGGTTGAATAAATCGGTTTGAATGAAAAGAAGTGAAGATTTAACATTATTATAACAGCAAAAATGAAGAAATCGAAGCAAATTTGTAGTATTTAGATAGGACGAAATTGAGACAAAACAAAAAACATTAAAAACAAAATTTTTAATCAAAAATGCTGTCAATATACATAAGTAGATGCAGATTGTTAACCCATGCTTGGCCAAATAAACGCTAAACCAAGTATAATTTAACAGCAATGTCCAAATACTACAAACAACAAACGATATGAGAATAGACGAATTAAATACATATGTCTGTATGTAGTTACTGGACGCTTAAGCTCGTAGTTAGAATGGGACAAAGCATAGTTAGGTGAAGTATAGAAAAAGGAGCTCAATGTCCGCATCAAACATTTTTTTAGCTAAATAGCCAAAGTGGCTTAAAGATTGATTAACCACTAGCAATTGTGTAATTGTGAAGATAGTTGAAAGGTCAGTCAACTGACAGTGTGATGATCAATTGATTGACAATTGTCCAATGATGTTACTTTAAATAAACTAACAAGAAATGGAATAAAAAACCAAACATTCTAACCAAAATATTAATATTTAATTATGTAAGAAAATTAAAAAAATATAAACTAAATTAAAATCCGCTAAGGCGGGGAACAATATTATCTACATACATATATATACAATATAAATAATTCTATACACACACACGTAAAAACACCAAAATGCAAATGTTTACAAGCAACTTACACCCAAATGCATAAATACGTATTTACTTGCATACATATATGTATGTACATATATGTATACACATATATAAATATGCATGATATATGCCTAAAGCCATACATACATACATACATACATGCATACAAACATACATAATATATTGAGATACAGTTAAGACGCCTTTTATGGCTGGCTGAAATCAGTAAGGAATATACATATATAAATATAAATATACATATATAAATTTATACACACATTTAGAAAAACAACCAAGTAATCAAACAAATACACACATTTTTAAGGAAGTAAATGAGTGCATGAATATAAGCAAATGCTATACAAAATGAGGGTAAGCCCAGGTGGTTCCCAAATTTAAATACAAGAATCATATAATTTGAAGAAAGAAAACAAGCATACAAGATATATAAATAAATAAATATATATTTTTAAGAAATGTTCTAAAAGCAATAATTACAAACAGCAACAAGAAAAATATACATACTTATAAAATATTGTGAAAAAAAAAATTATGTATTGGTAAAAACGAAAACAATAAAACAAAAGCAAGTATAGTCTAATGTTATATACAAATTATACATATAAAACAAATATTTATCTATGAATACTAAGCTAAACAAGCTGAAACCAAAAAAAAAAAAACATACTAAAAATGAAAATAGAAGTATACATAAAAATATTAGCATAATAATAAAAAAAAAAACAAAACAAAATTATTTGCATAGATTTAAGAACAGTACAATAACAAAAGGCCCAAATTGGAATAAACCGACTGTTTAAAAAATTTTAGTTGACGAATTATCTTTAACTGCATTGCTAACATATTTAACTTTTAGAAAGATAACAGAATATTCTCAAATTGTTTAATTTATTAGCTTAAACTATCCTTTGCAGTCATTATAAGTATGTCCAAATTGGTATATTTGTAAATGAATCAATAGTATTTCAAGCAAAAATCATGAGAAAGCAACATGGCTGCCTATCCCAAGTGAAAAATAAAGGGCTCTCAAATTTATGGGAAGAAGAAAGTTATACTCACTTGCGGTAAAATCCATTTTTAAATACCTGAGAAGAATGGTTAGTCCGATAGTTCAGTTAAGCTGTTATGCGCGTGAGTATTTTCCCAGCAACCATAACAGATTTTTACTGGTTATTTGGAGGGACAATTTGTTTTTAATTTCCATACAAGTTATTTTCATTAAAATGTCTAAGCTTTTTTCAAACATATGTGGAAAATTGGTTTAGTTATTGAAGATTTACCAAATAAGAATCAGCAAATTTTTAACAAGTTATCACTTTACTATAAATTTATACCTAGGAAAAATGTCTTAACATGACTTTCTTTAGTTAAGAATTGCATATTTAATGGAAATATGATCAGATCAGGCAAAGATCACTTCAAGTTGATAATTTTATTTTTTCGAAATTTTCGGCCTTAGTAATGACTTTCACATGATAAGTTTTTAAACTTAACACCAAACCCTTTTTATACTTTAACAACTAAAACCAGCACAACCTTTTTAACGTGTTTTATGTTAGCAAAGCTACACACGAATACACTTTTACCGTAGCCAATTTTTATTCACGGAATACTCAAATAAAGAGATATAATCTGCGTTAAAGTCATGTTATTTTTGAAATGTGAATAATAAAAACTCGTTTCTAGTTGAATTTAAAATTGACAAGATTATGCTAAAAAATTAACTAAATACGATTTTTCAAAAACAGACCCATAAATCAATACACGAATAATGCGTCCTTTAGAACGAAATCAATTTTAGTCAATTAAAAAGAAAAATAAATAATAGCTAAGATAGACAAAAAAAACTACAAAACCGTCAAATTTACAGCATCAAAATTATTTCATATTCTTTCTTAAATTGAATTACATACATAAATATACATACATATGTGTTTCACTCATTTTTTCTTTTCTATTAAAATCAAATTTCATATACATATATAGAAAAACCAATATGAAAAGCGTGAACGCCTCCGCATTTTTGTACGCGTTAAATCGCAAAAGCTTTAAATACTTGAAGTTTAATACTACATTAATACTAGTATAATAACATGAAAAACGGTGTGTGCACAGGGAAGAGAACCGGGGTTCATTTCTCTGTGGCACAGCTAGACTTTTGTCAATTTAGGCCAAAACAGATAGTAAAATGTTAAGGAAAAATTATAAAAACAAAAGAAAAAACACTTGGCTGCAGTATGCCAGTTGCATTAAGTGACAATTTAAATATTGATAACAAAAATACTAAAATATAATGTAAGAAATATAGCAAATAAATAATACACTTTTTTACTCAAAAACGTAAAAACGTATATGAGAACAAAATTACGATAAAAGACAAGCAAAACCTAAAGAACACAGACATACACATATCATTTCACTTGTTTCTAAGGCTTACAGTTTATATGAAAAGTGTTAGAATTTTTCTTTTAGCTTTATTTGATTACACATATCCTATTTATTTTCTTTTTCTGTGCATTTATGTCATATAAACGCATATACATACATACATATATGTGTATAAGCATATGAAAATGCAATGATTCTGGAAAATTCGACTTCCATCGACAACCATGGTGCATAATTAGCACAGCTCTAAATCGACATGCACTTTTAAAACATATTGATATGTAGGATATGGCAACAATTTCCCAACTAATTCCAGAATGTGGGTTTAAGTTTCTTATGTTTTTGCTTCGCTCTTTCAAAAATATCATTTGATACCAAATATGTATTTCTACGGTACTAATGTATACATATACATATATATACATATATGCTTTATATATTCAAGATCTAGTTTTTGGATTATATACCTTTAAGTAGTGTACACTTCAACTCACAGCCTTAAATACTGTTTGAATTACCGACTATATCCTAAGCCTTCTTATAATTTGATTTCATTAACCTTTGAACAACGAGAATTTGTATTGTATTATATAACGATAATATTAAACTACATAAACAAATATAGATACATACATATGTGCATGTGTACATTGAAAATAAACACACTCGATTTTGCTATATCGAATTCTTTGCGCGTCCTTCTGCGATGGAATTCCTGACAAACACCTTCACTATATTGACAATATCTTATATATATATAACTATATTTTACACTATACTATATATATACAAATATATATATACATATATATATATTATATATATTAAATCATTGTAAAAAAAAAATACAAAAAATAGTTAAGCAAAAAAAAATGTAAAATGAATAAAAAAATAAGAACTAAGTGAAATATATGTATAAGAAAAGGTGTATTTACAGCAGCCCAAATAAATGGTTAATAATACAATATGCTATTAATTCCATAAATCAATACATTGTTGGATTGAAATGTATGAATATCAAGTTTGTGTACGAATTTACAAGGCTAAAACGTCCTTGCAAGTTGGCACGCGCTTCATTAATTAAATTAGAATTCTCGTTTGTTGGCAAAATGAAAAGTTCAAATTCCCTGCACACATAATTATTTTTAAAACTATTATTATAATTATTATTGCAATTATGGTTATTGAATAAGAACTGAATGTTATATATAAAAATTTATTTATTTATATAATTTACATAAACTCCAATGTGTAGCTTCAGATCAAAAAAAAATATTGGAAGCAATCAACAAGTTCAGCATGTGTATGTGTGTATGTATATGAACGGTTAAACAACACTTATGGTGTGACTTATTTCCCCGTGCATAGCCAGTAAAGTTTCACAAGAAACATGGTGTATATAAATTATATTAGTCAAAAATAAATCACCTTGTGTGATCCCGGTTCAACTTGTTGTATTGATCACTTCGCTGTAGATACAATCAACCGAGCAACGTTTACATACACAAGAGCAATGGAAAACTTTAATTTTCCAAGTGCTTAAAGCTGGGTTCTAGCAATACATAAAATGTAATTGAGTATCATGACGTCTGATAGCTTAATATCGTATTAATGCTGATTCTCATAGATTAAGAAATAACAGTTTCGGATTTTTACTATCAAACGTGAGATGGCCTAAATTAATTCGTCTTATCACCATTAACCACCAAACCACTCCTTTTTTTTATTCAGTAGAGGGAAAGCAGAACTCAGGCAAGGCAATGCAGTTAAAGTCAATTATACGAACATCATTGCTACACTTGCACTCTTTATAACAGGTTACTTCAGAGGGATCTACCTTCTCAGATCGGATTATTTCTGTGTTATGAAGGGCTCATCCGACAACAGCCTTCTCTGAAACGTCATTTTGTTACTAAGCTGGGACTCTATTATCTTTTTATGATTGGCATAGTGAAGATTTGGATGAGGACTCCAATATGTCTGAGAATACGCTAAATATTGGCTGATCCGCGATGTTGTGCATACCTATTTCCCGCCAAAAATCCATATACATTTACATACATGCATATGTGATAAATTTTGTTACAAAATATTAAAAAAAAACATCAAATCGGCCATTTTCGCATACCAAAATCCAAAAAATCCATCACAAGCTATTATCTTATTTATGAACATCAGCAATATTCTTACTGACTATGTGAAAATGTAACTAAACTAACTTAAATTTATAAAATTATGGAATCATATTTAAGGTATGAACAATTACAATTATTATCAATAGTTTTCATTATGTATGTAAATATATAACAACTCGTAACTACAGATTCAACAACTATACAAGGAACACGTTTGCTGTTAAGTTAAAAAAAAGTTATTTTGGCCTTTATACAACATACACACATAAATTTAAATACGTAATACGTTCGTAAAACGAAATTGAACAATTGATAAGAAGTCACATTCAAACGAAATTTTAAATATTTACTAAAAGTATGTATTTGTTTATGATTACGAAAAACTAACTGGTGGTTGGTAGAAAAACTGAAACCTAAATCTCAAAATTGTGAAAAAAATATTGTTAAAACTTACCGCTAAAAGGTTCAACAACAAAAAATACAACCAAGCGAATTTGTGAAACATTAAGTAACCAACAATGTTTAGGATAAATTTACCAAATTAAAAAAAAAATTATGGAAAATATACAGATCTATAATTCAACAAAATTTAATTTATAACACTCGCTATTGCTTTTGTTGCATGGCATTTTATAAAATCAAAAGTTTTGGACATACATTTGAATTATGTGGGGTCCAAAGCAGTTTTTTATTTTGGTACAGGTTTTCAATTATTTACATTTCAATTTAAAGTAACTAAAACACCACATATATCAGTGACATAAATTGGAAATATATTGAAAAAGAAGTTGAGATTAAATACAAGTTTCGCTTATGAAATGTTAATACTACGAATATTTACACAAAAGAGGCAAAGACCTCAAGGCAAAAATATATGCAAAAGTTTGTACGTACGAAACAAAGAATGGAAGGAAAAATGCTTAACAAATAAAAATCATAGAAGTGGAAAGTAAATTGTATGTAAGATTTAATAGTAAAATAAGCATAAAACAAACTTTATTCGGAGATACAGTAAAATGTACGTATGTAAGCATATATAACAATATTATTACCACAATTATTGAACGATGATGATTTTAAGAAAAATAAATAATTAAAAGGACAAGAAAAAAATCGAAATTAAAATTAAAGAAAATCTCTAGATTTAAGCAATTAACAATTCTATGAAAAACATATATAAATGAATGATTGAATTAATACATAAATCAATAAAAAAGTGAACATTGTTCAAAATAAATTCATTCGGGAAAATTTGTTTCTGTTGGCAAAATATAGCACAGTAAGTAACTTTATAACGATGATAAACAAGTAAGGAAGTCTATGTCCGTCTGCAGCTTTTATACTTAGTAATGATGATGATATGGTATCCCACTTTACGCATTATGCTCTTACGTCTACCGTTGTACATAAAAATAAAGAAGGATTTCGCAAGATTTTTACCCGATTTTCAGCACGCATATGCCAATGTAAGCCAACTTAATAATTTTCTTGCAATCATATTGATAAAATGGTTAGTAATTGCCTCCGAAAATAATAGATTTTTTACACAAATTGTCGGCGTTATGTCTATCCCTTAATAGGTTGTACACGATAATAGGGGCTACACGGTATGAGTCGCTCAGTGTATAAAGGGAATGAGTCCATTTTTGGCTTTCTTGAGATTTCGCGTGGATACACTTCCTTTTATGACTAACTATGCATGGTAAAAATTTTGTTTTTAAATTTCAACGGCAAATCTTTTTTAAAGACAAAAGGTTTTTTTGTACGAAGCAAAAAATTTGTATTTTCAGTGGAAGACGGGAATAAGTCCACATGTGCATTTATATTGCATTAATCACTTGTTAACTTTGCTTTTAATCACTCTCATTTGTTTCTAATTCTTGTCTCTCTTCGGTTTTCGGTACCTGCCAATTTTTTTTGTGTTCTTTAAATTGTTGTTGTACTTAGTTTAATGTATGAGAGCAGCAATAGGAAGCGTAACTGTAATCTTACTTTATGCCTTATTACATAAGAAATCGACCTTTGATTGCTGTTATGATATCGCTGTGGTCAAAAGAGTTTCTTATTAAAAAGATTTCGTAAACATTTTTAATTTTTTGACCCGTGCATATTAAGTAAGTAAAATTGAATGGTATTTTTTAAATATTATAAATATAAGAAAGCAGGGTAAGACAATGTTAATGAATAGCCTGACTCAAAATCTATTGTATCCTCAAACTAGAGCTATAACAAAAGAAAAGAAAAAGGATATGATTGATTTATTAAAATATATCCCTCCCGTGAACCATACTTTTTATAAAAACTGGAAAACAGTTTCAAGTCAGAATGATCCTTCCGACGACGACATTATATTTTGTTAAATGAAATTGTTATAATGAAGATTCATTCAAAAAGAAGAAATTTTGAAGTTATTTTTGTTTTCAAAATAAGGAATTTTTTGTTATTTTTTAAGTTCATTAAAAATAAAACTGTGCGAATGCACTGAGCTAAAAAACAAATAATCTGCAGCCTTTTTTTACAAAATTAAAAAAAATGTACTCTTTCCAAAATATACTAATTCAATTAAAACACTACGGGAGGTAAGCCAATATTTGAGTAGATGGACATTTTTTCTTTTTATTTCCGAACGAATGCTCAAATCCAAAACATAATTAATTTGCATTTTCACGGTATCGATATTAACAACAAAAATTTTGGTGGACTTATTCCCTTTTTCCACTGAAACCCTTATCAGTAAAAACGTATTTGTATCATAATAACAGGTTTTGTGAACACATCCACTTACATACTAACATTAAATTTTTAGAAATTGTAAAAGAAGTCCTAATAACTAATTTTGGAACTTTACTTTTTAGTTTTGTCGTATCAGTTAGTTTTAATATCAACGTCAACTGTATTGTCGTTTTTCTCCATTTCAAATTTTTGGACTCATTCCCTATATACACTGAACGACTCATATATTAGTCCAATCTTGATGATTTTTACTACACACATTATATACATAATAAATATTGTAACTGCTGAATTGCATGCTCCGAGCTATTAAATTGCAAGAGTTATAACGCAAAACCCGTTTATCGGAACAATCGGATGTATGGGCGCTATATGCTGTTATGGTCCGTTCTTGCTGGTTCCGGAAATGATTAATATGTTGCAATTTGATTGATCCATACCATACCTATTGCTTGGTCCATCTCTTCTGCTTCTCATACTTACAAACATCTGACAAATGTTATAATACTATTTCAAGTTTATAGGAATAGACATAACAATTCAAGAAAATTCATTTGTTTATCAGATTAACTCTTTAGACTTACCAAATCCAAACCAAATGTCTTTATACATAATAAATGCTCAAATTGATCAGCCGTCTTCCTTTTAATCCCTTAAAACTAACTAGTATTTTTTTTTTTTCTTTCGAATCTACACCGATGATATATTAAAGTACTATTTAGCTAGGTGTGATGCGTTGATACTCGCCTTTTCAAACCATTTAAAAAGTCTGGGCTATCAAGCGACTATCGCCTTTATTTCTTAGGGCGGCATAAATATTATACCCTAAACAAAAAGTGTCATAAAAACTATCTCACCAAGATAAAAAATCAAATTTCGTACTAAAAATCAAATTTCGACTTTGTTAACTCCAAACGAAGGACCAATGGGTTTCCATCTGTTATACAATACAATGACACAACTTCTAGTGATGACGCAACTATAGCTGCCTAAACTCTTTGAATCCATTTTTATTGAACAATTATCTTATTCAGTTTCATCGTATACTGACCCATTTCAACAGGGATTTTGTTGTGCTAGATCAACTGTGTCGAATCTGCTGGAATTTAGCACCCGTGTCTCTAAAAACTTAAGAAATAACTTACAAACTGATGTCATCTACATAGATTTCAGTAAAGTGGTGCTCTGTAAACGCCTTGTCACTGAATCTAAAAAAATGAAAATATTTCTGCTTTTCTAGAAAATCCTTACCTACTCATAATTACACTATTGGCTAATATATAATTAAGCACGTTACTAATTTTATTGACTTAGGACTCCACACTATATTTGAAGCTTAATATCGAAAGTTGCGTAAATAGGCCTAAAGGGATCTTGGCATTTATTGAACGTCGGTCTAAAAAATTCCATGACCCCTACATTACCAAAACCCTGTGCACATCGTTAGTAAGACAAATTTTGGAATACACTTCAGTTGTATGGAATCCACGTTTTCAGGTTCATCGTGATAAACTAGAATCTGTTCAAAAACAATTCTTGTTGTTTGCTGTGGGAATTTCTTTGGGATCATGGTAGGAATCTTCCTCCCTAATCTAGCCGTTTAAAACTTATGCACCTGCCTACGTTCAATAGCCGTAGGGAAATGCTGGGCATACTATTCATCGTAAAACTTATCAGTGGCATTGTCGACAGCCCGTTTTTACGTGGCGAAATTAGGTTTAATCTGCCGATTAGGCCGTCAATGCATTTTCAACCGATTTTTATAAACACATGCAGATCGAACTTCGAAATGCCCGAACCCTTATGTTGTTTATGTCAAGATTACAATAATTTTGATACCGCAGACACGCTTTTTCTGATTAAAAAGGATATACTGTTGCCTTAAATACATAACTAGAAATAATCATCAATACTTCGATTGGAATACGTCCTGCGATGCTATGGGTAGATTATAATCTAGTCACTACATATCAGAGCTTATTTTACAGAGTCCTTTCTTTTATCATGCGCCCCCTTCTGGGCACTACGCATCTGCTCCCTATTGAGCTAATATTGTTAAATATACGTATAATACACTGAAACTTGTTTGTACTAAAAGTTTAAAAGTCTAATGCGTACGAAATAACAATAGAATAAAAAATGTATCTTATTTAAAGGGGACCCAGGACAGAACCTTGTGGCACTACCGAAACAACTGCACTATAAGCGGAGGATTCAGTTTAGCAGGTAACTTTTTGAGTCCTTTCTTCAAGATAGCTCTCCATAAGCTTAAGAGAGCTATCAGAGAAGCCAATAAATATTTCAGCTATTTGCAGAGGAGGTCATGGTTCACTAAATCGAATGATTCAGAAAAGTCTAAGAAGCATAGTAGTGTAAGATTACCACGATCAAATTGTATCCTAATATCATCAATAATCTTCATCATAACTGTAGAACAGCTACATATGTTTTGATCGAAAGCCCGACTGTAATGGTGATATCAAATTATTTTGCATGACAAAGTCTGAAATTTGAGATTGGAGACTCGCATACTTTCGAAAATACTGGAAGAATGCTTATTGGTCTGGAATCACTTGGGTAACTGGCATAATTTTTTTTTTTTTTTTTCAATTGGAATAATGACAGCCTTTTTCCAATCTACAGGAAAGCACGCTGTTGTAAAACAATGATTAATAATATGAGTCAAAGTTCCCAGCACAAAGGGTAACACGAGTTTTACAAATTTTAGAGATATGCCATCATTCCCCACTGCGTTCGATCTTATGCTCAGAATATATTTAAAAACATAAGCCCCCGTAACACCATTAAAATAATAAACACAAATAACATAACGCTCATACTCAATCAAAAATACAGACAGGTCAACAAAAAAAGAATCGAAAATGCACATCTGTTGGGGTTATACACACATGAATTTCATCGATTATGAACTCCATGCCAGTTTGATTTGATACAGCTAAAGTTTTAATTGAAAGTGAAGACCTGCAATGAATTGCAACACCTTCAACTTTTTTTATTTTTCCGATCATGTCGCATGAGATTATAGTTTTGGATTCCATAATAAATTTCAGCAAAATACAGTCTGAAACGTTAGAGAAATATTGTAGTTTTAGATTAGAATTCTAATATAGTTCTCTAATGTTTCTCTAATCGAAAATCAGGTTAGAAAACTAGACTAGGAGACGATTAAAGAAACAATGCGAAGATGCGGTCATTGTCACAGTTATCGATTATTTGAATTTTATTTTCATTAGATATTTAAGTTTAAAACTTGTTAAACACATTTAAAAGAATAAATGTAACAAAATAAGAGTAAACAAGAATAATTGGATTTCATTTCATTGCAGTTAGAAATTTCTCATTGGAAACCAATTACAATTTCAAATTAGAATTCGATTCGAAAACTAACCTATTTCTCGATATCGAGAACTAAGTCCCCTTTTTGTGGAGTACGCTATAATTCGCGACAGTTTCTCAAATCGTTCTCTAACCTTCTATTTTAGAGAATAACATTAGAATTCGAGTCGTTTTCTAATCGTCCTCTAACCCAAATGCTTGCTGGGATATTTTAGAAACACATATGACATCAACACTTGATTCCCCAAATATATCCCTAAGGTAGTCCAACTCATCGCTATTAAGACTACGCACGTTAAAGTGTACTATATTTAATCCGCTAGACCTCTGGAATAAAATGTGGATTAAAGCTTTATGGTTACGATCGACTTTAAGAGCTGTACTCGGTCATTAGGTGAATACAGTTTTAGAATAAAAGGGGAGGCATTGTTGTTTTTCTGTCGTCCGTTTGCTCCATTTCGCTTTCGTACTTTTTCATACTTAGTCTGTAAGAATTATTCATTCTGTAGACTCTGCAATAAATAAACAAATAAGCTCTTGTTATTAAGGTGCAAAGGGGACTTGTTTTTCAAGTAAAAAGTTTTGCAAATCTCAAAAATTTGCCAATGCAATGTATTTCTATAAATTTCTATTAGAATGTTTCACAAATACTACATTGTTTGGGTATGTTGGGCAATTCTGGTGTGCTGGGTTTTTTTTTTCCAGAGGAGTAAGCAGCGAAAGCCTTACAGTCAGTGTGAGACTTTAACACTTTGAACACTATACTATTTCAGTTCTTAGCAGGGGGTCTTTTATTAGATTTTTCGTACATCTAGTCTGGAGTATTGATCAAAGAAAGTCGTTCTTGTCCAACTACCAATAATATATAAGTGTAGCTATATAGGCACTATAGACACTCCATCTACTCGCTTATTTTGTCTCACAAGCTCTTCCGCATCTAGCCGGTTGGAGTGGCCGTGTTTCCGGCCCGCATCTATAATATTTCAGTACGTTTATAAATAATCAATTATACTGACAACATATTCAGTTACAAGGCTATGCAGTGGGAGGTCGCGTCCCCAATCTGCTCATTCTGGTTTGTGTCACGTGGACCTGGCGGTTTAAAAGCCATGTTCCCACCCACCTCTGCGCCTTTGGTATAGGTTTGTTAAACTAGGCGGTTGTTTGTTTGCTCTTTTCTTCAATCTTCCCAGCTGCGGCGCAGCCGTTCCAAACTCTAAGCCACTTCATGGCTTCTGCGATAACCTAGCATGCTGCCGTCTATTTTTGTTTACTTCGTAGCATGTGACCAACCAGCTACTCGGGAGTGTAGTCCTCATCGGCTATGCTGCGTTACCAGTGCGGCATCGTCTGTTACCGTTCTGAAGGCGCTACAAACTCGGAGAGTACACAAGCGATAGGTCGACCTTACGCCTCGTAAGTACGACTAATACTCCATGTCGTGCTGCCATACCGGAGCCCCGTAGAGTAGTTGACTCTTAACGACGCCTGCCAGTAGCTGACGCCGCCCTTGCTGGACCTCGTGCGCTTAGCATTATCCTCGATAACGATGATACAGTTTACGCTGCTTTCTCGTTAGCGTATTCTAGTTGGTTACCGTAGACATAAAAGGGATATAATGTGGGAAAATAAATATTGTTCTGAACCTTCTCAGCCGGTAAGTTGTATTCGCAATTGAGGTTTATTAGGAATTTATGAACTATGTACTTATGTACATCCCGAGCAACGCTGGGTACCCTGCTAGTATAAAATAAATAAAATGCACTCGTTGTATTATCGCTTATATAACGCTTACATTTGCGTTTCTAAGCAGGTTTATTAAACATTAAACAGATAATTTGACTTTGTTTGTGGTTCCTGTGGTTTTTCATTGATTTTTAATACCTAAAGGTGAACAAAAATTCTTCACCAACCAAATAAACAATATACATATGTATAACAACAGAAAATTTAAATTCCGACTGACTACGGAAAAGTAACAACATAATTTACATATTCATGCATCCATCTAAGTATGTACATTTGTAAATACATATCTATATAACCATATATGCAATTACATATTTGTCAATATTATATCTGTGGTCACAAGCAATAATAGCTTAAGTCGATTTAAGGAAAAGTGGATATTTTGTCCTATTCTTCCGAGAGTATTTATAATCTAATAAAAATGTTAAGTTCATCATACGATAACCATTGTAGAAGACAGCTACACAGAAGAGACTTTGACTGAACTCTATGCGCTCCTAGGAAATAGTCCATCGTATGCGATGCGATTGTGATATGTCGACTTAAGCATTTATTGCTTATGATCACAGATATAAATTTCATAATTTTCTACTTCGTTTTCGCTTTACTTCCGTGTTGATGCTCTTGCCACCACTGTGAATACCAACGAGCACTGACTTGCGCAGCCTCTTCCGGTTCAACTAAGGGCACGTAGTCCATGTGTATAGAGGCACGCAACCGATTAAACATCAACACAGATGCAGTAAAGGAAGCGATTGCTCGAAGTGAATATGTCAACTTATATTTTGTTACTGGATAAAGTAATAGTACGAAAAACTCGAAGAGGAAGGATAATAGAAAGAAAAGGAAATGTGGCAAATACCATAAAGTTAAATTAACTTTGAATTTTCCACCTAGTAACGCCATTTTTTGTATGAATCTTGTAACATCATTGATTGGTGTATCATCAGTTATGAACACTGGCAAACCGGCAATGGCCTTTGGTGAAGCTTTTAATGTTTTATATGCGCACAGATGACCCCACGCCACGTTACCTAAGTTATAGCATTTTAAAATTAGTCATGCGTATGGTCATACTGTTAACATTGGGATCCTTTACCTGCATATACTAATTGTTGTTTTCCTCCGGATCCAGCAATGCGTGTATAACTAAAATTACGCCTCGTCAAGTATTCCAGAATCGATGGAACGAATTTCTCATCACCTTCTCCATAAGTGAGCGGCGGGCGTATAGCTACAGTCTCTAAATAATCTAAAAAGTAAAATTATAGATAGGTAACGTCATTATTTTGCACATATGATGTATACAAACATTTTTACAGTGGGTCGTCTTCTGAAAGGATAAGACATGTCTAAGGCAAACTTTATAGAACACTACCTTACCCGGAAAACTTATTTCTGCTCAAAATAACCCTTTTATTGAGTTTATTTCAAAAAATCTCGATTAAGCCACCAATTCTGTGTCGTTGATTAATTGTGAATATTGATAAATAGTCAAGAAAAGCTATTATTATTATTATCGTCCATTTTCATAACCGGCCATCTCCAAAATTTTAATTTTTTAAGCTAGGTATTTAATATTAAAACAATTTCTTAACAAAACTTGCCATAGTCAAGTTAAATTACTCTATTTAAATTGTCCTTAGTTTCAAAATCGGCCATCCGCAATGTTCAAAGCCGGCCATCTCCTACCGACCAATGCAATTTTGTTATTCCCGCATATTTTGCATGTCAAGAGCAGCGTTGTCATGAGGACATCGGCAGGTAATTTCAAAGCCGGCTATATACATATAGGTTAGCATCAAATCCGGTTAACTCCATAGCTTATTTGAAAACCCGCTATCTCCAATTTATTTTAATAATTTTTAGGTGTAATATACGGAACCGATTGTTTTGTATTGGTAACATGTATTTACATATGAAGGGCGAGAATGCAAAAGGGCCTAACCCACACTTTTTTCGAAATTGAGTTTTTAATGGTTTCAGTTTGCCAAAACACGTCTTGTCACGTAGGCGTTGACCAAAAAATTCTAAAAATTTTTTTGAATTTTTTATGAATTTTCAAAGTTGGCCGAGGTCCTAACCCGCGGGGTAGCGAGAGTGCAAAAGGGCCTAAGCCCTCATTGCGCCTTATGGGGAAACCGTGTTTTTGTTCACATCGCTCAAGTTTAAAGAAAAACCATAAGTCTGCGACGACATCTAGGGTGTTTAGCGTTAATGAGAAGCTTCAAGTAATTATCCTACGACAGTGTTTTTTGATTGTGTTTTCCTAGGTTATGTTGTGACAGTTCAAAGTGCGATCGGTATGTTGACGTTTATGTAAATCGTTTTGTATTGGCAATTTTTAATCAAAATTTCAAAAAACCGCAATCAAGGCGTTGTGGAGTAATCCCCACTAATCATTTTCCACTTTATTTCATTTCTCTAGATTGAAAACTAGCGGAGATAATAATAATAAATGTATTGTTTTATTCAACAATACATAATAAATGATCTGAAGGTCTAACAATCGTATTTTCAAACTCAAAGTAAATGTTTATTATTGGTTTCATAAATTTGATTCATAAAAAACAGGAAATGAACAATAGCTGACGCCGGCAAAGTGAAAGGCGCCTTCGGGTTAGGCCCTTTTGCACTCTCGGCACCCCTTGGGTTAGGCCCATGAGAAATTCGAAGTCTCGTAATTCCGAAACTACTGCACCGAGTCGCATGAAATTTGAACCCCTAAGAAATGCTATCAAGATCTAAAAGTGATTTCACTTTCAGATCAATGCACTGAAAATTCGAAAAATGCGAACGTTTTTCTCGCGCCTTGAAAAATTTTGAAATTGTGGGTTAGGCCCTTTTGCACTCTCGCCCTTCATATATTATCATCACAAACATAAAAATAATAAAACCAAATCGTTTTAGCCATTGGTATTTTAAGAGCAAGTTTTTTGAATTTTTCTAACAAATGACTTGAGTTGAGATGGCCGGTTTTGAAATTGGGCGATTCATATATTAAAGACACCGTTCGGTTTGGCAATTCATTTATTACTGATTAAGCAGTACATAGTGTGAGCGAGTATAGGACAAAATGAAAGTGAGATATTGAACCAACATCCCGCTTCCCTGTTCTCTAGGCCCTTCTTTAACCTCAAAGTCCTCAAGACCGCACGATAGTTCCACAGCTTCTTGGGCTTGGCTAAACCTAACCGATTATTTAGAAGTTGGTAGCGTGTATCTGCATACCAATTTTCAGGTGTTTGCCTTGAATCCTTTTAGAGATATTCAGAACGTTAAATATGGATGAAAGCTGTCACTTCCTCTTTTCTAATTACTTCCACTTTTTTCCGTGAGTACGATACAGATATCGAGCTGTTTATTATCTACCAAAAGATAAAATCCAACTATCGTTTCGTTTGCTAAACATTTTTTTAGACCCTGTCTTCGAGGGGCGTGCTATGCAAACTGGTAATTAAGTTACAGCCTCGGGTTGTGCGTAAGGTTTGGGATCCACCACATACAAAAACGCTCCAATGAAAGTCAGCAACAATTATTCTGCCTTAAACATGCAACTTTTGACTGAGTGATAATTATTCCAACTAGAGAAACCGAGTTCAAAATCAATTCGTCGCAACTTTTACTTATTTGTCTGCACCTGTGTAGATTTAGTCCCAGTAGATTTGAGAAAATAATTTCAAATAAATATATCCAATTTTTACAGAAACAGATACATATGTATCGGCTGCTGAAACTTGTTCAGTAGTGGAATTCACTAACTTCGATTACGACATTCGCATTCGACATTTTGTCATACCGATATTTATCACGATATTTGGTATTCACTAACTATTTTTTCTCGATTTTCGCTTATTCGCAATCAGCTGTTTCGCAAACTAAATGACACCCAAATTGCAGTTGTTTTCTATGTCGTTAAATAAAATGCACATAATTTGAATTTTTTATTAAAAATTGGAATAATAATACTATATCCATATTATTATCATTAAAAAATGGCATTTGAGAAGATAGAGTATGTTATATAGTGAGATGAGAAATCCTTTGCCCGCATCGTTATAGATAAGTTAGTAAATCGATAGTGCAAACGACCGAATCGCTAATGAAAATCTCGAAAAATTGACCCGAATCGAATCGCTATAAGTTAATGAATTCCACTACAGACCTATTAAGCAAATATGAATTAACTGTTTATCCGTTCTGGAAATCGGAACAAAAATAACGGGGTATAAGTTATGACGCAATATTCAGAATATCATTTAGTTTAGTCAACTATCAGTTATTTAACTATCAATAAGCCGGCGCCAATGAATGTAAAGAAATATCAATACTCACCTTTTTGATTGCTAAGTAAGGTTCCATTTGAATTTAATACTATAGTTTCAGCTCGCAATTTTGTTGATGAGTATCCTGGTATCAAGAAGCATTTGTCGAAATCAGCGGGGTCTTGTGCGTTAAATGTAGGAGCATTGGCTTTAGACTCCGTTTGGTTAATGACAATTGTAAAAGTGCTATATCCTTTAAATGGAACAAGACATACTGATGCGCAACTCGTATATATCAGCCTTCTAACATTGTATTGCACACATAGGTCTACAACGTTGCTAGTCCCATGTACGTTAACACGATCTAGCTCAGTTAAGTTTGGAGGATATTCAATACTAACCAAAGCTGCACAGTGAAAAACACAATTGACATCCTTAAAGGCATCCTGAACTATGTCAGAGTTGGGTTCACTAATGTCTCCGACGAAGAGCTTGATTTCATCAGACCTTGAAATGGCTGGAAGAAATAATTAAAAAAGCTAATTAAGCCGATATTACATATGAATATCCAATAAATAATAATAGATAATAAATGTAACAACACAGGTCAAAGAAAATTACTTAAGTTGCTATTTAAATTTTCATTCTTGGCATAACAAAATTACACTTTCAGTATTATGTCTGACGGAGTAATATTTACATTGCGACATATCGAAGAGAAAATTGAAGGATCGATACACAAAAGCTTAGAACTTTTAGTTTACTGTTGTTGGGTATTTAAATATTTGTCTATTTTCATATATCGGGGTCAACGAAGTCGCTACTGCGATGTCGGGCTGGTATCAGAAGTTGTTGGTACCAGAGCGTTCTCGATTCATACATATCTGACAAAGCATAGCCAGTATCAGAGCAACCTTGTTTGAGAGAGAAGACTAAACGTCCTACACAAAAACGAGTACTTAGAGCATAAAGAAGGTTCAACGATAAGCAAAATTTTGTGTTGTAGTGGGCTATACGTTATACTAGTCAAATCTTAACAACTTTCACTACACACATTATATACCGTCAGTGGCACTGCAAAACTGTGCAAGACACATTTGTGTCAGAAACTTATATACACCCCTGCCACCAAGATCTTTAAAATTATTCTCAAGAAGTGCAATATTCAAAGCAAAGAGCGTGAAACACAACGAAGGTTCAACGCAACGAATAGTGGGAAACATTAAACCATCAATTCGCGGGTAGGTAATTCCACACTGGGGAAATGTGTGTTTAAATCGCGAGAAGAAGAGGAAGTCAGCTGTTCACTTGACATTACCATAAGAATGAATTTGCCTTGGTTACGCCAAAATATTAACATATTACAAAATGGCGGCCCATACCGAATTACAGCCAAATATGTATAAAACTGAAGCACTAGTTTGCATACAAACGGACGGACATACGGACTTAGCTATAGCGATACAACTTATCAACTTCCATTACCAGAATGTCTATACTTACCAACTAGATCGAATCACAAATATTTATACAAATACCACAGAGAATAAAAAAATGTTAAGTATTTATGTATGTATATTAAGGAATGCCGATCACCGCCAGTTGCAAAACTTAGCCTCATTGACATACATCTTTTATACTCACCAATTTTATTCTTGAAAGGCAATATATCCAAAGACCGAATTTCCTTTATACGCAAGCTCTTCTTCTCTTGTAAAAGGTGTCTTAGCAAATGCTGTCCTATAAAGCCGCTTCCTCCGGTAACTAAAACCACTTCACCATCGGATGTGGTATTTACTGCTGCCATTTTTTGCAAGCTTTAATAAAAAATACATATTAAAAGTTAAAAGTTAAACGGCATATAACACCTACACACGAAAAAAAGAAACAAACTTTCTTAAGTTAATAAAAATTAAATATCGTTATAAAATTGCTTCCTTTTTTTATCAAAATATAAAGTATTTAAGTACGTAAGAGTCCAATTACTACTCAGTATTACCCAGGTCTTGTGCTATCTAGCTTGTGCGAAAGACTATAGCCCTTCGTAGGCAATTTGATTGGACCTTATCAGAGTGGCTTCACACCTGGTAAGTCTTCTACGACAAAATATTTAAATTTTCGAGAAGCTTCAGCATAAGAGAATGGATATACAAACCACAACAACAGCAAAATATTTTATTCGAAGCATTTTATGCCTTGGCAGTAGAGCTGCAAAACTATCGATGGTTGCCCAATTCGATGTTTTCGATAGTTTCCACCATATCATTCACAAGCTTCAATAGTTGGAACCAAAACAAACGATAGTATCGGAAAATACTTTTACACCAACAGATCCGACACTTCCCATATTTTTCCCCGGTCATCTTTGTAAAGTAGTTCCACACTTTCCTTTTTAGTTTTTTATAAGGACCATTTTCTTCGTCAGATCCGTTACTGCCACTAGCACTACTTTCACCTGTGAGGTGTATGTAAAAGTAAGGTATTGGATTTTCATATGTACATATTTATCCATCGCAGAACCGTCAACACCAAATATTACGTCGTCGTCGTAATACATTTACAGCTTTAAATAGAGTTTCGCAATAGTATTTAAAATTCACAATCAATTTCGAAGCGGCAAATCAAGATACTAATCTGCAAACTAACTTTGTGTTTTACCACAACTATCGTAAGTGGGTAAGTGCCAATAATAGAAGGGTTCAAGCCCATGATCGTATTTTTATTTTTTATTATTTTTTGTTAATAAAATATATTTTTTTTAAATATACATATATGAACGATTTTAACCTAAAAATATTTTTTTTAATTAACTTAATTTGTAACCCTATATTTTTCTGATTGTGACCTGTTGACAAATAAGTGATTCTTTTTTTGAGACTAGAGACGAGAGACAGCTTACAAAATACTGGTGTTCATTAAAATATTCGAAACTTCGAACTACATTATTCGATATATCGATAATACCGTCGTTTGTTTTGCAGCTCTACTTGGCAGTCCTTTATTTTACTTGTCTGTTTTTTATAATATTGCGAAGTAACGTAACATTTTAATTCTTTGTTACTAAAATTGTATTTTCTTTTTAAGTATGAGGGGTGAATGATCTTCAAGTCTAAACAGTAGTGAAGATAGGACACTGAACTGTAGCATTCACTTTATAATATACTTTTTGATTTGATTGTTTAGGGCACTTAACCTCCGGAATTCGGGCAAATCGGCGATGTTTTTCCTACCGGTATAATGAGCCAAATTCGAATCCGTTCCGTTACGGAGTAATTTAGCGCTTTGAGGCTAGGTAATTGGGGTGAAGGGGCGATCAAGCGGAGCAATCCTTGTCAAGCACTTCCACGGTTCTATGGTAGCGTCCATTTTAAAAAATATTAGCCAGTACAAATATTATTACATATTTTCGTATGAACATTTGAATTGGTAGGTCTCTAATGCCTATGGTCTTTATTGCTTCAGCAATTCAGTATTCAAATGTGTGTCATGATGCAAGACATTCATCTCGGTCATGGCCAATAAATTTCAAACATAATGACGATACATGCAATTTTATATATGTATGTAAGTTTGTATGTTAACAATAATTCTACATAAAAAAGATTTCGTATGTTAACCAAAAGATGACAAGACCGGTTTTCACTGGTAAAACACACAAAAACAAAGTCCCTTCAATTTAGTCTCAACTCCTAATTAAATACGAACAAATGAAATTACACAACTCTGTGGTAATATCTCATTGAAATTGTTAATTACTCAGCAACGAAGCCCGGAAACTTTTAT
Organism: Sphenella marginata; assembly: GCA_951509765.1. Taxonomy (NCBI): domain Eukaryota; kingdom Metazoa; phylum Arthropoda; class Insecta; order Diptera; family Tephritidae; genus Sphenella; species Sphenella marginata. The sequence goes on along the minus strand of OX608082.1, from coordinate 31,057,439 downwards.
TACCTTTACTTATGTATTATGGATGGCGAAACTTTTTTCACTAAATTTATCGGCAGCTTTTCACTTGTACGTTTAACCTGCTTGAGCAGTTGCTTGCAACTGAATAACGAGAAGCCGCACTAACTGAAAGCATGTTTTGATCACAACAAAGGCACCAGACAAGTTAACTGACTCAACGGTGAGACACATCTAAAACTATACCTTTAGTACCATAATTCTAATTTTGAAATGTGGAGGTTAATGTAGCAACAGTGAAGATCAAGATATGTTAAGTTGTTGCTAAGCTTGGTTGCCACTTTCAGCCATTTGAGCCAAAAATGGTAAGAATTCAAGACTATAAATGAGCTTGTCTTTATGGGGGGCGAGTAGCTTATTTAATTATTTTTTGTATATTACATTATTTTATTATTTCGCTCAGGTATAGACGACCGTCTTGCGCAGAAGTTTATTTAATTTATTTGTTTTTTAGAGAACGGTGGTGCGGGGCACCTGTGACACGTAATATGTATTAATTGGTAAGCATATGCGGCATAAGCATGGCGGCCACCATGGTGTGGAGGTAGTGTTGTCGGCCTACCACACCGAAGGTCCGGGTTCGAGCCCTGGTACAGGTTACATCAAAAAGTGGTTTGAAAAAGTTTTTTCAATACGGGGTCACCCCTCGGCAGTGGTTTGGCAAACTCTCCTACTGTATTTCTGCCATGAAAGGCTTCTCAGCAAAAATTCATCTCCTAGGAGGTTATAACTGTTGGTTATAACTGTTGTATATGTACAGTAGTACCTCGATTCTTGCACATAATGAAAACAGGGCTCGGTGCAAGAATTGAGGTTGTCGCAAGTAGCGAGTATTTTTTTTTATAAAAAAAAGGCAATTTTATGAACGAATTTGGCTAGAAAATAAGTTTATTATTTTTAATATGTACGTATTTTAATTCAATATGCTTAAGTTTAATTCGTTCATATATTTACATAAATATAGAAAGACTCACATATGTACTTTATGTGGAACTAAAAAAAGCCAGAAAAGTTATTCTTTCCTTACTGATTTTTTCTCTTGACCGCACAAGAGTTCTATCAGGCAAAAGCTTCCAAAAGAGACCAGATTCATCGGCATTGTATATCTGGTCCTTGGTCAAACCTAAATCAGCAATTTTTTTGTTCAGTTTTTGTAAAAATGGATTAACTGAATGAGTCTTATTCGAAAGTTTTTCTCCACATATTTTGAGTCTTCGTATTCCATATCTTTTTTTAAGGTTTGCAATCCAACCATTGCTAGCATGGAAGTCCCCCGATTTTTCCTGAATTTTGGCATGGAGAAACTTGGCCTTTTGTTTAAGCATATCAGAAGTGATTGGTAAATTCTTGGCTCGTTGATTTGCAAACCATTTCATCAATGCTCTTTCCATTTTAGGAAGCTCTGCAGGTTTAAATGTTTTTCTCTTCTCAGGACCAGATTCAGCATGCGCCAGGAACTTCCTTATGGTATTCTTCTTATTCTTAATGCGGTTTATTGTTGACCTGTGCACGTGAAAACTTTTGGCTAAGGCATCGATAGAAAATCCTTCACTTAGCTTCCTTAAAACTTCAGCTTTTTGCTTTATTGTGAGCAACGTAAATTTTTTCCCTGCCATTGTGAGACCGCACTCAATGAAACGTCCGTTTAAACTGATTTAAATGTCCTAAAATACACGTGCGTAAGAAAATTAGCCAATCAAAGCAATTCATTTCCGAAACAAATCTGGACTTTCCCGAATTTTATTGCATCTAGGGAACCGTTACCAAAAGCAACAAGGCAATGTCGCAAGCATCGAGTTCAAATTTTTTGGATGTCGCAAGTACTGAGTACGTAATGGAAAAATTTTTGATGTTGCAAGAATCGAGGTGTGCAAGTACCGAGTATGTGCAAGAATCGAGGTACTACTGTATATATGTATATATATCGCACCCTAAATACAAAAGAGTCACAACTCAAAATTAGGGGTTCTTTGCTTTGAACGCTTCTAGATAGCGCTAGATTAGCTCTATTTTTTTAAAACCAAGCAGGACGGTAGCCAATTAGTTGAAGATGATAATCATTAAGAAAAAAATCGACTGTTATAGTTGATCAAGCGTTTGTGAAAGGATAAATGTCGAAAAAACCACCTGAAATTTTTTTGAGTTGTGACCCTTTTGTATTTAGGGTGCGATATGCGGCTCTGACGTATAAGCGCGGTATTGGCCTACAAAACAAAAAGCGTATTTTCGGAATATTTCATAAGGTGATTGCGAATTATAATAGCATGCAATGCAAATGAAATAAACGAAATAATAATCATAGCTTACGTCGCTTAAACAGAGCTTAAGGCCAAGATTACACATCTTTAAAAAAATGATTGTTTTTTTTTAATAATTGTTTTATACTTATAAATAAAAATCCCTCTAATTTTCGCGCTGAGATCCCTAATTTTCCTGCATAGTCTGGATCAAAAATATTCATATTTTACGGATTGGTGAGTAATAAGCGGAAATCAACCCCAAAATCCTCTCGCACGATCTCTCCGCTCATACCGTCAGGATCCGATCGAGCTCCGACGTGGCGGTTTGGGTATTGTGCCCTTCATTTATGCAGGTATATACATAACTTAATTTAGTTGCGTAATATGTAAAGATGGGCGGGAGAGCGGCCGTCACACTGGGAGTCAAGAACTGATGGTTATGTCAAGGGATCCAAACTGCTCTAACTGTATGTTGTAGGGTGTGCAGGTCAACAATGTGGAGCAAAATACTTTTAAAAAACGCCCTATCACAGAATTTGTCTAAAAAAAGGCTTGCTTCAGAATTTAATCAATATGTAACACAGCATTTTAAAATTCGTGTAACGAATATATATTTTCAGATAGGGCTTTTTTGAATCGAATTTTGTGGTGTTTACATCAACCAATTTGGCAGTCAATTTCTTGTTGCATAGTGTAAACAGGTCACGCAAAATTGCACCTAATAAGTTGGTAAGTAGCCAACTTTGATTCAAAACAAATTCTGAGGTAGGGCATTTGTTAACCTTATTCTGAAACGGAAATAAGGCATTTAATAAAAATACTTTCAAATAGGGCGATCTTCCACTCAGCCGACGGAATATGTAGTATTAGCTGGCAAACAGTGCACATGGTGATAGGGTCCAGGGCCTGGTGCAGAAAGAAGAGGGCACGTTTGTTGGCTGCCGTTAAGTCCGTGGCACCGTTTGTTTGTTGTTGTAGACAACAGGAGATACAAAAGTTTTAGACAGAACGCCGTTAACGCGTGAAATCACTTTTTGATATAATAAAGCACCGACATACCGACATATTCGGTAAACTCCTTAACACTCAAATGCACACTCTTCAACCGCCATAGATTGAAGGGCCTTATTTTTTTCTGGGTAACTAAGCCTCGAGAAACACAAATCTAGAGTCAGATTTTCGTTATAGATTCGACAAAAAATGAGGTGGAGGGTATGAGGCCTGAGGGCATCCTTGTGCGAATATGAAACCTAAAATTCAATATGTAAGACAGGTGCAAGTTGTTCTGTCATGATTCTAAAACTGATTTTATCTAAAAAATTAGACATTTTTTATTTCTGACTACACAAGGCTGCCCACAGGCACGATTAGTAAACTTAACAAAATCCTCACAATACGTAACATATTCCATTATTAGAGTTATATTTTCGCTTTTATGAGTTTAAGAAAACGAAGCAATTCACTTAATAATTTTCCTTGTGTATTTGATGACTTCTAACACTTTCTTGACAATAAATAGCAATTGAACACAAAAGCTCGTTCGAATTGATCTCTTGACGTTTGTACACAAGCATACGAAGACAGTCAACAAGTTGTGAGAAAAAAATGTATACATTTTAAATTAACTAACTTTGAAAGCGAGTGCCCTGAGGCACTCTTATGCATTAGAGGGTTAATAATAGGTGTGTTCGTCTAAAAGTTCAGTAAGAATTATCCAGTAACGAAGTTTTTCTCTCTTCTGTCAGATTCTCTCTCAATGAGAGATGATTGCTAATGTTTACGAGAACGCGAAAATTGCAAAAAATTTTCAAGTTTAGCTGTCAGCTGATCCACGGTTGCATGTCATACAAAATCCAGCCGTGAAAAAATCATATATATAATACTTCTATATTGCTAGTAAAGAACTGTGAAGCGTGTCAAACATTACAGTACAGACATACAATGAGGGAAGAAGACATAATATCGGTTGGCGTCGTAAATTTTTTTGAATAAAAGGGGGTCAATGAAATATGTGGATATTTCAAAGATTGAATTTATTTGCTTTTTCTTATTATATATATGGAAAAAATATAATTTTAATTTGATTTTCGCCCATTTTTATTAAAAAATGGAAAACAAAGGAAATCTCACGGTCGAGGTATCCCTAATATACATATATACATATATAGGTATATTTGTACATATATATGTATATTTGCTAATAACTACTTCGCTTTTACTTTTTTTTATTAATTTGATTAACTGCTCCGTTGCAAAAACTAAAATTTATTTGTTGACAAAATCAGCTGATTTTCGTGATTGCTAATTAGTGCTGGCTGAAATTTATCCAGTAAGAATTATCAAGTTCTCGCAAAATGAAATGTTATTTTTCTCTCCCCATTCCTCTCTCCTTACTGGATAATTTTACATCGCGAACGGAAAAATATCACAAAACAAGATAATTGTACGAATTTGTACAAATTATTTACATTGCGAACACGGCTAATATGTAGACCGGTGAAAGTAGTAATTCAATTATACATATCGCTTCCCTAGTTCAACAACGACGCAATTGTAAAATATAAAGTTTTGGTGAAGCAAGTTTCAATATTTGTCCGCGCATACGTTATTCACGATTGGAACAACTTCGCAAGCGTCTAGCGCGAAAACTATTTGTAATACAATTATAAAATTGATACACAGCAATAATTAGTACTTTGTAAAGCTTTTGTGAGCGTTATCTCGAAACTTTAAAATTGACAATTGCGTCGTTGTTGAACTAGAGAAGCGATATGTATTGGTATGTAAAGAGCGCAAATCCAGTGACACTAGGCATGAAGTAACATCGCTCCAACAGCAAAACTTGTAAAGAAACATTTGTCTGGAAGTATTGGAAACACCTTTGTTTGTGCGGTTTAATGCCGAATACCTTAAAGCTAGTTCATAGCGATTATAAATGAGCAAACGAGTTGAACACAAAAAACTTATTTTAGTTATTTACTATTTTATTTATTTTCGAATATATCCATTTTAATCAAAAGCGTCAGTAATTTTGCATAAAAATCAGTTATCTAAATCACAATTCATACTCTCAATAGAGGTAGTTACATAATAAGTGTGATTTTCATTATTTGTCTAGGCAACATCTTAAGCCACATTTTCTTAGTTTTTTAAGCAAAAGGCCATATGGTATTTCTTAACTTTGTGTAATTTTCTAGGTGCATGGAGCGGTAGTTGTAAGTACTGTATCGGCATTTATAAAATGTTTAAGCTAAATAAACTAAACATAAGCAGATATTGAAAATATATAAACACAAATGTCTATCTGGTGACATACATTTTATATGCGAATGTATCTATGTTGGCAATAGATTTTATAAATATCTATCTTAACTAAGCTAATAATTGCAATAATAATTTATGGATTAAATGGGTGAATTAGGAATGGGTGTTCTGTAGTTTTAAACTATATGTGCATGCATGTTGTGATTGATTTCTTATGTACAAAAATGTTTTATCATTTGAGTGTTTTTGTACTCAGTTACAGGCACATATGCAGAAATTATCATACAAATATGAACACAATCAGCAAGTTTTCGTGGTTATTGAAAAGTATAGGAAAATTGCACTTGAGTTTTGTTTTCAATTTTGAATACTTTTTTTTTTAAGAATTGGTGTCAGATTTAATCAACACGAAAAGGCAGATTTTGTATGCGATTCGACGGTAAAATCCTTGTAAACAGAGAACACAGATATCTGAAAGAGACATAGATAATCATTAAACATTTTAGGTTACTTCAAATTGTTTGAGAATCTTAGAATCATTGACCAATATTGATATTAAATCTAAACACCACCTGTTACCGAAGAGAAACATGAACGTTACTAACCATCTCTTTATCTGCTGAACAGAGCCTAGTCTTCTAACACCCTTTCCCTATGGTCCACCCCTATAGAAGCCGCTAGCTTTCTAGGACTTCCGTTAGAAAAGTTCGATGACACTACTGGGTAAAGTTACTGACTACTTTGCCAGGGCAACGTAGCGCTGCAATAACAACAGAAATATGAACTGCCTACGGAGAAAAGGGTTATGTTTACAGGTTAAACTTTTATCTATCCAGACTGAACCCTTACTTGCCAAATGTTTGCCCGGCATGCGGTGTATCTCCGCATGACACAAACCATCTGTTTGTTTGCACAGCTGAGCCTACTCTTCTAACACCTATTTCCCTCTGGTCCACCCCTATTGAATCCGCTAGGTTTCTGGGACTACCGATAAAAGAATTTGATGACTCAATTAGATAAGGAAATTGACCACTGGACAGGGCACGTATAGCTAAAACAGCAACAGGGCGATTTCCACCGTTCATATAACAACAACAAAAACCAAAATCGGGGAGGGATTTTGTTGAACAGCAGTTGTGAATTCCTTTGTCGGCTCTCTCCCGGCAAACGCTGTTCTTCAGGCAACAACACCACCCGTTGCCGAAGAGGAGCGCGGGGAGTGATTTTGTTGCTACAACAACAACAACAACAGGAGCGCGAGCTGCCTAGGGAGACTAGGGTGATGCTGGCTCAATTCCGGTCTGGGTATTGTAATAGGTTGAACTCTTACCTATCCAGATTGAGCCCCGACTTGCCTAATGTTTGTCCGGCATGCGGCTTGTCCCCTCATAATACAAATCATCTTTTTGTCTGCTCAACCGAGCCTACTCTTCTAACACCCATATCCCTCTGGTCCACCCCTGTCGAAGCCGCTAGGTTTCTAGGACTTCCGTTAGAAGAGTTTGATGACAATACTGGGTAAGATACTGACTACCTAGATAGGGCTAAGTAGCGCTACAGCAACAACAACAACAACAACAGGGATTTTGTTGTTGAGCGATGTCGAAAGTGACAGTCCTTTGTCGCATATAAGCCCGGTACGCTCCGGTGGTGACAGGTAATAGTGTCACTGGTAATAGTGTCACTGGTAATAGTGTCAATTGACACTATTGCGCTTTTGGAAATGGAAATAGTATCAATTGACACTATTGCTATTTTAGGCAGCGGTTGTCTGCGCAGCGCAGTGTTGTAAGAGGTGGATTTTTATTATATGATTATTTACAAAATTATGGTTTCTCCTTTTACGAAATGAGCACTATTAACGATTTTCTATAGTAAAACAATTTTATTTACTTAGTTTTCGCGACAGCATTGACCAACGGTTATTGCAACGGACCTACAAAGTAAATCGGCCCAAATTTCAATGAATGGGCATGTTTTTAGCGGGAGTGCCACAAAATCCCCAAACACAAAATCGCCAAATAAATAATCCCCAAAATCAGAATACTCAAAGTAAAACTCGGCTCAGCGAATAAAGGCCTAACGAACTAACGCCTAATTTTTCGAAATGAAAGAGTGCCTAAAAAAGAACGCCTAACAAGAAAGTGGAAGAACGTCTAACTTTATAAATGAAGGAAAGCCTAATTTTAAAAATGAAAGAAAGTCTTAATTGTTAGGGTTTCTTTCAACCTGTCACCCGCTCCGGTACGTCCTTGCGGTACTGTCTGGTTCTCGTGACAGCGCTTTTGAATATTCTAAGCCCCTAGTAGGGGTTAAAATGTACTATGCAATGACGTAAAACTCGATGCATGATATATGATGCCTCGCATCTCTCATTACCCATATTTTCTTCTTTACTGAAGGAGGGGGTCACATGGCCTAGAAGGTTGCACTGTTCACACCAAATTGTTTCCGCGACCGTTGGCCAGGGGTGGTTTACTTGCATATCTTAGTTTTATACTATACTCACCTTGTCTTTAAGTTGTTGGCACAATTTTAGACCGGCGCAAAGCAATGTCATTACATCATCTATCCACTGCACCGATGCCTCAGCCTGGTATGAGTCGAAGCACATTGTACCTTGTACTGTAATAAGCTGGTACACTGCCATGATTAACTTATGGCTTTGAAGATAGAAACTTAGCGCTAAATCTTCAGACAAATTTGGAACCAACGATTTCTAAATGAAAGATTTGTTTAAAATTGTTATCGAAAATAATCACATGTACTAACCATATTGCGACCTTTTATTAGATCTGCAATAGGTTTCTTCTTGGGTATTACCAGACTGGTTCTGGCACGCTGCAAAGCCTCCAGTATGTTTCCAACTACCGTCATTACTTCGTCAGACGTTCTACAATATATTATTTAAAATTTAAATAACAAAAATATCAACAAAAGCATGCGAATTCACTTGAAGTGATAAGTGGCATCCACATCATCAATGTGGTTGATTGCTTGCTGAAGATGATTTGCTGCATCTTGTATTTGTTGCAGCTTCCAGGGCGAGTCTTGATTTATGTGCGTTTTCTGTTGTTGATGAGGTGGTCGAGAAAGCTTAAAGGTGATGTCCTTTAAAAAAAATTATCTATATTTTTGTATTACGTGTTTTCTATCATTAGGGACTTACGGCTTGTGTGATGCTATCACCAGTGAGTGTTACAATGGCACGGAGTTTCTCTGGTGCCACGCTCATGATGTATTTTTCAGTCTTTTTGCCCTCATTGGCATACAAGGGTACTGGGAAGAGGTGTGCACACTCAACCAGTATTTTCTTTAATTGCTTTAATATCGTATGGACTTCCTCCCTCAGCACCCATTCAAACTCCACTTGCTGCAAAAGTTACCAAAGTTGGAAATAATTATAAACACAATTTAAACAACTTTGAAAAAAAGAATATTTCAATCAAATAATTTCTTTGAAATATTTTCCGGAACTCTACCAAATTTCTCGCTTCCTCCTTCTCGGTGTTCATCTTTTGTCGATGCCTTTTACTTTTTGCATTGTTATTGTACTTGCCATCAGCTGGCAGAAGACAGTCGGGTAATGTCGGTAGATGTCGCTGTGATTTGCGTGATGGGCGATAGTTTGGAAAGCTGTGAAGTACAAACAAAAGGTTGGAATCAAACTGTCTGACTGATTATTTTTGATTTTTTTGATTATTTCTGATTTTTTTTTATTTAACACCAGGTGGCGCCTAAACTTGAAAGATTGGTGAATTATTGTTCTTATTAACAGAATTCTTGCAAAGAGAGTTAATATACTCTCTTTGGTGAAACCAAGGCGAATTAATCTTTTAATTCGCCTTGGGTGAAACGAAGTGATAAGTAAGCGACATAATGGCAGTTATTTTTTTCTACCAAACATTTTTGGGTTTGTCGCTTACAATGTTATTTGAGGCGACCATTCTTTTATTGACTTCCAAACTTCATCACCGATCCATGTATAATTTATTACATGACAAAAATTAAGAATGCGATTAATAAAAACATGATTGAATTATTTGTACAAGCTTAAACATATGTAATGCACATGTAATGTCTGTAAAAATGCGATTGGTCTAGTATGAATCCGACATGAGTCGCAAAAGTGTAGGCAACTAATGCCAGTTTTAATCACTTTATAGCATTTTCAGGTCAAATGAAACCTTTTTTAAACGAAGTGAAACGTTTTTGAAATGAAATGAAACTAATTTCAAAGGAAGTGAAACTTTTTCAAATGTAGTGAAGCTTTTTTTCAAATGAAATGAAATTATTTTCAGATCATAACATAGGTATCTCCCTTTCTATTGTTTCGAAACTCTTCTAATATCCACTATATTTATTATATGATTTTAATACTTTTACTTTTCCATTTGTACTAACTTTTGCAATGGTCTGCAAAACTGTGTAGTACGAATTTATCTAGAAATCCCAAATAGTTAAATTTTGAGATAAGAACTCTTTATTAAAGACATAATTGTTTAAAACTCACTGTTTTATAGTGCTGGTATATTTTCATCCAATACTGTATATAAATAGATACAATATCTTATATATAAAATTCTCGTGTCACAGTTTTTGAAACCATACTCCTCCGAAACGGCTTGACCGATTCTCATGAAATTTTGTTAGCATATTGAGTAGGTCTGAGAATCGACCAACATCTATTTTTCATTATTCTGGGAAGTGGACCAGGGACCGAAATATTCCAAACTTTTCTGTTTATGGTGCGATTTTCTTCAAATTTGTTACAAAGGTACCACTTTACTTTTGTTAAAATATGGGGTTTCTTTTTTTCCGGGAAGTGGGCCAGGGACCGAAATATTTCAAACTTCTTTATTTATGTTGCGATTTTCTTCAAATTTGGTAAAAAGGTGCCACTTTACTTTTGCTAAAATATAGGGTTTCTTTTTTTCCGGGAAGTGGACTAGGGACCGAAATATTCCAAACTTCTTCATTAATGGTGCGATTTTCTTCAAATTTGGTACAAAAGTACCACTTTACTTTTGTTAACATTTGGGGTTTCTTTTTTTCCGGGAAGTGGACCAGGGACCGAAATATTCGAAACTTTTTTAATTATCGTGCTATTTTTTTCCTAAATTTGGGCAGAACAACGTCTGCCGGGTCCTTCTGGTATTTATATAATAAAACCACAAAAACAATTTACAATTTTCATTCTCCACTTTTAAGTTATTGTTTGCTGTGCTTAGCTAATGAGCATTTCTCCATAAATAACGGATTGGCTGAAGCTTTGAAAGAAATAATAAATATAGAGGATATTGCTTTAGTAGAGTTTCGAAACAATAGAAAGGGAGATATTCTACAAATCGTTACATTTCATTTGAAATTGCATTTTATTTGAAAAACGTTTCATTTTATTTGAAAAGGGTTTCGCCTCTATGCCTATAATGGAATGGTTGGAATTGAATTTTTGCTAGGTATGCACATTCATTTGTACCAGTGACCGAACGAGGCCGGATTTCTGGTCGAAGCCGAATATCATATGTAACGGATAATCTTTATGTGCAAACTGTTAAAGTTTTTGATAAGAAAAGCTACCTTTATATTTTATACTAATATTTAATACCTATGCACGTAGGTATTTAATGCGGATTAAAGTTTCGGTATTATTTACACTTCTCAGAACTATACCATGGTACAATAAACAGGTAGACGCAGAAATAAAAAGCAACCCTGATATGTATTTTGCTGGTTGGTGAATTGTCAACAATTTCTTGTGTCAAAGTCATGCCCATGATCCAATAATACAGGTCGTGTTGATAAGCCAGCTGATTTTTATTTTTTTCTCGAATTTTGACAACCAAACCATTTTTCAGTACGATTTTGACTATAAACTCACAATTTACAAAATTTTTTGTGCGTTTGTATGTTTGTCGAGCTGCTACGACCTGCTATAGTTGGATCATGGTCATGCCAAAAGTGATAGAAGTTATGGCTGGTTATTGCTGCAAAGTTTTTTGCTTTGATGCCATGAAGCCAGTGCATTGCCGGTATTAGCGCAATGTGTCTACGGAATTGAGCTAAGTATTCATTTAGATCCGTTCAATTGTGTATTTGCTTGGAATAAAGACTGACACCAACTTGAGGGTAGCGCAATTTAGAAAACAAAATCAATCTTAAGATAAAGAATCCGAGTTCGAATCCTAACCTTCCCAAAAGTGAATTATGATTCTTTGGACCGGAACACACCTTTCGGCGGCTGCCGTGGTATGGCGGAAACATTGCTGGCCTCGAAGATCCAACGTTCGAGTACCGGAACAGTGAACATCAGAGGAAGAGAGAAGAGGTATGAAAATTTTTTTTCAAAACCAGGATAATCATCCCTTGGCAGTGAATTTCAGTCATGGAATAACTTCCAGCAAGAATTTGCAATTTACGTTATTTTTTATATAGGCGACACTGACTACGAGACTATCCTAGATCTTTTTGAACTACTGACAGAATTTGTAGTCAAATATTTTGTGCCCGGAATAACATTTTATCAAAATATGAAGTTAATGCAAAAGCGCCTGTAGCAACAACAGCGGTAACAACGCAATAACAGCTAGTGGCGTTATACAGCTTTGATATAAGCAGTTGACATTTCATTATTGCTTACATGTTTAAAAAAAAACGAAATGACAGAAGTGAATGAATTAAAAAGATGTGATGGTTGAAATGCTTCACTAAAATCTCTTGTTTTTTTTTTAGGGAAAACATGAACCAAAGATAAAAGTTTTTTCCAGCTTCCGCTTGCTTCTGGGATCTTTGAGAACTGTAAAAGAACCTTCCCCGGTCCCTTTATATCATTCAACAAAATTTCTTCTGACTTATTTTACTGTAAAACACAGGAAAATCATAATTTAGAAAACTATTGCTTAGTGTAAACAAAACAAACATGTAAACAAAATAAAAGTATAAACAATAAACAGACTTTGACAATTGAAACACCACTTCGAATGAAAAAAATAAAAAAATCAGCTCTGATGTGGCTACCTGTTAATTGTTCCATGGACTATACATTCAAATGTATTTTTTATTGCTCACCATAATATTGAAACACAAATAATCTTTCAGAAAAATCACACACACGAAAAACAGGTTTGGTAGCACTTTTCATATTTTAAAGATAAATGAAGAAGTGAAATAACGAAATATTAGTTCTTCCGGAAATGTCAAGGGAAAACCAGTTTTATTTCCCGATTATAGTGTGGGGACAACATTCTTTTTACCTGCAAAAAAATAACACCAAATATCATAAACCTTGCACACAATAGTTAACAGAAATAAATAAAAAACATCCCTGCCAAGCAGAAGGGGTTAAGAAACCAGTTTTCCATTTTTAATTTTGAGTACATTTAAAAAAAAAACAGAGCTTATACATATGTATGTAGGTCTTGCATTAGACCTTGGCACATGTTTTCATACAAGCATTATGTGTTCTAGATATGAGCAAACTGATTTGTAGTTGGAATGTTGTCTTTTGGGGATAGGAAGGTTGTAGATAATTTTTTAGTGTAACTTCATAATGTCAGTATCACTCAAAGATTATAATACATGACGTACATACTCAAAACGCTCATCTGTCATATAAACAAGCAGCCGTTTTTTCCTAAAGCTTACAACCGCTCACGATATTTTTTGTTGGTTCCTTCGAAAATACATGTACATACATATGTGTATATCTAGTTGTTTTGTTAACACAACCCTGCAAAAAATGCGATTAGTTTAGGCCGCATCCGGGATGAGGAGCAGTTTTGCGACTTTTTTATGGTTTATTTAGGTTTGTATTTTAACTCCTATAAGTATGCTACTGAAACTAAAATTTAATTGCCCCTCTATGATAAACATTTAGGAACGCCACCTCATGAGTCACTGTATTAAATCCAAGCAAACCTGTTAGTAGTTACTGTGCACACATTTGTGCTACTGGCCTTTTAAGACTCCAGATCGGAACTAACCTTAAGTTGAACATTAATTATGTGGGGTACTGCCCCTACTTGTTTTCAATTCGGCTACAACTGGTTAAAAATGTATCAATTCAAACCCTCTAAAGCAAAATTTGGGCATACATGCTTTTATAAAAATTTTAGTACAGGGTGGCGCAAAAGTAAGCTTCCGATGTTTTTTGGCTGTAATTAAAAAAAAAAAAATGAAAAACTTTGATTCTTCTTGTGTATTATTTTTATTTGGTCTTTTAAATTTTTTTACATCAAGTCGAGAATATGATGTCATGTAAATGGCCTCCGCCACAGTTGATTGTCATTTGAGCCCTTTTTATGGCATTTTCCATCACTATGGCCAAAACTTCCGGCTATAGGTCCTCACATTCTTGACGGATATTGTCTTTAAGAGCTGCAAGAGTCTGAGGCTTGTTGACATAAAACTGCGACTTCAAAAAGCCCCACAAAAAGAAGTCTGGAGCGGTCAAATCAGGCGATCTTGTTGGCCAGTGCAAATCGCTAAAACGGGAGATTAGGCGCCCGGGAAATGCATACTTCCGCATATCGGTTGTGGCACGTGCAGTGTGTGCTGTTGCACCGTCTTGTTGGAACCACATGTTTTCCAATCCCAATTCATCAAGTTGCGGCAAAAAGAACTCGTTGACCAGTAGGCGTTGGACGGCCAGGAAATCTGCGACGAAATTCACGTTGTGCCAAAGTCACCGACCGATTATTGGTCAAATATATAGTCAGCAATATTCCGCGTTCTGGAGCAGTGTAGCGTAACATTGTTTATTAACGTGTATTTCGCATGTGTTTACTACACAAATGTCAAAACAGAACTGACTTTAGGGGCCAATCGCAAAATTTATAGCATTTTCTGATAGGAAGATTACTTTTGCGCCACCTTGTATAACCTTTAAGTGGAGTTAGTTCTTTAATCATAAATGTTTTATGAAATATTAGATATTGATTTTATTGAAAATCTCTTTTATTGAGAAGCGACAATGAACTCGTTGTGATTGGTGAGAGCTTACATATGTATGTACAATTATGGACAAGCATGTTTAGGTACCTGTATACATACATACATACATATGTACATACGTGGGCTGAATTCGTTTCGCTTGGGCTTTAAGAGAGTAAACTGAGTTTATTTTTCCAAAAAGTTGTATTAGTCACATTGAAGAGTTGCTCACAATATGTACATATGTATTGATATCACATGTATATTCACCCCTATTCTACATTACAATTACGTTCCCGCTCTACGCTCCGCTTGGATCGTAAATATGCATTCTGAGTTACGCTTGGATCGAAAGAAAAAGAGGAAGAGCTATAAGTTTTTCGAAGTCAGCTGTTTGCCTTGGAATGTGTGAAATTGAAACATAACAAAGCAATTTAAATTACACAAATTATTACTTTTGAAATAAAAGTAAAGCTTTATTATGATTTATAAACTTAATTGTATATGTTTGAGCATTATTGAATAAATTGAGTGAAATTTTATAGATCAATTGACTGATTGTAGCAGACAACGAAGGACCAACAAAAAGCAAGAGGACACTGTTGGTGGATGTTACCACATCGTCAGTAGGTAGCTGGTATTTTCCATAGAGTTAGTGCTAGAAGAGTGCGCTTTGTCGACCAGGTACACAGATGGTTGGCGTTGCATCGTGGGGCCACACCATACGCCGAGAAAACATTAGACATGTCAGGGTTAAGTCTGACCGCAGGTGGCACTTTTCGTTGGAGGAAGACATTGGCCGCCCCGGAACTGACAAAGAAGTTTACCGAGTATGAGTGGGCGCTGTGGAGTGGCCGCCGGTACACGTTTGGATATATGTAATGGCAAAGTCAAATCCATTACCTTAGATTTAATTTCAGTAGAAATATTGTGAGATTGGTCTTTTGAATGCTACCCTGCAAAAAGTGAGTCTGGTCTAAGACTGTATAAAATACAGTCTTTCGTTGACATACTACCGGACCAAGTCTAGACCAATCTCATGTAAAACCATAGGACCAATTTACACGGAGCATGTCCTAGGCTTGGTCTACCATTCTACCATTTATGCCGTGTACAGTCCAGACCAAAGATAGACCGTTTGGTCTATACATAATTTTTGTGCTCATTAACATAACAAGTGAATATATTTCTTCAATTCGGCAAAGCAAAACTACATGCGCACAACTAGTCATATTGGTCTAGATAAAAACCAGATTTTTCTAGCTATCTATATACCACTAATTTTGTGTTATAGGACCAATGCTTTTTGCAGGGTAGTCCAATTTGTAATTGCTTACAACCGGTGCCAATGCTAATGCGCGTCCAAAAGTATTAGATCTCCGTAGGCGGATTCACATTCCTGGCATCGGGAACGCGTCTTTTGATACCCCTCCCTACATTTTTGGACAAATATTTGCACTTGGCACTGGTAGAAAACAATTACCCTGCAAACATATCAAAAAACATCACAAGAGCACAAAAACAAAATATAGCGAGCGTTTTACAACTTTTACATACGTGTTTTACTTAAATTTTAAGAATTTCAACAAAAAATCGCGGAAATTAATCGTAAATTGTTTGCAAAATAAAAAACAAGCACTTATCCGCCAACAAAATTCCAACGTAGAAAAACGGAGCTACGATCGAAGTGCAGAATTAGCAGAATTGGAAGTTTCGAAGTTGAACGTAGCGGAATTGGAACTCAGAATGCCAAAGTTGCCAAACGGAGAAATTTTCGATCCAAGTCGAAATGCAGAATAGGGCTGATTACTTTTATTTGTTGGGCTTAAAGCTTAAGTTACACAGTGCAACAGCAGTTTTGGGGGCGGAATGATTCTAACTCATAATGAAAGGCCTTAGGCCATATAGTAAAACCCCCAAATTTTTTTGCATTCTCAGGTCAAACTTTTTTTTATGGTCACTTTAAGTTGAAACTTAAAAAAAAAGCGATTTTAGAAAAAGTGGAGAAAAGGGTTAAAATTCATATCGGATTAAAATATGTAGTTCGGGTGCATATAGTAAAATTAAACGAAGAATCATTTTGTGGGATATTTTATCCCGATGGCTCTATCATAAAAGGGTTTTTTCTACCCTTTTTTCTAGGATAACGATAAAAGTATTATTTGTGAGGTCGTGAGAGGGTTAATATGTTCTAGGAAATTCTTCAGCGGAGAATTTCACTGGGGTCTCCTCAGACCAAATCTTTATAAAAAAGATTTTGGAGTTCCCAGGAGTGAAAAAAGAAAAAATACCCCTTGAAATATGCAACGATTTTGAAATTTTATTTTATATTTAATTTAAAAGTGTAACTTTAGCTCTTTTTAGCGGTAATGGTTCGCAGACTATGTTATCACTACCGCAATCACTAGTACATATTATCAGAGTCTGAGTCAAACATATTATCACAGGTGAATCCACTGCTCGCCCTACTGCGCGCTTTTCTAAGCGGTCATTGGAATTATTTTCGAAAATCACTTTTTTTTTTTAAACTTCAACTTAAAGTGACCATAAAAAAAAAGTTTGACCTGAGAATGCAAAAAAATTTGGGGGTTTTACTATGTGGCCTAAGGTCTTTCATTCGCAATTAGAATCATTCCGCCCCAAACAAAAACTTCAAAATTGTCGCACAGTGTTATTAGTGCGCTATCGGTAACATTATAAAACAGCTGATTCAACCAACCGTTGAGAAACAATCCAATCGATTACACTGCACAACAAAATGAGGGTTCAGCTCTTAGTAATTGATGAAACCCAAAAAATTGGAAGCTCTATCCCTCTCGTATCAAAACCTCATGACAGGTTTTTGGCCTATAGGTCTGGCTTTTTTATACCTAGTAGTGCTTCGCACACAAGGTATATTAACTTCATTGGCCTAACGGTAGTATGTAACGGCATAAACGAATCGCGATAGATATTGACTTATATATATCAAAATGTTCAGGAGGAGAAGAGAAATTGATTGAGCCATGTCCGTCCGTCCGTCCGTCCGTCCGTCTGTGAACACGATAACTTGAGTAAATCTTGAGATATCTCAATGAAACTTTGTATGCAGGTTCCTTTTTACATATCTCTGAACGGTATTGAAAATAGGCAAAATCGGTTAAAAGCCACGCCCACTTTCTATATATATAATATTTTCGAAAATACAAAAAGAGTGATTATTCAGTACATAATACACTTATAAGGATAAAATTTGGTGTGTACCTTACCGTTAAAGCAAAAAATAAATTTGTGAAGAAATTTTTAAAAAAGGGCGTGGCACCGCCCACTTTTGATTAAGTCAAATTTGGAAATATTATTAATCATAAATCAAAAACCGCTCAAGATAGCAAAATAAAATTCAGCACACATATTTATATTAATACAGGCAATATTTCGAAAAAAAATTAGCGAAATCGGATTAGGTCCACGCCCAATTTTATACGAAAGATTTTGAAAAGGATCATGGATATATTGAATATGCTATAACTTTGCTTAAACTAGCTGTATATCATTTCTATTTCACCTCTAAAGTGTTCGTGGGCAAAGAAAGTCGAAAGCACAAAATTTTTGGAAAATGGGCGTGGCCCCGCCCCTTTATGGGGGATTATTCCACAAAACTTTCCATGCCATAACTCCGGTAAAAATTGATTTATTAAAACGATATTTGAAGTAAGTGTTCAACATATAAAGCTAACTCTTTGCTGAAAAAATAAACAAAATCGGTGAACGGACACGCCCACTTTTTGAACATAGTTCTAAAATATTTCTTCGTAAAATTAAAATCGCGATATTTCCATAATTGTATAAGTTATATAAATAAGATTTTACACACATATTAGCCTTTTTAAACAAAACTAAACTGTAAAAAAATTTTGTGGATTTTGGTGAAGTAGGCGTGGCGCCTCCCACTTTTTAGCATAAAAGCTCTGCTATTTTCAAAAGCGATTGGTTGGAAATTCAAGAATGTATTTCAATGAAATTTTGTGAGATGCTTCCCAATAGTATGTAGTATACTCCTGCCAAAAATTACGCAAATCGAATAACAAACAAGCAAGATTTACGGGCAAGTATTTAACACCCTACTGCCTTTTTTATACCTAGTAGTGCTTCGCACACAAGGTATATTAACTTCATTGGCCTAACGGTAGTATGTAACGGCATAAACGAATCGAGATAGATATTAACTTGTATATATCAAAATGTTCAGGAGGAAAAGAGAAATTGATTGAGCCATGTCCGTCCGTCCGTCCGTCCGTCCGTCCGTCTGTGAACACGATAACTTGAGTAAATCTTGAGATATTCCAAAAAACTTTTCATGCCATAACTCCGGTAAAAATTGACTTATTGAAGCGATATTAAGAGAAATTGTTCAACATATAAAGCTAACTCTTTGCTGTAAAAATAAACAAAATTGGTGAACGGACACGCCCACTTTTTGAACACAGTTCTAAAAAATTTCTTCGTATAATTAAAATCGCGATATTTCCTTAATTGTATAAGTTATATAAATAAGATTTTACACACATAACAAGCTTTTTAAGCAAAACTGAACTGTATAAAAATTTTGTGGATTTTGGTGAAGTAGGCGTGGCGCCTCCCACTTTTTAGCATAAAAGGTCAGCTATTTTCAAAAGCAATTGCTTGAAATTTCAAGAAGGTATTTAAATGAAAGTTAGTGAGATGCTTCCCAATAGTATATAGTATACTCCTGCCAAAAATTACGCAAATCGGATAGCAAACACGCAAAATATACTGACAAGTAGTTAACACCCTACTGGCTTTTTATACCCAGCGTACTAGTACTAGTACAAGGGTATTATAACTTTGTTGGGATAACGGTTGGTTGTACAGGTATAAAGGAATCGAGATAGATATAGACTTCCATATATCAATATGATCAGGATCGAAAAAAAATTTGATTGAGCCATGTCCGTCCGTCTGTCCGTCCGTCCGTCCGTCCGTCCGTCCGTCCGTCTGTCCGTTAACACGATAACTTGAGCAAATAATGAGATATCTTCACCAAATTCGGCATGCGTTCTTATTTGGGTTCAGAATAGATTGGTATTGAAAATGGGTAAAATCGGACCATAACCACGCCCCCTTTTTCGATATCGAAAATTTCGAAAAACGTATTAAACGGGTTAATTCAATATCAGAAGCAGCTACAATGATAAAATTTGCAGTATGTATTGATTTAGATGTTCTAAGGCCGATTTTATCAAATTTTTTGAAAAGGGGCGTGGCACCGCCCACATATATTTAAAGAAATTTAAAAATTTTGACTCTTAATAACTTCAGAACAGTTTATGCTAGTACAACGAAATTTTGTAGAGGGCATACTATTGTTGTGTTGAATTCAGATATAGAAAATAAACGAAATCGCATCGCGACCACGCCTACTTTTTCATAAAAGTTATATTGAAAGGAGGTGGAAATATTGAAAAGCCCATATCTAATTGACTGATACCGCTATAATAATATAATTTGGTAGATAAATAAATTTTCATATTCTTTACATTATTTTTGCAAAATTTTGGAAAGTGGGCGTGGCACCGCCCACTTATGAGTCAAGCAATTTTCAAATTCGACTGCTAATAACTTCAGAACGGTGTTAGATAGGTTTACGAAACAAGGTACCAGGCATGTTATGTTTATGTAGAGTACTACCACAGAAAATAGGAAATCGGTGAACGACCACGCCCCTTTTTGGACTAAAGTTCTCTAAGCGAGAGTTAGGAAACCGGAATATGCAATATCTGTTTAACTGATAAAGATATAATGCTAAAATTTAGTACACTCATTCACTTGATGATTATTAGTGTTGTTTAAAGGTTTTTTGGTAATATTTTGGAAAATGGGCGTGGCACCGCCCACAAGTGAATAAACAAAATATCAACATTTCACTATTAACAAGCCACTGTGAAAGTATCATAAAGATCTGCAATGAAAACTGATCTTCAAATAGGGACAAACAACATAATAAAATCCGTGGGCGTGCCACCACCCACTTTTTTAAAATTATGTAAATATTGATTACACATATATCCGTATATCAAAAATTTCACAAAATACGTTAAAAGTTATTGGCATGGCACGCCTTCTTTTCCAAAGTTATATATAGGACATGGTATAACCCTTGAAAAGATCGATTGAGTACTTTTGGCTCATGTAAGCGGTTAAAGCTTTATAAGCAAGATGCGTGGCCGCGCCCACCAAATTCTCTATTGTTTACGCTCGGAATAGATTGGTTTTTAAAATGGGCGAAATCGGATGAAAACTACACCCCCTTTTTCTGAAAACTAACGCTGGGTATTTAATGTTCGGTTCACCCGAACTTAGACTTCCTTACTTGTTTTTATTAATTTTTTCTATTTTCATACCTTTCATGAACATGGGGAAAGCTATTTATATTTTGTTATTTAGTGATAGTTTAATTTCCCACTTACAATAGAAATGTTTTTATCGAAAACAATCAGTTGCCTTTATAACAAATTTTCAGGTATGTATTAAAATAGACCTGAGTAAATTAGGATACCAAAACAGATCACTACTAGGTATTTAATGTTCGGTTACACCCGAACTTAGACTTCCTTACTAGTTTTATTTGACTTTAAAGTTTTTAACCCTGTGTATAGGGGTTAAGTGAGGAAAACTTGATAAAAATGAAGCAATTGGTTACAAAATAGTAGCTAAATTTATGTTTTTTGGGGCAAGGAATTAATTTTTGATCTTTATTTTTACATAAAACTTACGATAGATGACGCTGTGGTACAATTTTTAAATTTAAAAAAAAAAATTTTTTTTCTTGGTTTCCGGTCGCAAAACAACGTTCGCTGTTAGCTATAATTGCGGCGCCGCTATCATTGTGTATCAGTACACAATGGCCGCTATTATGTAAACTTACATAATCGTATTTTCGACATTCTGGTGATTTCATTTGCTATTTTTCGCTTTTTTTTATTAATTTAAAATTTGTAAATATGTAATTATTTTCATAACAATAATTATGTATTTGTTTTGTAATAAAATTTGATTGAAATCATACCGTTATGACAAATACGGTGAGAAGAAACGTTGAGAATAAAGCCATGGTTTCTTTAAAAAGCGGCACCGCTTAGTACGGCCGCCAGATAACGTTTGCTATTGTCAACGCTTTTTTGTGAACTAACATGAACGTGTTTCCCATATTCCCCTGCAAAAAGTGAGTCTGGTCTAAGACTGTATAAAATACAGTCTTTCGTTGACATACTACCGGACCAAGTCTAGACCAATCTCAAGTAAAACCATAGGACCAATTTACACGGAGCATGTCCTAGGCTTGGTCTACCATTCTACCATTTATGCCGTGTACAGACCAGACCAAAGATAGACCGTTTGGTCTATACATAATTTTTGTGCTCATTAACATAACAAGTGAATATATTTCTTCAATTCGGCAAAGCAAAACTACATGCGCACAACTAGTCATATTGGTCTAGATAAAAACTAGATTTTTCTAGCTATCTATATACCACTAATTTTGTGTTATAGGACCAATGCTTTTTGCAGGGTCTGCCGATTTTATTTCCTATTTTGGAGGTCTTTTGTTTGTACTTGTGCATTGATATTGTGTAAATAATTATTTTTCAAACATTGAAATGTCTTAATTGTTGCTTTTGTAAAAATATTTCAAGTATATTGCATTGTTTTTGACAATCTACTCTACCGCTATTCACCGGCCGCTATAAAGCAGCCCCGCTTTCGAGGAAACCAAAGCTTTATTTTTCACTGGAATGACCGCCTTAATATGTACTGTTTGCCGTGAACTCCACTGTCTTTTTGGTTTACAGGTAATTAGTTTAACCAACGAGCATATATTAATATATGCTCTTTGCTTCTGGTACGCTGGGTAGAGGGAATTTTTCTTATTAAACTAATAGACTGGGTTAGAAAGTGTGTGTGTAGTATGTGTGTTATGAAACACACTGTTATGAGTATTATGAAACTATAGTGGTTATCAATAAGCAATAAATCATTACAAAAGCATAGGGATTTCCCTTAAGCAGTGACATGATTACAATAATAGTGTCTTTCTCCACTGGAGGTACCAATATATGACAGTACCCTTAAGCATAAGTAACTTATAGAAAAGTTGTTGCTAAACGGAAATATTTAGAAAAAAAAGTTGTATCATGGTTGTAGAGTAGACAGTCGCAATTGAGTTACAAGAAGAAAATAAAAGGCTGGATCGGGTTGGACTTAAAATAGTTTAAAAAAGCAATTTCTTCAATTTATAAAGAAAAGTAGTGTGATTATCATTCAACTGCCCAAGTTTACGAGGAAGTACCATGATCTCTCAGAGTTGTAAATAAATAACAATAAGAAGAACTCTTTAAATGTATACGTCTTAATTGACGCTTAACCGTTTCAATGATTTTGGCCGTCTAACAAAGCAAGCCAATGCGCTTCTTTTTCTTGTTAAATCCAAACGCCAATTGTTGCCTTGAAAGGGATGCCAAAACGTTTTTTACTTAGTCCTTCCAGCGGAGTGAGGGCATTTATCTGCTTCTGTTCCGACAAGATTAGGCCAGAACTTTTTCATCCATTCACAAAACATCGCCTGTGGGATTTGTTTCGCGGATCTACATACATATATCAACGTCTGTGGCATAGAATAGAAATATATGACGGAACTCCCATGGAACTGCAAGCAGCTCGATTGTGTACCTCGACATAAAGTATGATAAAAAAATGCGTCTTAGTAAAACCCAATTAACAATAAGATCAAATAAAGACGCGAATGAGTTGGGTTGATAGATGTGTGTTTGTAAACCCGTACCTTTGTGGCATGTCGATCACTTCTGCTTGCTTACAATGTTTCTGTTTATATATATATGTAGGTATGTTTTAATTTACTTATATTTTATCACATTGAAATTTTTTTAAGTATTCATACATACATACATATGTACGTATGTTTATACAATGTAGGCACATGTCATATGCACATCCTAAAACTATGAATTTTGTAAGAATACACACAACTAATTTGGATGAAATTTATTTTGTATGAAAATATAACAACTGGCGGTACGAGTATTCGAAAATATATTCCGGACTAACAACATTCACCGTTTACATATACGAGTATATGACGATTTTACGACAAACACGATCTTCGCGGTGGGTCTACCGTAAGCTAACTGAATTAAGCAACTGATTTTAACGTTTTTAAATGAGCGCGCAAAAAGCAACATCGAAAAACACTTTAATAACCAGCATTATAATCAAAACGAGCATGCGAGCCAAAACTTTAGCCATTGTATGTGTATATCGGTATGCGTTGCCATTCTTAATTATTTTAGTTACCAAAAACATCCACAAATGCCCTCAACTGTGGCAATTGGGAATAGGTATACCCAGTAGCAGTTAAACATATTTACAATGTACATGATTAATTTATGAAAAAATATACATACATATGCACGTTGGAGTTTTTATATTTACAGCCCGTACAAGAAATATTCGAAGTTTGATACTTTCAAGGCAAATTCATTCTTATGGTAATGTTAAGTGAACAGCTGACTTCCTCTTCTTCATGTTTTTAACTCGCCGTGTAATGTAGAATGTCATAAAAAGAAAGATTTGACGGTTGACTTTGAATATTGTATTTGGTATTTATTTTCAAAAAACTATCGCAACTTACCAAAAGGATACGATGGCGATGGTTTTAACTAAATTTTATGCACGCATGAGTTGTCCAAACACGTATTTATTGCTCCAGACACCATTAGTTCAATTAAATTTTTATGAAATATAAAAAAACAATCGATGGTTGTCATTTCAAATTTTTTATCACTATGACATTCTACATTACAAAAACTTGAAGCGAATAGAGGCGAATATTGCCGAATTCGCTCTGCCATTACCATAACAATCAATTTGCCTTGGATACTTTATACAGAAATACAAAAATTTAATATTTTACTCTGCATATTGTACATATGTACTTATGTATGTATGTCCCCTTAGGATACTAAACATCTCTTTACCTGCCCAATTGAGCCTACTCTTCCAATATCATTCTGGCCCAATCCTGTTGAAACTGGCACTCCTTTAGAAGAATAATGTTAACAACAATATGTAGGGATCGTCAAAGCAATTAAATATGCAACTGAACCAGAAAAGGTTAGGTGGAAAATTTGAATTTGGTGTATATGCCAATGCATGAAAAAGTTACCAAAATGGTTTTCTTTTGTTAGATTTCAACTAATATCCTTTTGCATAAATAATAATTCAAGACGAAATTCGTTAAATATCACATACATAATTATACTTTGAAAATCGAACGCAAATTTGCAGACAAACCGGCAACGCTGATCGTATATCTAAGTGTGTGTTAGTTAGCCAATGAATCGGCTAAAATGCAAAATCAATGCACTATGGGCCAGGAAACTCGATTCTCTGCCAAATTTTCGGAAAAACGCCGAGCCTGGTGGTCCGTTTAGTCCGCATCAGTTTTACGATGAAACTAAGTTCAGCAAAGCAGCATATAAACAGCTTTTTTACGTACCATCAACGACTCATTTGAAATCAACGAGCTTTTTGCACGGCGTTTTCTAAAATTTAGCTTGCTGAATTTCTGTAGCAACACTGATAATTTACAATCAGTCCGTTCATCCCAGACTAAAGGCTTTCGCACAGTAAGCTGAATCTTCCAAATTCCGCAAGTAAACTGACTTAAATAGCTGACCTGACAATTCATCAACCCCCATGCTTTATTGTTGTTTCAGCGGGGTATTGATGTTCGCACCTCGACATAATCGGTTTGGAGAACATCAGTTATGTCACCTTCGATTGTGGGAATGGTTTCAACACTTATCAAAATACCGACTGATTTGTTTAGCAAAGCAATTCATAACTTGTCCGTGAGCCAGAGTAAAAGTTTTGATAAGAATATAGAAGAAATTAACAAAAATTTGCTTTACTGAGTTTGGTATGAGGTGTCTTTTGACGACGAAAACCGATTGTTTACCCATAGTTTAGACGCCTGTTGGTGAAGTTACAATGTGTTGGTCGAAGCGAGGACGGTAATGAGACGCGGAGAACGCTACCAATTAAGCAAAAAATCAGTACATATTTACATATATATGTATGTAGATATAAATAATTTGAACGTCATTCAAGCTACTACTCACCAAATTTATTTCAGTGCGAGTACGATACCTAAATGCTAAAAATGTACACTCCAAATGAGCAAAATTGAGGCGCGTGATAACATTTTTACATAAATTTCCAATTAATTGCGGAAAACACTAAATAAAAACTGTTTATCATATACCAAAGCATATACTAAGAAAGTTAGTGGTGTGGGCACAACTTAGCATTTATAAGAAAGATCGAATGGCATGACTACCTGCAGTCAAACCAACTATATACTTGAAAACTGAAAAATTATTGTAATGCACTCGCCCTATATCAGAGGGGTCACTGGGTCTTTTGCTGGAAACATAAACAAATTTAAAAAATTAGTTCTACTAGGATTTTCATAATTTTCGGCACTCCAATATAAACCAAAAACTTTGTTGTTGTTGTTGATGTTGTTGTTAGTAGTGCTTCGCCCTGCCCAAAGGGCCTCTTAATTGTCATCAGGCTCTTCTAACGGAAGTCCAAGGAAACGCGTAGTTTCGACAGGGTTGGACCAAAGTGATAAAGGTGTTAGAAGAGTGTGTTCAGAAGAACAAGATAAGAGATGTTGTGTGTCATGAGGGGCCATACCGCATGCAGGGCATGTGTTCGGTATGGTGGGGTTCAGTCTGGATAAATAGGGAGCCTATTGCAGTATCCAGACCGGAGTTGTGCCAGCATGACTCTAGTCTCCCTCGGAAGGACACGTTCTTCCTCAGCAAGAACAGGTCGTTGGGTACCAATAACGGAGTTCACAGGCCGGGATCTAAGGGATCTGTCCACCGACTCGGTGTGGAGCTCCTTTAGGGCCCGCCTGTGGTCCCGCAGATCAAACGGCAACGAGTTGTGATGCCGGATCTCATCATAATGCTTTCGGAGATGTTTCCTTATGTCTCTGGGGGGCGGAGTTTCATCCAATAGTTGTCGATTTCGATGGCTGGGTCTATGACAGCTCTGAAGGAACTGCCTACTTAAAAGTTCCCCATGCTCGCGAACGTTGAGCATTTTAGCCTCCTGGTGAAGGTGAGACTCAGCTGACATAAGCAAACAGCCCGTCGCAGTTCTGATTGCGGTGTTTTGGCAGACCTGCAATTTCCTCCAGTTGGTGTCGTGAAGGTTAGGCGACCATATGGGAGCAGCATAATCAATAACCGGTTGGCCTATAGCCTTATATAGGGTGTTTTTTTAGAGGTTTGTTTTTCGAATAGAGATAATGTCATTTATGTTCAGTTTGGTTTGCCATTTCATCATGAACAGGTTGACAAAACAACAACGCTTGCAAATCGTGCAAATTTATTTCGAAAATAATGGTTGAAATTTTTTTTTCAAATGGCAAAATTTTGTTCAGTGATGAGGCTCATTTTTGGTTGAATGGCTACGTCAACAAGCAAAATTGCCGCATTTGGAGTGAAGAGAATCCACATGAGACCCTTGGAACGCCATAACATCCACAAAAACTGACTGTTTGGTGTGCTCTATGGGCTGGTGGAGTCATTGGGCCATACTTCTTCCGCAATAATGCTGGAGAGGCAGCTACCGTTAATGGAGACCGGTATAGAGCCATGATAACCGACTATTTTGTTCCCGAATTGGATGGCATGAATGTGGGTGAGTTGTGGTTCCAACAAGACGGCGCTACATGCCACACAGCGCACGTCACAATCGATTTATTGAAGGAAACATTCGATGAGCGCATAATTTCGCGGAATGGACCTGTCAATTGGCCACCAAGGTTGTGTGATTTGACACCATTGGATTATTTTCTTTGGGGATATGTGAAGTCGCTCGTCTACACCAACAAACCAGAAACGTTAGGGGAATTGGAAGCCAACATTCGTGGCGTTATTGCCGACATACGGCCCCATATGCTCGAAAAAGTGGTTGAAAATTGGACCTGTAGAATTGGCTTTATTCGAGCCAGCAACGTTTCTTTGCCTTTGCCCCAAGTACTGCCGGCCAGTGACTTGAGGATCTTGTTGCGGCTTTGTACCTTTGAAGCTATTGCGGTGGCATGATTAGCGAAGGTGAGGCTATTGTCGAATGTAACCCCTAGAATTTTTGGGTGGTTGATTGTAGGTAGTGGGACACCATCTACGTGGACATTCAACTCCTGCCCCATCTGCGCATTCCTCGTTGTGAAGAGGGTCGCTGTCGATTTAGTCGGGGACAGTGTCAGGTTCCGCTCTGTGAAGAAGCTGGAAAGATCGCGCAAGTAGTAGTTCAGTCTTTGACTTTGAATTTATGTTAGTTCGGATTTGCTCTTTTCCGGCCTAGTTTGAAATGAGTGAAAACAAGTAAGGAAAGGGCTGTTTTCGGCTGTGCCGAAGGCTTTATACCTTTGACTACGCATAACTTTTTTGAGTGTCCGATCCTTACTTAGAAGTGGTACAAACTTTTCAAAACGGTTAATTTGAAGATAAATATATAGCCAAAACCCGTTTATCGGAACAATCGATTGTATGGCCCGATCTGTCTGGTTCCGACAAATGATTAATCCTATGCAAAATGGCGCCTGCTTGCAAAATTTCATCGAAATATCTCTAAAACTGAGGGACTAGTTTGCGTTCAAACAGACGGACGGACGGACAGACGGACATGGCTAAGTCAACTCAGCTCATCGTCCTGATCATTTCGGGTCTATCTCCTCTTCTTCTCATACTTACAAACATCGGACCAAAGTTATAATACCATTTCATGTTCATGAAAGGTATACAAATCTTCTTGTATGTTCATAAATAGTTGCTTCACTCCAGGGTAGCATTGTGAATTACCTATTGCTATGTGCCTTGTCTGAATGGAAGATAAAATAATGCTGTGTGAAGGATAGATAGAGGCCGAGGTTGATGCTTTGAGAGGTCATTCGCAGGAATTTGAAATGAGTTGCGCGGCTGTCAGCAAATACTCCCAAAATAAAATCACTTTCCTTTGATCCATTAAACTGTAATTTGAGAAGACGGCAGCGGTGAGTAATTGGGACACTGAAGACAAATTTGCTGTACTATTGTACATTCCCCTTGATTTTAAATAAAGGGAAACGAGTACAGAAGAAAAGTGATGGTGGAATTAGTTATAAGAATCACTTACACTCTAACTCCTAGCATATGTACATATTTGGGCAGCCGCACAACTCTTCGTATGGTAACGTCAATGAGACCATTGAATACAGCGAACCGTCGATTTACAGGAATGTTACATTACTACTTCATGGCCAAAGGTGGATCAAACGAGATTCCGCTATCTTATTACTCGAGCAATTCTATAAGATCCCATTGGGTTAGAATTAAATTGTTATACGGTCCTAATCAAACTTATGAAATCAGGGATAGCTGCATTCACCTAACATTTGCAGTGGATCTACTACGTGAGAAGGATTGTCTACCGCGTTTACTCAAAGATGGCAAAACCAGCTGCCGCTACATAACCTGCTACGAATCAGTGATGGGAGTCGTCAAGGATAATTTTGATTGGAAGGTATGATTAGGTGATACCCACAATCATCTGAATGGTTCCTACGTTGTTCAAAAGGACTACGAAACCATACGGCATTCAAATATTCCGCCAGTGCTACCTACTATTGCCAATAAAAGCCTCGCCGTAAACCTTTATAGCGACCATGAAGCAAGAACATGGCAAAGCAAAAATTAATCCTGTCAAAATCCTAACGGGACGCAT
This sequence comes from Sphenella marginata, assembly GCA_951509765.1. NCBI lineage: Eukaryota > Metazoa > Arthropoda > Insecta > Diptera > Tephritidae > Sphenella > Sphenella marginata. The sequence continues at coordinate 31,028,130 of OX608082.1, read as the reverse complement.
CTGAGTAAGCAAAATTACATTTCTCACATCCACTCGTATTTTAACCTAACACATTAATTCAAGGTCATGGCTAGTAAGAGCGATTAAAACTTGGTTACTGCATTAATCCAGACGCATCGTCAGCATAATGTATTTCACAGGCAACGAGCTGTCAACAATTACACAATTAATGCGTCGTTGCCCGAGATTTGGTTTTATGAGGAAGAAGAGGCCTAAGAGTTCCTTCAGTCGAGATCGGGACGGAAACCCCATTAGATTAGTACATGTTGTGCTAAGTACTTATGAATAGTGAATAAAATGTTGTGAACTGCTTGTTCTAATTGTATCGCGCCTTACCTTCATATTACCAAGAATATTTGCAGAGATACATCGGTACAAATCATATTGAGACTGAGAGGCATGTATGCTGGAAGGGCATAGCAGTATTCTAAACAATGTTCCAGTTGGTACACTAAGCACAGAAATAAATCCTCACAAACTTAAGTTTTAGGGCATTATCGCTACTATGCTTCCCAGTTTCCTCCCAGTAGTCAAAATTTAATTCAATTTTTTAGTGGTTTTCTCTTCATCATAATTCTCATTTGAAAGTAGTCCTGAGGCAAAAAAAGAGACATATTATATGAAGGGTTTAGAACCAAATGGATCTAAGTGACTCCGAAATTGATTTGAGTTTACTGCCTTTTGAAAATGCTATGTAAAATCTGGGTAGGGCGTTCATTGTATGGGAAATATATGGCACTACAATAAACACCATATTTCACTGTACTAATATGGGTGCCCCCCATAAATTCAGACGGAAAAAATTCAGAAATACAATTTTTCGGAAAAATTTATTCAGAAACCATTTTTCAAAAACCAAAAGTCAGAACGAAAAATTCAGAAAACTTTTTTCAGAAACTAAAAATTCAGAATGAAAAATTCAGAAATCACTTAACAGAAAAATGAATGAAAAAATGAATAATCTGGAGGGGGAAATCCGATATTTTTAGAATTTTGCGAGATATTTGCAGTTAAAGTTCACAATTTTTCTGTCATTTTCATGTGGTTGTTCTAATCACAAATTACCCTGTGAGAAAAAAGTGGCCCATAGAGTCGGAACGGTGGCATGTTGCCACCGTTCAGGGCAACCACCTGGAGTTGGAATGGCGTAGCCCAGGGTTATTTTTTGAAGCGCGGCCGAAGGCCGCCTATGCGGAAAGGTGTTCTGCACATAAAAAACGTGGATCGGGTCCCGAATTGGGGATCTGCGCAAAATTTAATGTTTTTTCTGGTTACTTTCTCAATTTTGACTTCTGAATTTTGACTTCTGAATTTTTACTTCTGAATTTTGACTTCTGAATTTTGACTTTCTGAAAAAAAATTTCTGAAAAAAAATTTCTGAAAATATGTGTTTCTGAATTTTTGTTGTCTGAATTTATGACGGGAGCCACTAATATGGGTATAACTGAATTTCAAAAAAAATGTCACTAAGATCCTTTTGGTTTTAAGCCCTTCATATAATTTTTAAAACTCAGGAAACCGTATATGGACTTTCTGCACGACTATCTATGGACCCTCTCCAATATTTGTGCATTTTATTTCCGTTATTCACTAGGCAACTTTTTAAAATGACCTACTGTTTCGCAATAGCTGAAGGTCAAGAAAACTAAAATGAGTCATAATAACTCTATAATGGTTTGAGTTACATACACATATTTAGGTACTTTATTTTATAAGTAGTAAAAAATGTTCTTCCAAAGCTACCTTATTTTAATACAAATGTGTCTATATAAATAGTTTTAGTTAAAAAATGTTGTACAAAATTGTTAAGAATTAACAAAATCTAAATACAAATAACGAACATAAAATCCTTTTTTTATGAGTCGCCACAACTGTTTTACAAGTTTACGTGTATGTGTTTAAAGTTTCATCGACTCGTAAACTTTAAATAATAAAACTGTTCACTTTCGCCTTCATTATTGAGTTTTTAAAATTTTGGTAGCATAAACATAGAGCATCCAGACCAAATAACTTCAGGGTTAATGTTTTACTCGCCAGTCATCATTTCCATAAATTCTACAAATAAAAAGATTTTAATCCACAATGGCACTTGCAGGGATATCTCTATAGACTTATAAGTTATAACCCTGCAAAAAAAGCAATTAGTGTAGGATGAGTCCTTTAGGGGAACAAAGGGAATCTGTCCGGCACTACCGTTTCGGGCATGAAAGGGATCAATTAGTCTCTTAATCCGGGCACGCCCAACCAAAAGCGATGCAAAAAATGCGATTAGTCTAGGAGCAGTTCGGGACGAGTCGGAAAGGAAGGTGCGACTAATACGTGTTCTGATCAGTTTGTATGGGCTGAAATGTTCACATTTGTTTGAGCATGTCCTATGCAGACACCAATAGCACCCGTTTATACCCCAACGGGTACGAAAGGCCTAATCAACCTTATACCCAAGCTGGTATTTTCACTCCTATAAGTATGCTATAAAAACTAAAATTGACTTACACTCGTATTATTATGCTGCACAAGTAAAAATTAAGTAATGTGCATATATTGGATTATAGCACAATTAAAAAGAATAATTTAGAAGCTTTTCATTATTTTCACAGATTAATGCTTTGCTACATTTTTTGTTTAAAATCTGTTACACTTTTAGTTTAAAATCACATCAAAAATTCCTAATTATTTCAACCCTTGAGCCACCTAGCGGATTATTTTCCATTTGATAGCGAAGTATCAGATTGCACAGAAATTATATATCTATCTTGTTTTACAAATGACTTTGTTGGGCAACATTATGCAACTTTTTTAAAATAATATTTCCGAAAACTAGAATTTCGGAGAAATTTTCGACACTGTCCAGGTCCCTAAAATCTTAATACTTTTCAGGTATATATATGTATATTTATGTACATATATTAAGTTTCAGTTTTATTACCATCAAAGTCTACGGTCCCCGAACCATCAGAATCAATCTCCTCAATCATAATATCAAGCTCAGCTTCAGTCAACTGGTCGTCTAATTCTTTCAGGATCTCTTTAAGACATGTGGTTGGAATAAATCCGTTGCCCTGTTTATCATAAAGTCGGAATGCTTCACGCAACTCCTTTTGCATGGCTTCGGAATCTTCTTCTACGATAAACTTGGCAGCCAACTGGACAAACTCTTCAAATTCCAAACGACCTGATTCTGAAAATATATTAAATTAGGAAAATAGAGCAACATAAGTTAGTTCACAAAAAGTAATTGTTATCAGCCAAACTGTTTGATTTGGCCTCTGTGAGTATTTTTGTAAGCCCTTAAACGTGTTAGCATGATGAAAGATCCTGAAACAGGAATTGCAGTAGAGTTCTTTTTCTGCTTACGTTTTCAGATAGAGGCATGATAATTATTGTACATATTTATAAATACTAGTATCGCCTGTGATCGAAAATAATTAACGGCCTGCAAATTTGAGCTAGTTTGCCCAGTACCACGTGTTTCTTTCCAATAATCAAGTTTTCTGTTAAGACCTTAAGCCTTTCTATATAGGAATTATTAATGGCTAACCTGACAGAGAAAAGTTAATTACACGCTCAAATATTAATATATTTTGTTCAAACTGAAGGCATATGTTAAGATGGTCAATGCTAGCCCTCTACCCCATCCTTAAATTTCGTGGACGCCCCCTAAAATATATCGCATATACCTCAGTTTTTTTCAATATGTGCATATTTCATTCAAATTGGTCAAACGGTTCGCTCACAGGAGGTTCCTTAAGTTTTTCATGTGGCGTATTTGTATATTCATAGATTATTTCTGACTTATTAAAGCTAGTCCCCAAACGGAAAAATAAATTCCATGATTATCTCCAAATGCTACTTGCAGTAAAAATACAGATATAGATACTAGTAATAAATAGATCTAAAGACTATTGTGGACAGATCTAAAGACTATTGTGGACAAAATAATTTAAAGCACTAAAAAAGTACTTCTGATTTTGCTGACAACCAATTTGTTTAAATAAAAAAAAATTATAGGTATTTTAATTTTTCTTTAATTTACCACTACAGGTTCTCAAAAAAAGATGTTACTGATTGCTTTTTACTTACTGTCTTCATCAACTTCTTCAATAAGTTCCTCCAAAATTTTTTTATCGAAGGGTTGACCCATCAAACGCAATATATCGGCCACCATTTCTGTTGGTATGCTACCTGTTTTCTGATGATCAAAGCTATTGAAAGCTTTCTGGAGCACTAGAAATTTAGTTTTTACACATGTGTTATAAAGTTCATTTTATACTTGGCTGAGGAAACAAACCTGCGATTTGCTCTGGTGTAAGATCTTCATCCTGCAGAAAGGAATAAAGCACAATTTGATATACATTTTTCGAAACAACAGTTTGAATAAACAAAACTCACCACGGAACTCATGATTAGTTTTATACTAAAATCTAAAATTCTTTTAAATATTTGATTTGATAGTGCACTAGAAGCTTCAACAGCCGTCCTCCAACTGACAGTGGACTATTTGGCACACGCTCCAAAATATTAAAGCAAACTTTTCCAATACGCTATCAACATATGTATATGTCTATATACATACTTATTTTATGTACATATGTATGTATGTACTTTGGAAAATGTATAAATGTGTAAGCGTACACGCTTTCCCAACGATCACAGCCATATCCAGATTTTATTCGTTATTTTATTGTTGTTGTGGCGGAAAATACTGTAAAATCTTAGAAAGCGAACATCTCCATGTGTATATGTGCACCAGGGTCGTCTAAACATGGTCGGGTGCCCTACGGCGGTTCGCCACCTCTCAGTTGAAAAGGTTGGCCACATCCCTTAATTGTGGCTAACATAAACTTTGAAATGAATAAATAAATGACAAACGTCAAACTACAAGAATTATTTCCAAACCAACTGAATCTTTCCTTCCCACTCGTAGGCATTCGTAAAACTATGCATAAGTAAAAGTAACACCCGAATCGAAAGAGAATGTTTATAGTTGGAGATATGGTAAAAAACTACCAAGTGAAGCTGTTAAGAACGAGACGCATTTCACGCAGATGTTTAGGTTGATTTATAACAGTATTGTGGCATGAATACGTTGGAGTAATCACTTAAATTGTAACATAGTCATGAAGAAATTTCGAGTTAGTTTGCTTATTTACCCCGCATGTTTAATTGGTATGTATGTATGTAGGCATTTTAGTTAAATTCCCGCCTAATTTTATTAATACAGCTTTTGTCATAATTTTGGGGACTTCAGGCTACTCCCCTAACATAAGACGCCACTGACATATAGATATGAATATTACTGCCCCTAGAATAAGCTAGCACACTAGTGTACCCACGGTATTTCTGTGGATAGACGCGTAAGCGTCTTGTAGTGATTTTCTGTATGGCATATAGTGGATTGCAGACAAGCTAAAAGCGTTTATAATGCATGCCCGAGAACTCTTACTGTCCGTTTTTACTTTCTGCATTTGCCGTTAATAAATAGATGCACATATGCTTGCAATTAGTATACATACATATACATACCTACCCAATAAACAAACAAAAAATATTTTTGAAAGATTTAAGAGTTCTCAGACTGCTTGCTACTCATTTTAAACGGACCTAGGGTACCCCCGATACCTAGAAAAATACGCCGAATTTTTTGCTTAGTACTACAAAACATAAAATTCTAAAAGGATACGATGGTAACATAATAGCGTAAATGATATACATATCTGTGGTCATAAGCGATAACCTAACTCGACCTAAGAAATTAGACCAATTGAAATTTCTTCTAGTGATTTTTTGTAACAAAACTGCTGTATAACTTGGCCAAACATATCGAATTTAATTGTTTATAAACAAAGTAATAAAAGACCAATAAAAGTCTTGAAAGTTATAAAGCAGTTTTGTTGGAAAAAATCGCCAGAAAAGATTTCAATTGGTATTTTCTTAAGTCGAGTTAGGTTGTTAAGGCTTATGACCACAGATATATTACAGTTAATAATTTCTATCCAAATAAAAGATATCTTAAATCATGCCTATTCCGATATTCCACGGTTGCCATTGAAATGAGTTGCGATTTGAGATAGAATCTACCAGCCTACAGGAAACAGAACAAAATATCTTCACAAATAACCATGTTAACCTTAGTACAAAATATATAAAACTTATGTTTGCAATAAATTTTTGTGTCACATTTTTTTATTTTATTGATGATGATAATAATCAAAACAATTGTTTTTTTGTAGAATAACCCTCGCATTTAGGGTATTTGCACGGAAGCCACCTACTTTCGGCATTTTATCGAAACCATCGTCTTATATCTTTTGGGGGTGGAGGCGCTAGGGAACCCTTTTTTCTTTGTTGTCAGTTCATCTTCAAGAGTACTGTTGCTTTTAGCACTTGTATAGGGTCATTTGTTACATAATACAAAGGCGACTTCATTTCGAAACTGAGCCAATGTCAGCACATTTTTCTTAGGTACATCCCTTTCTAGAGTTTTTTTTGTGAAGAATCCAAGAATTTGTTGGCGCAAGATCCAGTAAATGAAAAAATATACACAGGTACTACTTTTCAGACCGTACCTACAGTGATATGTTTTTTTCCAAGAAAGCTATCCATAAGGTCTACTCCTCCCATCTTAAACCATATCTATTAACTTCAGTGACTGGCAAGAGTCCAGCATATGTCGATAATAGCGTTACCACCTTGGTATCCTTCCAAGCCACGAAACTCAGATCAACACCATCTACTGTAGATACTCTTTCTTCATAACTACTCCTAGCCACTGACTTGTTCATAAAACTTTTGCGATCCTGCAATTTATTATTTGGAATTCTGTTCTGTTGTACAGTTCCAAAAGTATGTATGCCTTGTTTTGCTAAAAAGTGCACTAATGGAAAGGAGATATAATAATTATCGAAGTAGATAATGTGGTTAATCAATCAAGAATGTTTGTCAGCATTTTCTTTCCCGGAGTATATTTCGAATTTATGGGAGTATCCCATCAAATCGCAAATCACATATAATTTAAAACCCCATTTGTGGAGTTTATTGGGCAAATATTGTATCAGAAAGTGTCCTACTTTTGTGGGGCACATCTGTTCATCCACACATAGTTTTTGGTCCTTAGGCACTGTGGCAAATCTCTCTTCGAGATGCTGAATTACCGGCGGGATTTTATAAAGCCTGTCATGCTCTGGATGGCCTACAAGTTTGTGATTTTCATTGTTGCTGAAGTGCTATGACAATTTTTTTTATAAACTTGTTCAGTTGCATTGTTGAAGAAATCGGGTCATACCCAAATTGTGGAGACTAGTATGATCTGGTGCTAGGAAATTTCTGTACCGACATGTATAAAAGAATGCCGAGAGACTTGTACAAATCTGAGTCTGTGACAGATGTAGTGGAATTTGGATTACATTGAATTAAAAATATAAATTTGTTTGCTCTACTAATCTGTTGATGAAATCTTTTGTGATAAAGTGAGTGAAACAATGATATGGGGTTTCCAGTTGTAATATCTCATTAGAAACAGAAGAATTTCCAGAGAAACTGATTATGCACCATATTTCCCTTTTCCATATCAAAAGAAAAAGTGACCAAATTAGTCAGTGATGAAGATGAAGGAGTAGTTTCTTGTTCTTCCGAATCGTTCTCCTGAGAATTTCATCTGCTTCGTCACAATCTTCGCTCTCCTCTTGTAACACTTTTATTACACCGCAAAAAACTGTAGAATGTCGGCTTTAAACTGTTAGTACCTGGGTGACCGAGACGTGCTCGGTATTTTTCGAATTTTCGGCATAATCTTACTTACCAAGAGCATAAATTTCCAAAATACATAGATTTCCAAAATATCGAACACTAACCACAAAAAGTCACTTAACATACATTGGGGACACCTGTTGTGTATCAAATATTCTGGTTGGTATACGCTTTAAAATACCTTTCATTTGATACCCATATTGCCATATATTTAAAAAAATCGGAAAGGTGGCAACCCTCTAAGTTTCCATTAGTGGCAACATTCAAGTAGAAAATCTAAGAAGGAAGCATACTATCCATCTACCAAATTTCATCGAAATCGGTTTAGCCGTTCCCGGAATAGTGGTCGATATCTGAAGGAATAAATAAAATGCGTTCAGGTGGCAACCCTAGGTAGCAATCCTACTCGAAAATATTTTGGTTGGTATACGGCCTAAAATACCTTTCATTTGATACCCATATCGCCATATATTGCTGTATATTTTTAAAAAAAATCGGAAAGGTGGCAACCCTCTAAGCTTCCGTTAGTGGCAACATCCAAGTAGAAAATCTAGGAAGGAAGCATACTATCCATCTACCAAATTTCATCGAAATCGGTTTAGCAGTTCCCGAGATAGTGGTCGATATCTGAAGGAATAAATAAAATGCGTTCAGGTGGCAACCCTAGGTGGCAATCCTACTCGAAAATATTTTGGTTGGTATACGCCCTAAAATACCTTTCATTTGATACCCACAATGCCGTATATTACTTAATATTTTTAAAAAAATCGGAAAGGAGGCAACCCTCTAAACTTCCTTTAGTGGCAACATCCAAGTAGAAAATCTAAGAAGGAAGCATACTATCCATCTACGAAATTTTATCGAAATCGGATTAGCCTTTTCCGAGATAGTGGTCTATATCTGAAGGAATAAATAAAATGCGTTCAGGTGGCAACCCTAGGTGGCAATCCTACTCGAAAATATTTTGGTTGGTATACGGCCTAAAATACCTTTCATTTGATACCCATATCGCCATATATTGCTTTATATTTTTAAAAAAAATCGGAAAGGTGGCAACCCTCTAAGCTTCCGTTAGTGGCAACATCCAAGTAGAAAATCTAGGAAGGAAGCATACTATCCATCTACCAAATTTCATCGAAATCGGTTTAGCAGTTCCCGAGATAGTGGTCGATATCTGAAGGAATAAATCAAATGCGTTCAGGTGGCAACCCTAGGTGGCAATCCTACTCGAAAATATTTTCCTAAAATACCTTTCATTTGGTACCCATATTGCCATATATTGCTTAATATTTAAAAAAAAATTGATATAGGTGGCAACCCTAAGGACCACCCCAAGTGGCAACACCAAAGTAGAAAATCTTAGAACAAAGCATAGTACCTGTGTACCAAATTTCATTAAAATCGGTGAAGTCGTTCGGGAGATAGTAGTGGATATACAAATATACAAACATACAAATATACAAGATAAATCCAAGCGGTTGGAAGAAGTCCGCTAGGTGATATTACTTTCAGTGGTTTCCACATATGCAGCTTCCAGTGCATGCATAGAAACTGCACGCCGGTTTTTCATAACAATTTTAAATTGTATTTCTTTCATAATTTTGAAAGCCGAAATAATTTCAACTGACAATCAGCTGTTTTCAGTTTATCGGACCGACATATTTTAAAGATTGGATTGACTGCCTGTTAAATTTGTCGACGGATTAAATTTAACAGGCACTACTGAAAACAAAATTTTGTTTAAAGAACAGATAAATTTTAACAGGCAGTCGAGAAAACGGCCCTAAGTCGTTTAAAGTTATAAGATATTTATGGCGTGAATAGCTTTTTATTTAACAGGGATGTTAAATATATGTTTATATGATGTCAACAGACAACTACAGCTCATTGTTTGGTGCTTAATTTTTTGATCGCTATATGTTGTGATGGAAATTTCCAAAGAAGGGTTAAGTCCGCAACTATTTTCTAGCGAATTGATTCGTACTCAATCCGCAAAGCATCCGTCGGATACCGTAATAGGCATGTACCATATTTCATGTTCATGGGACCGAATCATGAAATATTAGTGGCGTTCCAGTCAGCTATTCAGATCCGCATCACAATCAAAATCGCACCGAAACGATACGGAACAGTTTAGGATTTGTTTGGGTTGAGTCGGAAAGGAAGATGCGACTAATTCTATGGGCTAAACTGTTCACATTTCTTTGAGCATATCCTATAGAGAGACTAATTGGACCGGTTTATATCCGAATGAATACGGAAGGATTGGGTGGAAACGAACATTAAGTACCCATCTGTATAAAAGTGGGGGTGGTAAATTGAAAAATTGTTGTGGAGTTATGACCTGTACAGGTTTAAAACTTTCCCTACTACCCAAAAAACTCAACCGATCTCCATAAAATGTTCAAAATAGATTACCGGGTTCACCGGCTAAATTATAGTTTTATAATTAAGTATATTTGGGAAAAGTGGGCTCCCGAAAGGATATACAATATTTAAATGCAAAAGAGTGGATAATTAATTTACTTTCTTTTAGAAGAATTCAACTTGGTAATTGTACATTTTAGATTTATAATGGCCTCCCTCAAAGAAGTTGTTGGTCTTCTTTGTATACGTCCGATATGCATGAGATGAATAATTTCAATATCTAAGTCTTTCAATTTACGGATGACTTCTATTTTGTCTTCTGTTAAAGATTTTGATAAAGCTGCTCAGAATAATCAAAATATGCTTCAGGCTTTCATATCTAATATCGTGTTCATGCTGCATTTAAAATGCAACATTTTGCATTTTCGGCGTTTTGTAAATGCAAATTTATCAAAGTCGAATCATATGTTTTTGTTTATATTGCAATTAATTCAAAATGCGGCAGTTGAAATACATATGTTTTATTTTTTGTTAAAATATATTTATCGATGATATCCAACATTATAAGAATAGCGGAAATGAATACGTCGATGGAAATGTTGGAAATGTCGATACATGATGGAAATGTTGGTTTTAATTTACCCGTAGTGAGTTGGGTCGGCTCAAGTGACTCAAACATTTTAACCCCTACCTCACAGCATGATTTTCTCATTGACCTTTCTGACACGTCTCTTGTACAAATTAACAACGTACAAAATTGTAAAAATAAAATACTTGACTTGGTGTTCGTGGACGACTCTGTAGGGGTCGCTCTTAATCGCATTACTCCGTTATCTGTTCCTGAAGATACCCTTCACCCTACACTTGAGATTGCTTTGGACACTAGGCAACCCAGGGGGCGTATCACTACCGAAGGTAGGCAGCGATCACGCACGCGATGGTTCTATAAAGCCAACTTCGTCATGCTCAACGAGTTGCTTGCCACCCATGACTGGACGGAGCTCTATGCTTGTGATGACATCGAGTCGGCAACCTCAGTTTTCTACAGTTCCCTAAATGGTTTCTTCGACAGCTGTGTCCCTTTTCGCTTCATTAGTGTTGGTATGGCAAAGCCGCCCTGGTGGTCTAAACAGCTGGTGAGACTCAGCAATATTAAGTCTAAGTTTTACAAGCGTTTTCAAAGAACAGGTGCATCTGCTGAGTATTCTAAATACTTGGTTGCGCGCTCCAACCTTCAGTTGCACAACCAACAATGCTACAAAAGTTATTTAGTGGGCTGTAAAACCCAATTCTTTACCAACCCGAAAAAGTTCTACAATTTTGTCAATTCGAAACGGAAAACTACCGGATTTCCATCTTCCTTCGCCTTTGGATCCAAGAGTGCTAGTTCGGATCAGGATATTTCTGAATTATTTGCAGAATTCTTTATGTCGACCTACACATCTAATAAGTTCCAGTCCAGTCCCTACCCTTACAATTTAAATAGCTCTAATAGCATTCACATGCCTGTTTTGGATAAACATTCTGTTCTACAAAGTCTTCTTGAACTGAAACCTTCATTTTCCCCTGGTCCGGATGGTGTTCCCAGTTGCGTGTTGAGCTACTGTGCTATACATTTATCTGACCCAATTTTTAAACTGTTCAAACTATCTCTTGAATCTGCTGCGTTCCCTACAATCTGGAAGCAATCTTTTATTATACCTTTACATAAAAAAGGTAGCAGGTCAAATATTGAGAATTATAGGGGCATAGCTAAGCTCTCAGCTATTCCTAAAACTTTTGAACACATAATAACTCGCCAGCTGCAATACCGGTGTAGGTGTTTATTATCACCGTGTCAGCATGGTTTTGTACCTCGTCGATCTACCTCAACTAACTTGCTTGAGTTCTCCTCCTTTGTTATGGACGGTTTCTTGAAAGGTAACCAAACGGATGTGGTCTATACCGATTTCAGCAAAGCTTTCGACTCTGTCAACCATGAGCTTTTAATCCATAAACTCGATTTACTGGGTTTTCCAAATCAGTTATTATTATGGCTTGCAAATTATCTTACAAACAGGACTCAACAGGTGTTGTTTAAAAATACTTTGTCTAAGTCCATTGACGTAACTTCCGGTGTCCCCCAGGGTAGTCATCTTGGCCCCTTACTCTTTACCCTGTTCATAAATGACCTACCCCAAATCATCTCTCATTCTCGAACTCTTATGTATGCGGACGATGTGAAACTTTGTTTCACCTATTCGCCTACTGTACCTTCCCGTGGAGATCTCTTTCAGGCCGATTTGGAGTCATTTCGCTGCTGGTGTGCAGTAAATTTATTAATATTGAATAGCTCGAAATGTAAGCTAATGACTTTTCATCGAGTTAAGCCGGCTTTGGTCTCCTACGTACTAAATGACTCTCTTTTGGAACGCATATCTGTTGTAACTGATTTAGGTGTTATTTTTGACCCTAAACTAAGTTTTAATATGCATATTTCATCTATTGCTAACAAAGCCATGGGTGTGCTTGGTTTTGTTAAACGATGGGCTAAAGAATTTGACGACCCGTACCTCACGAAAGTTCTTTACACATCGCTGGTTCGTCCAATACTTGAGTATTGCTCGTGTGTATGGTGTCCCTTGTATCAAGTTCATATACAGCGGATTGAGTCAGTACAAAAGCAATTCTTGATTTTTGCTTTGCGGGGTCTTAACTGGAATCCAACTACTCACCTGCCCCCTTATAGTAGTAGGCTTCTCCTCTTAAATTTACCTTCTCTGGAAAATCGTAGGGTTTTACTAGGTGTGATGTTCCTCCATAAGCTGATTGTTGGTGAAATCGATTCATCTGATCTTGTTAGTCGACTGAGTTTTGCTGTACCCGCTAGGGCGTCCAGGCACTATGTGCCGTTTCAATTACCCCTTTGTCGTCAAAACTTCGCAAAAAACCACCCTCTAAACCTTTGGTGTTCATTTTACAACGAGTTATATAGCTGCATTAGTTTCGAATGCTCTTTTGCCTCACTTCAAAATTTAATACTTGCATTCCTGCTTAACGCTGACTAATATCATGTAAGTCCTCCACCCGTTGTTGCTCTGAGCGCTGCGTGGAATCGCGTCCATTCCACCGGCATCACACACATATCAACGTATACAATTAATTAATTAAATTATCCGCTGCGCGGAATCACGTCCATTCCGCCAGCAAATCTCATATCGCTCTGGTACTCGACTTTACATAAATAAATATTCGACCGTATGTCAGGGTGGATTGGAGACTCGGCCTCTTCAACCATCCTATGGATAATTCAAGATTTCAAGGCACAATATTAAATGATAAATATTCCGTTGTTGCCCCGAACGCTACGTGGAATCGCGTCCATTCCACCGGCAGCACACATATATCAACGCATACAATTAATTAATTAAATTATCCGCTGCGCGGAATCACGTCCATTCCGCCAGCAAATCTCATATCGCTCTGGTACTCGACTTTACATAAATACATATTCGACCGTATGTCAGGGTGGATTGGAGACTCGACCTCTTCAACCATCCTATGGATAATTCAAGATTTCAAGGGACAATATTAAATGATAAATATTCCGTTGTTGCCCCGAACGCTGCGTGGAATCGCGTCCATTCCACCAGCTTCTCACACAATATCAACGAACACACTTAAACTAATTATTACTCGACCGTATGTCAGGGTGGATTGGAGACTCGGCCTCTTCAACCACCCGGTGAGGATGGAACAGTCAATGATTTTCAAGACCATCCTTATGGATGAACCGATCGTTTTATAAGATGAACAGCAATCACGGCCACTCTAATCTTTCCAGTTAATAGCCAACTAGCTCTGATGACAACATTGAATAACCGTGAATAATCGACCGTGTGTGTGTGTGGATGGGAGACACTGCCTCTCCAAACATCTCATGTAATACCTTAATTCATATTGTTAGTTTTTAAGTTATGTGCAATTTTAATAGTATCTGTCCTCAGTCGACCTCGTTGTTTGTGTCGACTTAAAACAAATTAATAAATAAATAAATAAATAAATAAATATAAAAACGTCCAAATCATAATCTTGGAGTACGTTCAGATAGAACTTTCTGGAAATGAGAGATCCTGCGCCAGAGAAGAGGTATGCATGTATGTATGTTACAGGTCACATCCGAGTAAGGACAAAGTATTCGTTCGCCTTTCACTAATTTCAAATTATAGCACTCACCACAAATATATAATAATATATATATATATATACGGCGCGGTATACAACAGTTATATCATCAACCTCCTAGGAGATTTTTGCGCCGAGCTTCTCTTCCAATTTGTGGTGTGCCAAGCGGAAATGCTGGCAATACACAGAGCCGTAAGCCATCTGGCTACTGTACCCAGTGATGGCAAACGGGTCTTCATTTTCTCAGACAGCCAGGCTGCACTAAAGGCCCTGAGCTCATTCGTCGACAACTCTAAGTCTCTCACTGAATGCCGCAGATCTCTTAACGAGATGGCTCAGCACTTTAGTATCAACCTTATATGGGTACCTGGACACGGGGATATTGAGGGCAACTGCAGAGTGGACGAGCTGGCTAGGAGAGGTACCACCGACCACATCCTTCCTGGAAATGACTCGGTAGGTATACCTATGGCTTCTTTCAACCTCCGTGTGAGGACGAGCACTATAAGATCTGCAAATGAAAAATGGTCGGCAATCTCAACTTGCGAGACGTCCAGGCTAACTAACAGGAGCTTCTTACCCTAAACAAACCTACGGTAGCATCACTGATAAGGGTTATAACGGGGCACTGCCTAATTGGCACTCACGGTATCAGATTGGGGGTGACAACCTTCGACTACTGTCATAGCTGTAGATGTATCGAGGAGGAGGAGAGTGTCCAGCACCTCCTGTGTCAGTGTCTAGCACTTGGCAGACGGCGGTTAGCCTTTTTAGGGCAACCATTTCTAGTAGACCTCTCTGAAGTCTCTAGATGTGAGGTCAAGGCTCTAGCTAAATTCATGTGGTTCGATCACCAAGGAAGGGATTCTCTTGAGTCCGTATAAGGTATCACAACGGGCCTGATTGTAGAGCCGTTCCTTGTCGGCCTAACCCTCATAACCTAACCTAACCTAACCATCACTTATAAGCCAAAAGTATGTATTTGTCATTTAGGGAGCTTATACCAAGTAAGGCAAAGTATGGGGAAATGGCTGTTCCATTTAGGGGAATATTTTAGATCATGCACCGAACCTAGGATTTTTTTTTTTTTTTTGAGGGGTAGAGGGGGTCGCACAGAACACAAAACAAAAGACCGAACTTGGAGGCAACTCATATATTCTGAGAAAAAATCGTGTTTAAATTTGCAATATTGTATGTAAGGAAGCTTCAAAATTTACCAACTTGCTTATAATTATTCACTTTAAAGAATTAAAAACACTTCACACTGAACGATATGTCTCACCACACTGCATATTTTTAATATTTTAGCCTTCTAAAATACATAACACGAAAAAAAAAACATTCAAATAAACTGCTTTCTATTTTTGCCGAATCACTTGTGAACAACAATGGCGGCTTGGTACTAGTTGAATCGTCAGCGAGTAATAGGAGGTGCCAGACATGTGTAAATGAATATGCACATTTTTCAAAAACTGAAGTTGAGGACTGAGACAGGTTTTTAGCAAGAAAACATGACATGACAGGTATTTTCAGTGTAATAGCGCCACAAGTGAACATTTGGGATGAATTACTTTGGGTAATACTGCACATCCATACCTTATATCTGTGTCTACCATAACCACATGAAAATGACAGAAAGTTTTTAACGTTAATTGCAAATATATGTATATTGACCGAAATAAAATATCAGATTTCCCCCTTTGGATTGTCTTTCGATACCCGTCCCGAGATTTTTGGACTTGTTTTAGCATTTCCATCGAACGTCAAGTGTTAATACACGTCCAAAAATCTCGAGAGAGGTCTCAAAAGACGCGTCTTGACCTCCGTAACAATAATCCGAAGGGGGAAAAGCAATATTTTGTTCCTGTAAAAAGTTATTAGTGAAAAACCGAAAATTGGCCCGGGTCAGATCCCCAATTCGGGGCCCGATCCACGTTTTTTATGTGCAGAACACCTTTCCGCGTAGGCGGCCTTCGGCCGCGCTTCAAAAAATAACCCTGGGCTACGCCATTCCAACTCCGGGTGGTTGCCCTGAACGGTGGCAACATGCCACCGTTCCGACTCTATGGGTCATTTTTTTCTCACAGGGTAATGTGATTACAACAACCACATGAAAATGACAGAAAATTCTGAACTTTAACTGCAAATATCTCGCAAACTACTAAAAATATCGGTTGAGCGGAGTTATATTCGTGATCCTGGGACCGAGACGCGTCTTTTGAGACCCCTCCCGACATTCTTGTGTAAATATTAGCGCTCGGTAGTCCATCGCAACGATTACCTAAATTACAATTTTACAAACATATTCGCATAATTTTCATAATATTTGATAAAGTTGTAATACAATGTAAGAAAATTTTGTTAATATTACTGGTGGAAGGTCTGGCAACATTTTTTTATCGTACTCGATAAACACGGACGAAAAAGAACTAGTTCAAATTAATCTCGTTCAAAGCTGTTTAGTTTTCGGCATTATATCTGTTCGTGGTTAATAAACGTGATAAATCTCCGCGTTTCTTAACAATTATTAAATAAAATCTATTAAATAACTAATAAAATGAAGAATAAACAAGGTATGTTGCAGTGAACGTGCCATAACATAGTTTGTTTATTCCTTCAGAGTCATCAGCAGTTGCTACTCGCTGTAACTGCAACTAATCCGAAGGCATTGTTGTTGCCAAGTGAAAAAACATGTCGGGCTTTGTGTGATAAAAAATTTAAATGTTTAAAGCGGTTATTCGCGCAAAACTCGGGCAAAAAACAGTGCGGGACTGTGTGGAAGCTGGTTTTTGTGTAATCTAATATAGTTTTGTGTGTATAGTGTTATCAAAGTGTTTTAAAATTTACACATTTTGGTTGGGAAAATTCGAATTTTCAAATTCGATTTTCTCTTAAAATATGAGTTGCCTCCAAGTTCGGGCTTTAGTTCTGTGATTTCTGGGACCCCCTCTACCGCTCTAAAAAAAAAAAAACATTCATAGACACGGTGCATTCAATAAAATCCAACCCCCGGTATGCTTACCGCGGGCATATTCTAAGCCCCAACCCGCAGGTGGCATATTGAAAGCGGTAACTACGGCTTAAGCCAGTGACGACATCACCACTATCAGCGTAATTCCGTGATGACGCATAGTGTTACACAGCTTTATTCAACTTGTAATCGATTGTTTTCCATTCCTAACTGCTTAATTTTCCATAATTTCACGTAAAGCTTGTACACATTTTATCTTTTGATTTATTTTGTTTTAAACGAAAAAATTATCCAAATATGTTTCGGGATTTATACAAGCAAAGTTTCAAGAGCGGAGTGAATATGCAGGAGGAGAGACGCAAGCAACTTTTGGAGGAGCAAAAAATTAAACGTCAACAGATACAAGATATTCAACGTAATGTGGATTTCAGTAAAAGCCGGCAAAAGGCAAAATCAACCAAATCGCATGCCAAAGAATATAACTCAAGGACATTAAAAGTTGATTATGACTGTGATTATAGCCTGCAGTTATCTGAATGGTTGCGTGAGCGACCAGAAAACTTGGACGATTGGCTTATGTTACCATGCCCAAAGGGACAACGTTGCCTGTTGATGGCTTGCAATGGTCGTACCGATATGTATAATAAGATTGGTCGTAAGCGAATGTCTTTCCACACGCTACTTCCCGGTGATAATGGGAATGGTAAACCAACTAGTACTTTACTCGACTGTATTTATTTAAAAGACCAAGACACGTTTTACGTATTGGATGCCTTAGTATATGGTAACCAGGAGCTGGTCCATTGTGAAGCACAATTTCGATTTTTCTGGCTGCAATCCAAATTTGCTGAGTGCGAAGAACTGTCTAACCGTAGCCTCTACAACGAAAAGCCTTTGAAGTTAATACAGCGATATGATTTTGTAAACTTTGCAGAAGTGTCAGATGCTCTCCAGAGTTTTCCGCTTTGGCCAGACAATAAACCTCAACTTGATGGGTTTTTGTTTTATCATAAGGAAGCAAGTTACACATTCGGTTCTACACCCCTTGTAGGTTGGCTCTTTGCCTTCATGATTCCTGACATATTAGGAATGCCAGTTAACCAAAACTATCAAAAACCTGCCAATTACAATACTCCGCTTACTTATATGGAACAGTTTGATGTTTCATTGGAGCACAAAAAAACTCTGCGTAAACAAAATCGGCATATTTCAACAGATATGGACTCTGTGGAACCATTTTGCTCTGATAATGAGTTATGTAAAACTCTAGATGAAGAATGCGAAAACGCAGCAATATATTCTGTTTATGAATCTGAGAGAAAGTTAGAAAATGAGGAGTCTGATGACCACCTGCTGGTCAATTAGAAATACTTGATTGTTGCCATATTTTGATACTACTAATAAAAGATAAACATTTAGTTCAAAGGGATGATGAGCTGTGGGTTTGCAGCTGCGCAGTGAAAATATGCTCCAGATTAATGTGTGTGTATTAAAGAGAAGAGCTTAGAAATGCAGCAAGCAAAATTGTATACCTATACACAAATTTTAACATTTTTTGGCTGTTCAGTGTTTTAATTATCTCAAATCAGAAACCATTTCCCGCAAATTAAATTGTGCGAAATTAATTTTTTGTGTGAATTTCTTACCGAATTTAAATAATATTTAAAATAGATTCAAGGATATGGTTATTCAACGCAGTTGGAAAATTTTGAGTGATACAGGTTCTACTTCGGCGTCTTCAACTGAAGCTAATAGATCGCCAAGTGGGTTACAGTCATCTTCAGATGATTCTAATTGCTCTAATCAAACTACACACTCACTGGCTACTAGCATTGCGAGTCCACCAGCAATGAGGTTGGAAGTACAAGCGACACAATCAACTGTACAACAAATAGCTGTACCTGCATTAGCAGGTGTTAATAGTGTTAACTCTACAAACGCAACTACGGTTTCCGTCGATAACATAGTAAACTTAAATTAAGATATTTACTTTTCTTATTTTCAATTAACTTAAATTTCTTGCAGAAATATGTCACCACTCCTCACATGGCTGAGGCAATGCTACAACGATTGCGACAGCGCTTGAGTTGCCCCGTTCACATTAGTGGTACAGGTACTACCGCTGAATCGGCAATGCGTTCCTTAGAGCTACTGCGTATAAGTATTCAACAGTCGTTTGATCACGAAATTGACTCTATAATTAAGCAGTATATGGAGGTACGTAAGTAAATCAGCGCGACGCAATTAAGATTTTAAAGGCATACCACTGTTGTTGTTGTTTTAACAACAAAATCACTCCACGAAGGTTTTGGGGAGTGTTGTCGAAATAACAGTCCTTGGCCGGATATGAATCCGGTACGCTCCGGTACTCCCTTGCGGTACTGCCCGACTGTCGTGGGAGCGATTTGGTATGACCAGTGCAACCTTCTAGGTCATGTCATCCCACCTTCCGAAAGGAAAGAGAAGATGGGTAATGAGAGGTGGGAGGCATCATATCCGTAGATCAACCATCGAGTTGCACATCATTACCTTTGTGCATATTGGTCGCCTCTTACGACCGGTATGCCTACCGCGGGCATATTCTAAGCCCCAACCCGCAGGGGCATACCACTATTCTGGCTTGCTGTGATTGAAAACTTATATTGCTCAATTTCAAGTTCTCGCAATTTTTTCAATCGAACATTGGGATGAGAGCTGATATACATAATTGTTAGCGGTGGTGACCCAAAACATGTATATTAAATGTTGAAGTAAACTATACAGTCCTGAATTAAAACATATCCTAATAAGGTCTAATAGTTGTTAGCGGATAAACTTCAAGTTAGCACCCCAAACGAATCGAGTAGGGAGAAGGTGAATAATTTGGACGTGACCTTGCAGTCTTTAATCCTGGAATGGATAAGCGCATCTAGATGGCCCAACGGACAGTTTTCGTTCACTGCTCGACTTTGTCTGCTAAACTAAATGATTACCGGAGCAAAAAATTTGTTGCTGATTATTTATGTACGAGTAGAGACGTTATGTTGCGGCTGCCACTTCCTTCTGTCGGCATAAATACGTGTCTTTAGACTACTCATCCCACTGCTTTGTATTAGTAAGCCGGGTATGGCGCTGGCTTCATGGTATCGGAAAGAATTGACGCTACGACCTATGCTTACTGTCATTGCTTAGATGCTGCTATGAGTCTGTGCAATCAAATAGTCAGAATGGATTAAACATGGTCAGAATGGAGGATGCCTCGAAATATATAAAAAACGAAAGGCGTGATAGGACACCACCTTAGGCAGCACTTGTTTGAGCGGTGTAGAAATCACACTAGGTGTGAGGGACGGATGCGCCTGTTCACACACAACGTCTCATTCACATTTGTTGTGCTGGTTTTTTTATTTTAACCTAATTATGCCATTATAACGATTGACATACTGTTGAATTGGTTTGTTTTGTATTTTTCTTGAATATTTGCAATGTAAAGATATCGGCCTGTTACAATTTTATTCTATTCTATCCACTGTGAAAGGGCTTTTGTTTAAAGAAATATATCGACAGTCCTACTGCAAAACCCCGCAAGTCACTATTTTTCCAAAAATAAGGTTCTCAGCCTTTCCCATAGATCGTGATATTGCGCGAATTAAAATGCAGTCAAAATCGGGTTAGTTGTAACCCGTTTCTTTCCAGTGGTGAAATGTTATAAATAATAAATGTAAAAAGTCCGGTTCATATGATAAAATTATCACAGTTTTCTTTCCTCTCCTAAAAACTTTTTGGTTTTGAACATGCAGGGTTTTGCAGTGCGGCTGTTGTTGTTAGCAGTGCTTCGCCCTGCCCAAAGGGCCAGTACGCTCCTAGTTGTCATCGGGCTCTTCTAACGGAAGTCCAAGGAAACGCGCTGTTTCAACAGGGTTGGACCAAAGTGATAGGGGAGTTAGAAAAGTATGTTCCGAAGAACACGAAAAGAGATGTTGCGTGTCATGGGGGACCATACCGCATGCAGGGCATGTGTTCGGTATGGTGGGGTTCAGTCTGGATAAATAGGGAGCCTATTGCAGTATCCAGACCGGAGTTGTGCCAGCATGACTCTAGTTTCCCTCGGAAGGACACGTTCTTCCTCGGCAAGAAAAGGTGGTTGGGTGTTAATAACGGAGTTCACAGGCCGGGATCTGAGGGATCTGTCCACCGACTCAGTGTGGAGGTCTTTTAGGGCTCGCCTATGGTCCCGCAGATCAAACGGCAACGAGATGTGATGCCGGATCTCATCATAATGCTTTCGGAGATGTTTCCTTATGTCTCTGGGGGGCGGAGTTTCATCCAATAGCTATCGATTTGGATGACTGGGTCTGTGACAGTTCAGAAGGAACTGCCTGCTTAAAAGTTCCGCATGCTCGCGAACGTTGAGCATTTTAGCCTCCTGGTGACGTGAGACTCAGGAGACATAAGCAAACTGCCCGTCGCGGTTCTGATTGCGGTGTTTTGGCAGACTTGCAATTTCCTCCAGTTGGTGTCGTGAAGGTTAGGCGACCATATGGGCGCAGCATAATCAATAACCGGTCGGCCAATAGCCTTATAGGTGACCAGCAACGTTTCTTTGTCTTTGCCCCAAGTACTGGCGGCCAGTGACTTGAGGATCTTGTTGCGGCTTTGTACCTTTGAAGCTATTGGGGTGGCATGATTAGCGAAGGTGAGGCTATTGTCGAATGTAACCCCTAGAATTTTTGGGTGGTTGACTGTAGGTAGTGGAACACCATCTACGTGGACATTCAACTCCTGCCCCATCTGCGCATTCCACGTAGTAAATAAAGTCGCTGTAGATTTAGTCGGGGACAGTGTCAGGTTCCGCTCTGTGAAGAAGCTGGAAAGATCGCGCAGGTAGTGGTTAAGTCTAGTACATAGTTCGTCCGTGGAAGGTCATGCGGCTGTCGATATGTACAATTCATACTTTATACACATGCCAATTATATTGAGTATTGACTTACATGAAAACTTTTTTTCAGAATTATTTCAAACCTGCATTTCAAAATATCAAAGAGAATTTAGGCCAAAATGTTGTATCTGAGGAGATCGTGAGTAAAAAAATGTGACATTGTTATCAGTATATAATGTGTTTTCATTTTAACATAATTTCAGTTGCAAAAAATGTCGTGTGCTCTACTAGAAAATGCTAAAGCTCAATATAATCCGTATCGTAATGTTAAATATCAACTAGCGCCTGCATCTGTCTGTACAGGCAGTAGCATTCCACAATGTTCTGTGGGAGATGCTACCAGTTTAAGATTTGCAGTTAGACGACCACCACCTAAAACAATTGATTTGAGCGATTTACCCATTAAAAAGCTTTTAACTACTGCAACACACCCACAATTACAGCCGATTGCACCAAATACTTCTACCATTATTGGTAATTATGCTCCTAATCCAAATGTAAATTTGAATACAACACAAAATTTATTACAAAAACCGCATCAATTACCTGTCCAAAGGCAGCAACAACAGACTGTACCCGTATCAGGTACAACAACTACTGCACGCAGACAAATTTTTTGGAATACTGCACATATTTCAACAACAACAAAGTTTGTGTTAGATGTACAGGCTAATCAAGCATTTGGATTCGGTACAGATGGCAAAGAGCGTTTAGCAAGCAAACATCCAGAGTTAATACGCTACTTGCCCGATAATGAAGATCGTGATTGGTTAAGTTCTCAAAATGTTATAGCTTCACAAAGTCGTAATTCTCGTTTCTTATTTTTAATATACGACGAAGTATGCCGATTAAAGCAATCGCATGAAATATATCGAAACAAATCCGATATTGATCTTAATGTCATGAATACATTTACTGTGCCAGAATTCATGATCCAAAAAATGAAATTGTTCTTTGTTGATTTGAACATAAAAAGTAGGGGTTTAATTACAAACTCTTTTTCGGTTGGTGTTGGCGCTCATGGCAACAGCCACCTACGTAATGCACTCCTACAAGGCATTGCTACGCAGAATACTAATGATATGGGAATAACTGGTTCTAACTCGGGTACGGGTGCTGCTTCCTCTGTGACAACCACTGCAACATCACCATTAAATAAAAGCCAAAAAAATAATACATCGGCTTTAAATTGCAATATAGCAAGCAGTTCCAGCGATACTACTCAACTTTCCAAACCCAGCATATTAAGTTCATCCCATGCAACACTCACTGCACTACTTAATAATTCTACAAATCAATCTCCCCAAGACATAAATAGCATTGCCAAACTACGTAAGTAATTATGTGCTTATGTCTGTATATTAGAACTCTTTATGTTTAGAGAAACGGTTTAGTATAATAAAATTATAATTGAATAAAAATCTGTAATCTATTTTAATGCAATAAATATTTTACTTAATAGATAAGAAGTGAATGCAATTTTTATTTAAATGGAATGATCGAAATCTGACCCTATCCCCGACTAAGTCGACGGTGATTCTTTTTACGACATGGAACTCGCAGATGTGGCAATACTTAAATGTCCATTACCTGCCTACTGGCAACCACCCGGCGATTTTGGGTGTGACGTTTGACAAAGGCCTAACCTTCGCTAGGCATGCCAGTGCAACAGTTTTAAAGGTAAAGAGCCGAAATAAGATTCTAAAGTCACTGGCCGTGGCAAAGATAAAGAAACATTACTTGCTACATACAAGGTTATTGGCCGACTTCTTATTGATTATGCTACGCCCATATGGTTGTTGTTGTTGTTTTAACAACAAAATCACTCCCCGAAGGTTTTGGGGAGTGTTGTCGAAATAACAGTCCTTGGCCGGATATGAATCCGGTACGCTCCGGTACTCCCTTGCGGTACTGCCCGACTGTCGTGGGAGCGATTTGGTATGACCAGTGCAACCTTCTAGGTCATGTCATCCCTCCTTCCGAAAAGAAAGAGAAGATGGGTAATGAGAGGTGGGAGGCATCATATCCGTAGATCAACCATCGAGTTGCACATCATTACCTTTGTGCATATTGGTCGCCTCTTACGACCGGTATGCCTACCGCGGGCATATTCTAAGCCCCAACCCGCGATAACTCAGTTATCGGTCAAAATGCGATTGCCCGAATACCATAATATTACCCTACAATATGGGTATCAAACGAAAGGGGATAGTTCCAGGTTTCATTTGGACTTCGATATATTTAGATAGATTGACCGATAACTGAGTTATCGGTGAAAATGTTATTGCACAAAACCTTAAAATTACCATACAACATGGGTATCAAACGAAAGAGGATATCTCCAGGTTTCATTTGGACTTCGATATATTTCGATAAATTTATCGATAACTGAGTTATCGGTGAAAATGTTATTGCACAAAACCTTAAAATTACCATACAATATGGGTATCAAACGAAAGAGAATATCTCCAGGTTTCATTTGGACTTCGATAGGTTTCGATAAATTTATCGATAACTGAGTTATCGGTGAACATGTTATTGCACAAAAACCTTAAAATTACCATACAATATGGGATCAAACGAAAGAGGATAGCTCCAGGTTTCATTTGGACTTCGATATATTTCGATAAATTTATCGATAACTGAGTTATCGGTGAAAATTTTACTGCACAAAAACCTTAATATTACCCTACAATATGGTATCAAATCAACATTTGAATTTGCATTCATCCTGCCACAATTTGTCAAAATTGAATTCTTGAAAGGCCTAACGTTACCAACGAATACCGCAAAAGAAAATTTTTGAAAAATTAAAGGCCCCCTAACTACTTACATCCCGAGCAACGCCGGGGACCCTGCTAGTAATTATATAATTTAGTTAGCACTATCGAAAGTATCGAATATTTTAATTAACTCTTAAACGACCTCACTATCAAATGGCTCTTACCCACTATCGATAGTTGTAGTGAAACAAAAAGTTTGTTTGCACATTAATATTTTCATTTGCCGCTTCGAAATTGATTGTGAATTTTAAATACATATGTAGTACATATTGCGAAATTTTATTTAAAGCTGTAAATGTATTTCGACTAGGACATAAGCTCTATCTAGCACTAGTGGGGTTATACGACCCACATCGGTTTTGAGCTTTTTATTTTTTGGTTATATTTATGTATATGTATGCATTGTTATTTACAGCAAGAATTTTGGCCCCACGGCCTCCTTGGTAGCAAAAAATTACGATAAATTTATTCAGTGAATTTCAATGCAGTACTAAATATATCGCAATTAGTTATGAATAAGGCTGTGTTCGTAAATGCATCAAGACGCGCAAACTGCAATTGCATCACAAGCAGAACGTTCAGAAATGCCAATATGGCAGCACTGCAATAATCAAACGTTCTAAAATGCAACACTTCTATCAAGAGTCGCTCATCACTCGCATCAAAGAAATTTTAGTTGCTTTCGATCACGATTTAACGATGTCTGACGAAAAGTAAGTGCAAAACTGTTTTATTTTAATTTTTGTATTGAAATTTAGTTAAATTATGTTAATAATAATTGTATAAATTATTATTTTTAAACTTTTAGTGAAAATCTTTGTAATGCGGAGACACAGCTATTGCTAAGAGTACGGCTGAATATGGAGGATGAGTTCAAATCGGGTAGAAGAAAAAAAGCCTAATTTAAGTGAAACTATAAATTATTAATTTTCATGAAACTTATAAAATCTTACTTTAAAAATGGAAATAAGAATAGAAAATGTAATCGGGAAACGAATTTATTGTTTTAATAAATGATTTGTTTTTAGGTATTTTTCTTTTTAAAGACAAATATTTGAACCTAAACATTTTTCTTTTTGACTTCAATAGCCTTCTTTTTCTTAAATTTAAAGAAAATGTATAATTTCCTTACTCACAAAGTTCGTCAGGTGTTAGATTGAGATTTATACGCGTTCCAAAATGCAAACAAACGTATTTGCAAATTGTCAAAAATTCTATCAAGAGCATCGCTCGTCAAATTCGCAGTGATGCCACTGTTGCTTATGCTGCAAGTCATGTTGCATTTACGAACACAGCCTAACTTTGCAAAGCTGCCATTCAAGCAAATTTTTGGAAAATATGTACATACATAGTATGTAGGTCCAGCTTCCTCCTATTGCTCCTCATTCGTACATTCAATGAATTGTATAAACTGCGGTCAAATAACCACTTAAATTATTTACAAATTCTGAATTTTTTAATAGAGAACTCTCTCTGAGCGGGTGTTGTTACAATTCAAGAAAACAGGACACCTAGTATTAATTTTAAAGACCACGACATTCATTCACATTTTTTAGTCTAAGATCTGTATGTATCCTACAAAATGCATTCCAAGAAAAGCATATATGTACATACATACATATGTATGTCTACTCAAATATTTTAGAGTGTTTAATATTTTTTCGATATGATTTGACGAACTATTAAAGAAAAGTTGGCGTGGGTACTGCACTGAGCCTTTTTAATTGTCTCTCTATCGTTATCTAATTTTTCGAAAAATTCGATATTGAAAATAGGGACTTCGCTATGTCGGTTTTCGCTCATTCCAATAGCAACCTAGAAGCTCCTCTTTGAAATTCGGTTCTTATTGTCCCATTTAGCAGGACCTACATATGTACATTAGGCTGGAGCATGAGTTCTAATAGGGGGGGATAGGTGCCTTATAATAACAAAAAAATACCCTCTTTTTATACCTTTCATGAGCATGAAATGGTATTATAACTTTGGTCCGATGTTTGTAAGTATGAGAAGAAGAAGAGATAGACCCACCATTAAGTATACCGAAATGATCAGGGCGACGAGCTGAGTTGATTTAGCCAAGTCCGTCTGTCCGTCCGTCCGTCCGTCTGTCCGTCCGTCTGTTTGAACGCAAACTAGTCCCTCAATTTTAGAGATATCTCGATGAAATTTTGCAAGCAGGCGCCATTTTGCATAGGATTAATCATTTGTCGGAACCAGCAAGATCGGACCGATACAACGCATAGCTCCCATACAATCGATTTTTCCGATAAACGGGTTTTGGCCTCTAACTCTTGCAATTAAAAAGCTATTAGAGCGAAATTTCTCAGGTTTAGTACATACTAAATAAGTAATGTGTGTAGTGAAAATCACCTGGATCGGACCAACGTAACATATAGCTCCCATATAATCGATAGTTTCGATAAATGGGTTTCGGGCTATAAATTTTTCAAATAGAAAGCTAGAAACGTATAATTTTGCAGGTTTGGTACTTATTATATGAGTGATGTGTGTAGTGAAAATCATACAGATCGGACTTACATAACATATAGCTCCCATATTACCGATTGCTCCGATATATGTGGTTTGGCTATGTATTTTTAAATTAACAGTTTTGGAGAGTTTGTAAGTAATTGTAAGTAAGGAGCGGACACTGAGAAAAGTTGTGCATATTCATGAAAGGTATAAAGACTTCGGCACAGCCGAAGACAGCCCTTTCCTTATTTTTTATTGAAATCGGTCAATGTCTTCTGCCTCCACAGTGCCTTCAAAATTTATAAGAACGCTAAAATGTATATGGTGAAATATTCATATAATATATAACACTACTCGACAACAAAAATCTCTCCAAGAATGAAAGTACAATTTCCTAATGTAAAATCGTCTCCTGATTCCGAATATCACATCCATTTTTCTGTGGCTGATGTAGTTTCCGAGATATCCGCGAAAGTATGAAAATTCCCAATGTTTTTCATATAGGTACGTGAAACGTTTGTATTTTTCATTTTTACGATTTAAGCTCTTGAATTATACATTATACTAATTCCCATAAACATTTTTTGCCTTTAACTCTATAAGTATCTTTAGTAGTTTGGCGACTATGCCAAAAAACGTTAAAAAACTTTGAAAAAATAAGGATTTTTTTCAAATTTCAGATTTAGTCACTTTAAAATCAGAAAAAGTCTATGGTCGAAAAAAAGTTAGCCCTTCTATGTTGTAGTAAATTTAATTATGAAAATTTAAGGCGCACTAGTAAAACATTATGATGTGCCCTTGACTTTATAAGCCCTACTATATTGAAAGTCCTCAATCAAAAATTTTCTGTTTTTTTCGTCCATAGACTTTCTGATTTTAAAGTGGTTAAATCTGAAATTTAAAAAAAAAAATCGTTATTTTTTCAAAGTTTTTTGAACGTTTTTTGGCATAGTGGCCAAACTACTGAAGATATTTAAAGATATAAAGGCAAAAAATATTTATAGGAATTAGTATAATGTATAATGCAACAGTTTGAATCGAAAAAATGAAAAATGCAAATTTTTTACGTACATACCTATGTATGTATATGAAGTAGTGTTTTGCAAAATTGGGAACTTTCGTATTTTCACCGATGCGGAGGCAGTTACTCTAATCCGAATTGGACAAAATTTTGCCAGACGTAATTTAAGCCCAAAAGGCACCAGAATTTCGCTATTAGAATGCAGCCTGATGAAAAAACAGTTTTCACTCCACCCTAATGTACATGTATTAGCCTAGGTACTCCGACTGATTAATATTTGCGTAGAAGTTTTTCAAATCTTATTTTTTAAACCATTTGATGTAATCTGTACCAGCTTTTGAGCCAGGCATCTTCTAGGCCAGCACACTACCACTACGCCAGAATATAGAGTCAGTAATACATGGTACGAAACAATTTATCAACCTGCTGATTTTTCGTTTATTACGCTTAGACTGCATCTATAATTGATGTATGAATGTACATACAAATGTATGTACATACATATGTATGTACATACAAATGTATGTACATACATATGTATGTATGTATGTACAAATACCAAATATCCATTATGTTCTGAATTATAGCTTGACTAAAAGTACTTAACATGCGCGAATGCACGGTCTGTAACCCAGGATTTACCCATAAGTACATATATAGCTTTTTCACCAATGTTTTTGAACCTGAAGGTGGTGACGATGACGGTATACGCCACCGAGCAACTGCAAAATACATAGACATGGCTGGCAGTAAAGCTTTGAAGTTCAGTTGATGAACTTGAAGCTCTCTGATGTATGCATGTATGCACGGGTGTGTAATGCGCCATCAATTTCCCGTCTAAAGAGCGCTAATATACTCTGAGAAAGACAAATGTGCTCCACTGGGAGCATACGCTAGGTTTTTGCTAAAACCGTAAACTGCAACATTGCTCAAGTGTACCTGCGCTCACATAATGTTAACGTCTCGCTGTAGTGTTGCATTGTCATGTTATTGCCGGTGTAGCTTATTAGCTTCGCTAAGCGCAATACAGACGACGTCTGCTGTATCGTCATTTGGCAGACTTTAGTCTTTGTATGACTGCGTGAAAAGACAGTTCTTTTGAAATAAATGTCTACAGATATTATATCTTAACTGAGCGCGTAAAAGCTTAACGGACGAATTATTTCAAGTTAATTTGTTTTTTTTTTTTTGAAATTAGTTTGTTGTGACAAACGCAGTGTGCTCGCTGTGTATTATTCCGCAGCTTTCGCTTTTATTTTGGATTTCGCTTTTTTTTTAAATCAATTTCGGCAGGATCGCGGTACTCACGCGCGCGCTTACGATTGCAATTTAACTGCGGTACTAAATGCATTTACCGTTGATCGGTCGCCCATCCATCATTGGATTTTATTTAGTGCTACACGCGACTTTTAAATCGGCACACGAATGGGATTAAAAATCTGTAGTTTGCTTGTGTTCAAAGATTTATGAATGGTCAAATATTTTATTATGATGAGAAAATAATTAAACAATAATACATAATTATTTGTAAAGAAATGTTTACATGTGTATGTATGTATGCGTGCTACTGTGCCTTTCTGTGACATAATATGTAATACAATTTAAAAGTAAAACCAAAACAAGGTTCAAAAAAGTTCAACCTAATACTACGTAATACATATGTACGTAGGTAAAAATTAATGTATGAATGTACACATGTGGCTATGCAAAAAATGTGCATACAGCAATCATAATTAATATATGTACATACATATATAATTGATATGCAGGAAAAGCAAAAGTGAATCAAGGGACTCAAACATACAAATGTGCTTACACAATTCTCTAAGTGTAAACGATACATAGTACACATGTTAAATACTAATACACCGAGAAAATTGAAGATTACATGAAAGTTATAAGAAAAAATACATATGTATGTATGTAAGTACATATATCGTAAATTTTTATGAATTTAAAACTTTGCTTCAAAAATAATTATAACGGGAAAATATTGATTTTTATTCCTTTGTTTATGTAAAGACGGCGAAAATCAAAAACAAGTAAATTTTTTTTGCAAATTTGTTCAACACAATTTCAAAACGAAAACGAAACCAAAAACCCCTGTTCGTGACTTTGAACCTTTTGTAATAATTTTTCGTACGCGAAGGTGTCACTGACACCCACCATCTAGCCAGCAGCGAGCAACAGTGCTAACACCCGTTGCAACCGCTACAACACCAACAGCTGCAACGAGTGAGTAACGTTGAAACACTTCAATCGACCAGATAGTCGGCTGTTTGGCTGCACGATCAACTTCATCATTACCATTGCAATCATTAACACCATTTCGCGTAATCGGTATCAACTGCAGTAATAACAACAACAATATGTATTTGTAATCGCGTAACACGTTGGTTTTACCTTATACATATGTATGTATGAATGTATGTATGTATTCATGTTGGTTGTTGGTCATCGACGCCGATTCAGCTGAGACCGTTCGCTCATATGCTCAGCGCGAGTCCCTGAACGATGCCTCGAACGTGTAGCCGCCACCGCCACCGCTACCGCCGTATTAGTCGCTGAGTTTTTGTGTGAATGCCATGGCCATTGCAAGAGGAAGCGCAAAATGCATTTGCCATTTACCTCTATTTGAGCGTTTTATAATCTACATACATACATATAAATACGTTTAGTCGCGCTGAGACATACATATGTACATATATGTATGTATGTACATATGTACATATGTACGTATGTATCTATTTAAATGAATACATATCTACATACAAGTCGTTCATATTTAAATAACCGTTTATTTGTTTTTGCTTCATTAAGCACTTATTGAAAATCAGACGATAAAGTAATTAACAATTATTAACAAAAATTCCACCTACATAAACGAATCTCCAATTTTCGATGTCAATAATTTTATGATAATAATTTCCGCAAGAAGTTGGCATTTAAATTTTTAAAAACTTTATTATTTGAACACTAAAAATTTGATACTAACTTTTTTCCTTTTCGTTGCAATCTAAAATTTCGCAAATACTATCAAATTTGTAAATTTTTATTGAAGAAAAAAATTCATTAAAAACACCACTAAACGTACAACTCATCAATGAGAGTTGTGTATGTGTGCAACGTGAATGAATTCGGTCTCTACGAAGGGCAATAAACCTAATACTGCATGCGATATCAATACATCACATCACATCGCATCGCAACGCACGGGGTCAACGACAGAGTGTGCTGTTGTTTAAATGTTGCCGCGTGAGTGAGAGTAGAAAGAGTACGACCTCCAACGACTCTTTACTGCACTCCCACCGTCACCATCACTGCCACTGCCACTGGCATTGCCGTTTTTTTTATCGTTTTCTTTATTACAGTGTTGCTATTGTTGTTGTTGCTGCTGTTTTCGTTGCATTTGTCACGCCGAATCGCCATACAAATGCAGAAAAATGTACGTAAATTGAATTTGCTTTCAAAACTACTGTGACTGCTGCCTCTGCCTAGTTTGTTACATCATCGTTGTGTTGTTATTGGTGTTTCCTCGTTTCGTCAACTGTGATATAGTGTAATAAATTTATATTTTTGAAATCAGTGAACTAAAACGAAATCGATTCGAAATCTGTAAGCAAATCCAAATATACAATAGTTGTGTTCATATATTCGTACACCAGTCACATACTGATCATGCTACAAACATCACCGTTTTTATTGATATTTGAATACCGTTGAACATTAAAGGAACATGCTGGTTTAACAATGGTCATGATTAAGGGATAGACTTTTACGATCTCGAAAGGTAAGTTCCTACCTATCATACCAAAGTAATAGTTAATAACAAACAATTTTAAAGCATGGTTAGTAGCTTGCAAAAAACCAATCTCTGCGCTTCTTGCTCCTCAGTATTTGCTAATTTTTGATTATGTTATTTGTATTAACTAGTTTTTACTACATTTAATATCCAGCCAGATTGGTGGGATAAAGCCTGAAACGACAATTGATTATTTGTTGCTGGTGGCCTCACGCACATCATAGCTATACAATTTACGACCAAGGTTCGATCGAGTTCTGCTGATTTCATGTAACTTTGTGATTACAATCAGCGGTTGTTTAAAAAGCAATGATTTGCAATTTATCTGAAAAAAACAAAAAAATAGCAAAGATAATTGAAACAAATAAATTTCAGTCTTTAAGATAAATGTTGCTAGTAATTAGGATCCCTGCTTAAATAACTGGCAGTATAAATATAGATTACCAAAAACAATTTGTAAACTAAATCTTAAGATGTCGAAGCAAAAACGATGATATATTTGTATAAATTTTTTCCATATATATTAGCAAAAGAAAATATTAGGTATAAAGTAACTTAAGACATTCACCCTCAACTTTCAAAACTTATATTATTCGCTCAGGAAGCAAAATCAGCTATATGTATATCCTGCAATTGTATTGTAATCCTGCACGAGTATTGAGGAGCGTACATGTTTGTGAGATTTGTTAAAAAAAAGTGCAAAAAAGGGGGTATAAGGCCAACTCTGCGTATGAGCAACATATGATTTGACAATTTTTGCTTAAAGTAGTGAAATGTTTTGCAAAAAAGGACTTTCGACCAACGCTGCGTATGAGTAACATTATAAAAACTGTACATATGTATATTGAAAACCACTAATTCACTAATAAAACAATTGCAGGCATCATAAATTACACAAAAATTAAATGGCTTCTTATTCTAGATTAACTTGTTGTATAGCAGCAAAACGCTTCTGTTCTTGTTAAAATAAAAATACTCCGAACGAGGCGCCCAACTGCCGCGGTGGGCACCCCTTCCCACAAGTGTATTCTAAGCTCCCTACTCCATTAGAGGGTTGAACATGACTTCTTTTTGCTTTATTTCATGTTCTCGGGCTTATTATTATTTTATTTTAAAAGTAGAGCATTTTGGGGACGGCAGTTTTATCAAAAACAGAGATACATTCATATTTACATATACATATGTACATATACGTAGATCCACATATTCACACGCACAACATACATATGTATGTATGTCTTAAACAGCAAAGCGAGTTTTCTTTTTAAATTTTATTGTGAATATTTTAACCCACTTTAAAGTGCAAACGAAATCTTTTTATGTAGAATGTCAACAGCAAAAAATTATATTGCGAATAGTGTCGGCGAAAAGTAAAATGCAAATCTGAATAATTATTTCAATGGACATATAATTCATAATTTACCAATTCAGTTTACCAGTGATCGAAAACGTTATACAGTCTTATGGAAGTTAAAATACTTATTAAAAACAAATTGAGACTTATATAAGATACTAGCAGACCCGGCAGACGTTGTCCTGCCCGACCAATGACTTCCCTAGAATCAAACTTTAAAATATATTTTTCTATTAGTTTCTACCATTCCATTGATTGCAGTGCTTTAGAATATACCAAATTTTTTTCCCTCGTCTTTGATATAAATAAATAAAACAAACATCCACATAGTTACAGCTGACCATGTGAGAAAGTTTCTCAGAGAAACATGGACGTATAATAAATGAAATTTGGTTCATTTATTGAAGCTGAGTCTTCGACTAGTATTGTGTTAGGTTATTATTACCGACATGGGGTGTTTGGAGGTCGGGTTTTTTAGAATCTGCATTTTTGGAGCAAAATCAACAAAAAATTGTCATATATCTTATAGAAGAGCGTTCGTTTTATGAAGTGTAGAGAAGCTTGAAGTAAAATAGTCCATCGAAGTAGCGCTAGTAATCAACCGAAAAAAAAACATATCGTAAAGCAATAGGCAAAGTAAGTTTTCTAGCTTACTCAGCGATATTTTGTCAATAAAAGACTTGACTTGATTTACAGCATTTTTATACCCAGCGTACTAGTACTAGTACAAGGGTATTATAACTTTGTTGGGATAACGGTTGGTTGTACAGGTATAAAGGAATCGAGATAGATATAGACTTCCATATATCAATATGATCAGGATCGAAAAAAAATTTGATTGAGCCATGTCCGTCCGTCTGTCCGTCTGTCCGTTAACACGATAACTTGAGCAAATAATGAGATATCTTCACCAAATTCGGCATGCGTACTTATTTGGGTTCAGAATAGATTGGTATTGAAAATGGGTGAAATCCGACCATAACCACGCCCCCTTTTTCGATATCGAAAATTTCGAAAAACGTTCAAAACGGGTTAATTCAATATTAGAAGCAGATACAATGATAAAAGTTGCCATATATATTGATTTCGATGTTCTGAGGCCGATTTTATCAAATTTTTGGAAAAGGGGCGTGGCACCGCCCACATATATTTTGAGAAATTTTCAAATTTTGACTCTCAATAACTTCAGAACAGTTTGTGCTAGTATAAAGCATACTATTGTTGTGTTAAATTCAGCTATAGAAAATAAACGAAATCGCTTTTCGACCACGCCTACTTTTTCATAAAAGTTATATTGAAAGGAGGTGGAAATATTGAAAAGTCCATATCTAATTAACTGATACCGCTATAATAATATAATTTGGTACATACATCAATTTTCACATTGTTTACATTATTTTCGCAAAAGTTTGGAAAGTGGGCGTGGCACCGCCCACTTATGAGTCACGCAAATTTCAAATTCGACTGCTTATAACTTCAGAACGGTGTGAGATAGATTTACGAAACTAGGTACAAGGCATGTTATGTTTATGTAGAGTACTACCACAGAAAGTGAGAAAAATCGGTGAACGACCACGCCCACTTTTGGACTAAAGTTCTCTAAACGAGAGTAAGGAAACCGGAATATGCAATATCTGTTTAACTGATAAAGATATAATGATACAATTTAGTACACTCATTCACTTGATGATGTTATTAGTGTTGTTTAAAGGTTTTTTGGTAATATTTTGGAAAATGGGCGTTGCACCGCCCACAAGGGAATAAACAAAATATCAACATTTCACTATTAACAAGCCACTGTGAAAATATCATAAAGATCTGCAATGAAAACTGATCTTCAAATAGGGACAAACAACATAATAAAATCCGTGGGTGTGCCACCACCCACTTTTTTAAAATTATGTAAATATTGATTAATGGACACATATATCCGTATATCAAAAATTTCACAAAATACGTTAAAAGTTATGGGCATGGCACGCCTTCTTTTCCAAAGTTATATATAGGACATGGTATAACCCTTGAAAAGATCGATTGAGTACTTTTGGCTCATGTAAGCGGTTAAAGCTTTATAAGCAAGGGGCGTGATCGCGCCCCCCAAATACGCTATTGTTTAGGCTCGGAATAGATTGGTTTTTAAAATGGGCGAAATCGGATGAAAACCACGGCCCCTTTTTTTGAAAACTAACGCTGGGTATTTAATGTTCGGTGCACCCGAACTTAGACTTCCTTACTTGTTTTGCGTTGAATTCAAGATGTAGACATCGAATTTATATAAAAACATAATATTTATATCATACTAGCAGACCCGGCAGACGTTGTTCTGCCTGACCAGTGACTTCAATAGAAATAAATTTTAAAATATTTTTGCATCAATTCTTAACATTTCATTTATTTCAGTGCTTTAGGATATACAATATTTCTGGTTTTCCCGTCTTTGGTATGAACAAATAAATTTTTTGGATGCCCGACTCGTGAACATGCCACATATAGCTGACCATGTGAGAAACATGGATTTTCGAGGTTTAGTCCACAAACCTTAAGCGATTGTCCTTGTGCTTTATTTATTGTCATTGAATACGCTAGACGAACGGGAAACTGTAAACGTTTAAATTCAAATGGCATATCACTGGAAATAATTGGGATTCTCGGAATCAGAACATCTTCTCCTCTTGATTTTCCGTTGAGAATAGTCGCTTCAATTACATTGGGCATCAACCTCTTCACAGCAAGCCTCGTTCCATTGCTTAATTGTGGTGGATTTATATTTCGTAGAAGAACTATAGGTGAACCTGTTTTCAGCAATAATATGTGTGGGGGCATCCCATGAAGATCTAGTGAATTCAGGAACTCAATTGGGTAGTTAACAGCCTCGTCTGAATTCATAACAGTGTCCACCGATTTGTATGTCGTACACTGGCCAGAAATCTGCCCTTATATCAAGTTGTTGATTGCGTTGACGTCGTTGTTTTTCGCAGCCAAAATAGCGGGCTCGCAAAACCATTGATGGTTTTTGAAACTTACTTCAATATGAGGAAAAACGTTTTTAATTAACTCGTCAATTGAGGAAATGTGGGCACAAAAACCTGGCGGAAATGAAATACCCCTGGACTCTGTATCACATTCATCTTGACCGTTACCAATACTTAGCAGTTGTTTCGAAAAAGTTTCAGCTGAAGCATCTCCTTGAAGGCGAACCCGCATGTTAATGGTCAAGGTTAATTTTTGGACGTGCCGCCAAAGGTGGCAACCATTCAGTTCATCAGCAGGTGTTGATTTTGGTATTACAGGGAGAGTTTGCCGGAAATCGCCGGCCAATAAAATAAGAGCTCCTCCAAATAGTTGTGCATTACCTCTCAAATCTTGAAGAGTTAAATTGATCGCAATGAACTGCCCACTTTGTCATAATTAGTTAAGTGTGTCCTTGAGTAAAATGGTTATTTTATTGCAAATTTCTTTAAGTGTTGGCGCTGCCCCTTTCTTTTCAATCTTTTCAATAAATATAACAATTACCCATGTCTACCACCCGTTCCCGTTAATTCATAGCTGCGGAGACAAAAGAATTTCTTTTTGTGTGTATTCAATAAAAAACGGATCTTTTGAACTCAATGAGTATGACAAAAACCGTTATGCGCTGCTGAGCAGATGTATAGTTAGTATTTATTTAGTTCTACCCTTTTATATTAAGACTGTCCTAAAACATTGCTGTACACACGGATCACTTAACGCTAATATTATGACTTTATGGAAATCCTTTAATACTCCGTATATATATAAATTGCAATAACAAAAAAAAAAAAAGTTGTATTCATTAAGATTAAATTTCACCAATTTAAAGCAAATACAATCACAGATATAACGAATTGAAATATAACTTAGGTTGTCGGCTTGGAAATGCCTACTTTTCCAAAAAGTAATACTACCTAAATCCTACACAACAATCTTCTAAATCAAACTGGAGAGTTTAAAAGAGATCGACCATAAACTTTGGATATTATTGAATTACAACCAAAACACAAAAAATGGGGGCGTGGCACCGCCCACTTTTCGAAAATTGTATAAATCTTGACCAAAGGACACACATATCTAAAAATCATCAATTTAGACCAAATATGTTCATAGCTAGGACGATTTGAAATTTTATATAGCCTGGGGGCGTGGCACCGCCCACTTTTCCAAAAATATATATAGCCTATGCTGTAACTCGTGATCCCAAGAATATACTGTGAAAATTTCATAAAAATCGGTTGAGTACTTTGGACGCCTATAAAGGACACACAGACACACAGACACACATTCATTTTTATTTATAAGATTTAGCCTGCAACACCCACCTAGAAAATGATTTAATATTTTAAACTTATCAGAATTTATATATATCATCCGTTATTTTACAAAAAACAATTACTTCATGCAATTTAAAACTAGAAAGAAATATCTTTTCCTTCAATAAAAGCGTTTCAGATACTCGCACAATAAGAGGACCAAACAAAACGACTCCCATCACTACCTAGTAGTAGCAGCGGAGATTCGTACCCGCCTCTGTACGACAAAACAGCTGAAATAGAAAACGCAAGGCAAACTTGGCCGTCGAAAAGCTGCAATCGCAGTAGACTACCTCTCACTCCTGCTCTCTGAGAGCACAATTCAACCCAGTGGAATGCATGAACAGTGGGAGCACATCCGTACCGCAGCCGAATAAGTACTTGGATTCTGGCGAACGAGAAGAAACAACACGTACAGTGATGAAGAGTCCCGAGCTGCGATGAAAAGAAAGGACGAAGCCTACAAGGCAAAGCTAAGATCGAATGCAGCAAGGGTGTGTGTGAGTTGAAAAGGGAAGCGAGGCGGCTTTTTCGTGCAAAAAAGGGAGGGGCAGGAAAGCGTGAAATCAATGAGCCTTAGATGATAGCCAAAAGAAATAATGCCCGAAAATTCCATAAAAAAATTTGGCGAATGACGGAAGGTTTCAAAACCGAGGCAAATTACTATAAGAAAGAGAGCGGCGACCTGGCGACCGATGTTCACTTCTCTGCCCTTTTTAATTAAGAGATATTGTGGCAGAAACCAGAGGAGAGCGCGAACCCAAACCCACAATCGAAGATGGTGGAATTCTGTGCAGAATATGGTCGAATGAGTGCATGCCTGAAGATTGGAACCTAGGTATTCTCTGCCCAATCCACAAGAAAGGCGATTCTCCAAACTGAACCAACCATTGCGGAATCAGCCAAGCGGATCAGGTCAAGCGTATTCTTCGAAAGATTGAAGGCTGACGTGAACAGACTGGTCAGTGTGGCTTCAGACTTGGAAAGTCTACCATCGACCAGATTTTTACAATTCACCAAATCCTGGAGAAAACCCGTGAGAAAATAACCGACACTCATCACTTCTTTGTTGATTTTAAAACCGCTTTCGATAGCACGAAAAGGAGCAGCCTATATGCCAGTGGAGACCGATTTGCGATCTCGCGCGGTCTCCAATTGGCACCAGTTGGCGCATACCAAGAAATGACTGGCGAGCTGTGTTGGATGGTCAAAATCGCTGAGGCAGTTAGGTAGACCTTTAAAGAAGAAGAAGAAGGCTTACTGATTTGGGTTAATACATCATTATGTATATAATTTTTCTATAAAAAGGCATCAGTTGTAAGGTTGAGCTCTCATACTTTTAAAGAAGGGCGTATACGTCTGATAAGTTATGTATGTTAGTCCTTATTGTAACACATTAGCACTCTAATTATAATTATAATTATTATATGTTTTATAATAAGATGCTACAGAATATTTTATTATATGGTTTATCTGTGATCCTAGCAAAAAGGAGTCCTAAATGGGGAAGTTTTCGCTTTTTATTACCACAATTGGGGTATTTCCCTTCTTGCGATGGTCCTACGATGTCAGTGTAGTTTCATATATCATATGAGCTCGAACACTTATTGGCTCAAAAAATACTCATTTACGAAGCATTTACGCCTATTACAAAATTCATAAAATGCTTATACGACTTTTTGGCATTGAAATTGGGACACTAGAATTGGGTAAAGATTTTTTTCATGAAATCAGTGAAATGTTCATTGTGTGTAATTAAATTTAAAAATTAAAAATTTTTCAAAACAAAATATGAATAAGTATTTGTTCCAAGTTCATTAGTTTGATCACATTTCACATGTTTGGACCTCATTTTAGACTCTTAAATTATAAAAGCTCCGAGAATGTTTAAGGGGTTTACTGGGCATACCTACACACGCATACAATTCATGTACCTACACATGTAGATATACCTATAATAGATATATTTGTTGTTGGATTATTCATTCTATTAAATGACCTAGACATTGACTAGTGCATTTGTTACGCCTTGTTTTCAAAACAAAAACATTGCAATTGCCGCAACTAAACAACATTAAAATCGCTAATATATGTACATACATATGTCCACACAACAATAACAACAGTTACAACTCTAAAACTGGATTCTACTGCAAACAAACTGTGATAAGGTAAAATGTTTATGACAGATACGCATTCAGAAGGTGATAAGGTGGTGATGGAAGGGGGTATTTGTAGTGAGTTTTAATAGTATTTCTATGTGATTTTATCCTTCAGTGATTCCACGCAAAACAATAAAAAATTAAAATAAAATTTGATACATGTCACTTTACTGTTTCTATCTCGTTCGGCTATCATCTTAATTCTTGAAATTCTCATTGTGTTTTGTTAAGAACATACAACTTTCTTAGACAGCTAGACTCGACTTGAGTCTTCAGAGCGCCCAGACTGTTTATTATTACGTGCTTTTTCACAATGTCAACGAAAATACAGTTAACTTATGTTTCACTTTTCAAGGTTCTGTAAACATGCTTTGAAAAATTAAAACACTCACTCGTACTAAATAGTGCAGTTGTGTCGACACACACACACACACAAAATATACTAGAGAATAAATATGCATACATATTACATACATATATGTATTTACATATGTATGAGTTAAAAAAAAATATAATAACTGTAAGAACAACAATAGCAAAAAAAATCTATATTTATGCATGCTTACATTTGTATGTATGTAAGTAAGTATAGATTGTATTTATAAAGTCTAACAATGAGAAACGTTATATTGTTGGCTCTGGCGGGACGGTTGTTTGACTGGCTCAAAAGAAAATTAATACTAATTAAAAAAAAATCTTTTTGGAGGTGGCGTAGATAAACGTGAGTTGAGCAATAGCAATTGTAGCAGATCTAAGCAATTTTTCATTTGGATATGTGTTTGTATGTATGCTTGTATCTACTTATGCTCAAGTGCATGAATGCAGATAGATTTTTGTGACATATTGTGTTTTATATTACTTGCTATTGTTATTATATTTGAACATGTTATTTTATTATTTACATTCAAACTAAAAAATAAGATGTATGAAAGTCCTTGAAAAGCGAGGCATGCTGAGTTTCAAGACAATACCTATGTATGTACCTACATAGAATCTAGAAATCTGAAAAGTTAACGGTACCTAGATATATAGAGTTTCAATTGAAGGCAATACATCTGAGAAAGTACATATCTGTTAAGTATGTACACTAATGGACAAAATAATAGGTGTGCGCAAGTTTTCATCCATAACATTATAACAATTGCAATTGAAACAAAGTTTCTGTTAGTAATATGAAGAATTTTTTCAGGTAGGTATGCTTGTCGTAAGATGCGATCGCTATCTCATGCTATTATATACATATGTAATGTGTGCCATACAATCGATTGTTCCGATAAATGAGATTAACAGTTTTGAAGAGTTTGTACCAGACACTTAATAAAGTTATGCGTACCTATTCATGACAGGTATCAGCCTTCGGCACAGCCGAAGACAACTCTACCCTTACTTGTTTCTCCTGCTAAAAGAATAATGTCAATACGATAATATTTCCACCGATGACTTTTATAGCTTTTTTGGTGTATCCATCCATGACATTCCTTTGACCTTTCGGTGACATACAGAATACTTTCAATCATTTTCGACTGAACCTTTGTTTTAAGTTGCAATGTGTTACTTTTTAATGGCACTCGAACTTCAGATAAATAACCCTTTCCAAAATAAATATTTAGCTTACAAAGAGCTGCTTTTACGACTGTAAAACGTTTGACAGCATGTATATAATCAAACGGCTAAAAGTTGATTCAACCTATATTTTTATATTTTGTATTGCAATAAAATAAATAAGTTCTGATTTGTATCCATATACATATTGAATGCAGCAATTGAAACCAGCTAACAGATTAAGGAAGTGTTGAATGTGCAGCCATGATTTTTCCTTTTCCGTCGCCATTCTCACGTCAAAATTATTATGAAAAGAATTTAAACCACAAAACTCGAGTTATTTTATTCAAACGTTTTAACATATTTCTCCCGTTTTGGCCAACAACTGATAACTGACGCTCTCACAAAATGCTAATCTACAATAATTTCTGACGTTGGCATTGATGCGAAATGATTTGACCTTTCATTGCCTAGCACATTTAATTTAAATATACATACATATACACATATCTGTTACCTGTTTCGGTTATTTAAACCATTTAGTTTAAGCTTTCAAGTGAGTGACGGCCCAAAATGTAATCAACGCCGTAAAGCTTTTTTGTAAG
The DNA here is from genome assembly GCA_951509765.1 of Sphenella marginata. Taxonomy (NCBI): domain Eukaryota; kingdom Metazoa; phylum Arthropoda; class Insecta; order Diptera; family Tephritidae; genus Sphenella; species Sphenella marginata. Next base: position 30,985,898 of record OX608082.1, on the reverse strand, counting down.
TTCTTAATAGGCGCACATAAAATAAGATAGCATACAAACAAATATCTACCACACTTCAGAAAATTAAAAATATAGGCAAAGGCGAACAAAGAACACAAAAATATGTTAATGAGGTAGGTATTAGAGACTGGCGTACTATAGCTTCGAGCTATGTATGTACTCGTACATACATAGAAACATTCAACAAAAGAACAACGAGTAAAAGGTTAAGACATTGAAACCATGAAATATGTGCCGAAGGTTTTAATCATGTAAAATAAGTGATTGCCGCGAAATCTAACTTCTGATCAAAATTTGGTAGAAGAATTTAAATAAATTTATGAATATGCTATACCACGGTTGGGCTGAAGTGGGTTTACATTTTGATACTTAAAATGTCTTTACGGATTCTTTATCTAAATTGTAACAAGGAATATAATAATAATATATGTATGTATGTATATACAATCAGTTCTGTGAGCTCTAACTACTTGGCGGGATTTGTTCCTTGTTTTTTATCCGATCTAAATAACTTTCTGGCACGAATATGTTGCAGAAGAGTAAAAACTTACTAGCAATCTACTATTTTCGTTGAAATTTCGATATAAAATTAAACAAGTTGAAAAAGTTTAGTCCCTTGAAAATGGTCGAAATCGAGTCAAAACCACACTTACTTTTTCGATATCGAAAATTTCGAAAAACTTATTAAGTACGAAAATTAAATAACAAAACCAGCTGGATATATTTATTTAGTTGGTAGTCCTATTGACAATTTTACCAAATTTGGAAAAGAGCCTAGGCACTGTCCATATAAGACAGGGCAAATTTATTTATACCCTGTGCTTTAACCAGTGAACCCGAAAATCCACTGTGAAAACTTCATTAAGATCGGTTGAGTACCTTCGATGCCAAACACACAGACACACTATTATTTTATTTGTAAGGTATGCTCACACGGTAGCAAAAAAGTTTATAACCGCTCCACAACAATTTACCCATTTACCACGACCGCTTTTCGCAGCTGGGTATTTAATGCTCGGTTCCAACTGAACTTAGACTTCCTTACTAGTTTTATTTGAAATTGGTTTTAGTTCACTTATACAACCAAAATACAATAATTTTCTCGTCTCATCTCTAAAATCTACTATCTATCTATCTATCATCCACGTAGCAGTTATTCCCCCATTGAGAACAAATTTACTAGTCCCGCATTCCCAGTCTTTATCACGTCATCATTTAAAAAGCAACATAAAAACGTGCTTGCTCTGTTTGTATTTTACGTCCCTCAAACGGGCACTCATCTAAGATATTTAAAAAACATGACCTTCCACAATGCCAATGAGCTAACCAAAGTGCACAAGCTTTATTCAACTTCGTAGTTCCAGCAGCTAATTTACTTTTGGACGGAACGAACTGCAATACGTTTGTTGATTGTTTTTGCGTTTGTATTTATTGTATTTGCTTTTGCTCTTTCGGTTTCATTTTTGGTAGATACTCACACTGCTTAGCCGAAAATGAAAATAAGGCCAAGGTGACTCACCTTGATTTTAACTCACAATAACTTTTGTGACCTCGAAAAAGCTCTAGCTTCGGCTTCAAATTTAGCACTGTATTCGTTTTCGATTTCGGCTTCGACGTCGCCTTTAGACTGATTATACATAGTTTTGTATGTACATATGTATGTATGTATTTGCATATATTTATGAATAGACATATGTTGTTGTATACGAAATTAGGCGCTAAAATGGAACGTAGAACAAAAAACTTTGCTCGGATACAGACATCTACAGTAAAGTTAACCAGTGTCTGAGCCAGCTTTACTCAATTTCAGCTGTTGCTGGTTCACGTTTTACTGTTTTTTGCCAACTTCTGCGCTTCCTTAATAATTTTCAGTTTTTATTTTTTGCTTTATTTGATACCACTTTACTCAGAGCTAATTTTTGTGGCATTTTTTTGGCGTTTTTATATTTTTTATTTACATATATACCTAGTAGCGCTACGCATTATGAAAATGTGGTAATGAAAGCTCTGAGAAGGCGTTGGTAACTTCGAAATATATTATCATACACCATCGCTGTGCAAATCTTTGTAATTTTCTCTAATATCAATAAAAACTAAGGACGGCTACTGCTCCAAAAACAATTAACTATGTTAAACATTTTTGATCAAGTTAAATTTACAAATATTATTATGTATGCACAAGTCCAAGGGACCCTTTTTATATGGACGAAATCGGCTAGAGATCACACTCACTTTTTTGTATAATTTTTTTTTAAAGAATGATAGAGGAACATAAAAGGCAATATCTGTAAGATAAATAACTTTATTCCCCCCTAGAAAAAATTCTAAAAATATAAATTTTCACTGCAAAACTTATTTAATTTGAAAGTAAAACGTCAGTGCTGGGAAAAGTGAGATGCCATAGTAGATCACTACTAGGTATATAATATTCGGTTTCACCCAACCTTGGACCTCCTTACTTGTTGCTTTTGCTTTTATCAAGTTTTAGGGTATTTTTGGCAGTTCTCTGGCATTATCAGTGTTAAATTTCGTTTGACATTGTTGTTGTTCGATTATGACAAGCTGTTGTAGGCGCAAGTTTGTAGAATAAAGGTCCTTGAACTACGATATGAACGACCGTGTAAAATGTATAGTTTACTTTTGTGTATGCACCTCAAATGTCGTCCTTTACCACGGCCACTATTCAGGTGGATGCTCTTTCATGGCGATGTCGATGACAATCAAAGCGATTGTTTTCGTTTTTTGGTGGGAGCAACTGAAAAGCAGTGAATGACTTGGACTGGCTTTTGAGCACTCATATGCAGTTCATGGCTTGCCAATATTATGCATCAAGGTTTTTAGTTGAATTTAACTATATTTTTTTTGTTTCCATGGCTTGAGGTTAAATATTTAATGTTGAGAAGTATTTCGTGTTTCATACTTGAAATTGCACAAGCTACATAATATCCATCTGGATTTTATTTGTTATTCTACTTGTTCAGCGACATAATTCAAACTTTAATTCGGAAATAGGTGAATGACCATCAAAACTGCAAACTTGAAAATATTTTTTATAAATTTTAGTAAATCTGAACACAATATGCTAGTTTATTGTTTATAGAGCAACATAACACAAACTCGTCGAATTTTCGAACAGTAACATTCGATTCTCAGTAACAAAAAAAATTGAAATCAAATATTCGGATAATTTCAAGAGCCCTGCTAGATAGCTACACATATTCCGCGGTGTTAAAGCTTTTTAATTAAGTGAATTTTTTAAAATATATTTAACAATATTTTTGTACTGTGATCAAAAAAGTTGAACCTAAAATTAAAGATGTTCGTACTTTGTATATAGCATCTTCAGATCGAATGAAACCTTTTCCAAATAAAGTGAAAATGTTTTCAAGTTAAATGAAACTTTTTTCAAATAAAGGTAATCTTTTTTCAGTCAAATGAAACCTTTTTCAAAAAAGTGAATCCTTTTTTAAATGAAATGAAACTTTTTTCAAATAAAGTGAAACCTTTTTAAAAAAAAATTAAACTTCTTTCAAGTCAAATGAAACCACTTTTATGAGATAGTATTTTCCGATTGTTTTGTAGGTCTTTTGAGGTTGTTGACAACATATTATTTATAATATGGTTTTAATATTATTTTACTTATTTTTTATACTCATGTATTTGTATTTGAGTGGATTTATTTCAAAATCGGCCAAGTCCAAAGACACGTTTTTTTCTGATTTTTGATGCATTAAAAGTGCAAAAGTAGCATCGAAATCGCTTTGTTTTTTCCCTAACTTTTTTTTTAGTTTTGTGTAAATTGTACTTCAGAAATGGTAAATTGTACTTCAGAAGCTGTAAAACGTTCTTTAAAATAGGCAATTGTACTTCAGGGACCGTTCTTAGCTGGATATGAACCCGGTACTTCCCGACTGGCTTAATGAGCAGTGAAACATTCTAGGATCTTAAGGAAGGTAAGATAGGTACTGAGGGGTGAGAGGCCTCATATTGGTTGATCAACCATAGTACAATTTTCGATCTCTGAAGTACATTTTACCAATTCTGAAGTACAATTTACGGCTTCTGAAGTACAATTGACAATTCTGAAGTACATTTTACCATTTCTGAAGTACAATTGACTATTCTGAAATTAATTTTACAGTTTCTGAAATACAGTTGACTATTCTGAAATTCATTTTACCATTTCTGAAGTACAATTGATTATTCTGAAGTACATTTTACGGTTTCTGAAAATCATTTTACGCATTCTGAAGTACACTTGGAAAAGGTGTAGAATCATCGGCGATTTGACGGACCAGATCATGCGCATTTTTTTGGTAGAGCACTCCGGTGAGTTCCCACTATGTCACCAAAGCCCAATGCCAAATACCTAAGTACATGCGTATAGAATCTATAGTATACTATACTATAGAATCTCTATTTTATATGTATGTTTATAACAATTCCAGAACAGTGAGTGCAAATTACTCTTGCTCCGGAGAACACTTAATTTAAAAATATTCTCCGTTAACAGCATTTTTGTGTGAAATGCAAAGATACATATATCTAATTTAACAGTGCAATAACACTCTGCACGGTAGCTGTAGCTTTTGCAAACATGTGCGCTCTCTGTCTTGATTTACGTTTAGATATTTTATCTAAATAACATAGCTCTAAACTATCTCTAAGCATTTTTTATCAGCAATAAAAATATCAAGCATATGCAGCAGAAAAACCTAAAAAAAGAGCGCCATTTACCAGCAGCAATATTTTGTTGCTGCTCGTTAATGATGTTGTCGACTTTTCGATTTTATTTTTTATTATTTGTAGTTGTGCTTTTGTTTCCGTTTTGTTTTTGCTGTTGCCGTTTACTTAGCCATCAGACAGTCATGAATGCACATTACAGTGTTTATTTTACACAATTTTAATAGCAAACTTAATTTTTATACTAAATTACAACCATATATCAAATTCATTCGAAATGACGTCTTACAAAAATTGAAAATCCCTTAAAGATCTATTACACGATATGCTCTTGTCATGTCAACGTGTCACAATTTGCGTTGGAAAACCAACATACCGTGTAAATGCAAATTAAATATTCCTTTTGTAGAAGTCAGAAACATTTCTATAAATGTCTGACACACAATTGGAATCAGAATGTTCTATCACTTCTTGATTTAAATTTTTTAGGATTTCGGATGAAGTGAATTGTTGGAAGTGTGGAAAATCATATGACATTACGTGGGTGTAAAAATAGTGGCAGGTAATATGATAAAAACATATCTTGTTTCTTGGCAAGCATGCCAATTTTTTTTAGAAAAAATCCAAATCCCAAGTCGAAATAAATTCCCGGTGGCCTCATTCGGGCCACTTTTTAATGCATACTAGCACCATTCAATTCGCATTCAAGTTCGTCGAAAGTTTTTCTAATATGAATATCAGAAAAAGAGCCTTGTTTTATAGCGCCCTGGTGATTCTTTTTTTTATCATAAATTTTGTTTAGCATTTTCAAGGTTTATATGTGTTTTACGTACCACAGTGCTAACGCTGCTGTTTTATGGACAGATAAACGAATGCACGTTGTGTACTCTTACTCTCAGTTTGCCTGAATTGTATATTCGCGCCTTCGTTTATATTTGGTTCATTGAATCTTAAGTTTGCGAGTACAGCTGAGCGGGTGGTGATGTCTCTGGGCGGGAGGAAATGCTACCAATTGGGAAGCAGTGCGCCAAAACAGGCTGACGACAACAAGAGATCCACAATCCGGTGAGCAGTGCCACATTTGTCTGTTTGTTCGAGTGTTTGTTTGGTTTTTACGTCTGGCCTGACTGGTTGTGAGCGAGTTATTTAGTTGTGAGCGAACCATTTGATGACGAACGAAGTGAGTGTACACATGCATAAATATGTGAGTGAATAAGTGAGTTGGTGCAATGACTACCATGATAATAATGATGATGATGGTTATCGAAGGTCTTTCACCCGAACTCGGTCATTGGCGTACATTTGCTTGTAGATCCAGAGCTTTTCAAAGTGTATATGTCGCAATTTCTTAAGAAAGTTCAATTGCCCCAAACAACAATCACATTCACTGTCGGTTGGTCGGTTGGTGCTCAATGCAAACAGGGTAATGTGAGGTGTGCGAGGAATGGAGTGTTGTGTTTTGTTGCTTTGCCTGCCATGCGATTTGATGCATTTTGGAAAGGCATGGCAGATAAAGCGCGAACGAAGACACGGATGCGGGAGTTGTTCAAGAAGTGGCTGCAGATGCACGAAAGGCATTAAGTGTATGTACACAAAAAAATTAGATACCTCTGTACATACATCCATCCATGTAGCGAAGATATGAGCATAAATACTAACGCTTTTTGAAACTAAAAACCTTTAAAGTACTCGTACTTTGAAGGTATTTAAATTTTATGGCTGCTAAAATTCTTCATATTTACTTAAAAACTAAAATATGTAACATTGTATCTTAATTATAAGTAATGCACAAAGCTCTGTCAATATTTGTATAACGCAAGTAATCTTTATATGAATGGAGTTTTACTTATTTCCTTATAATAATGCAAGTCATAAACGTAAAAAACATATTTGCTTATCGGAGCAAGAATGAAATGTTCAAAAAATCATAAAAAAATATGCCGAACACACTTTGCTGATTCTATTTAAAGTGCCTTTTTCGAAATTTATTGGCAATTGCAACTACTATTGAAAAATATTCTTCTACAGTTTGGTTGTTACATATGTACATACATAATCGAAAATGTATCCATAGTTTATTTTGAAAAAACGCTGCAAAGAAATTGATGAAGTGTTAAAAATGTTATGGAAAAGTTGATTGCTCTAGCGATTTTTAGTTAAACTTCTCGAAAATTAGTAAAGGAAAAAAGCCTCTTACACAAATTGATAGTATACTTGTCGTCTGTTTGAAGTCGCCAGGAAATTTAGTGGACACAGATACATATGTAGGTATCGACGCCATTTAACTGACATCTTTTCAAGACGTCTTCGAGATACATATGCACCAGAACCATGGATGAACTTACGAGCCCTGTAAGGGTCCTGTCGCCGCTTCTATGGATATTGGTGGTTAACAAAATCTTGAAAACTGTTCGGGCAAAAAGAACGAGGACATACGCTCATGACTTTGTGAATTTTTGGAAACAGCACTTTGTTTACCCGCAAGCTGCCTAGACTGAAGAGCACATTTATAAATCTCTTCTATGAAGTCAAATATCTTCCATGGTTCATGACGCAATTCTAAATTGGAGAAGGAATGTTGAGGACAGATCAGAAAAGGATCTTTGAATGTACCACCCGTTGACGAGAATCCCCGGGAAGAGCTTTAGACTTTCACGGTATATAATCAGGGTTCGTTTGTACAACACAGTCATCCGACCGATACTAACGTATGGAACCCTGGTGGAAGGACCTATGTAGATAAAGAGAGCATTTAAGTGCCTTCTGTGCCAATATTTTTTTTACTCCGTGTATGAATCCTATCCTATCCTATCAACTTTTTTTTTTTGTAGAAAATATTACCAGCAACTGAAACTTTCCTGAGGCCAATAATGTACATATTTATTTGTTTTATTTATTACGGCTCAATTGAGGCTAGATCATTGCAGTTATACATGATTTTGTTACCGACTACTAATTACTAAAAAGCTTAATCTATTAAAATAACCAATTAATTGATTAAAATAAAAATTAAACAAATATGGAAAGATACTTTACAAATTAAACTATGAGTTTGTCAAGATTTGAGTTATTATCGGTTCATACTTCTACAGAGAAGCATGCTGCAGTCCCAATTTAATTGATTCACAAAATACCAAATTCAATACCATAAAAGAACTTAAGCTAGATGAAAAATGCAGATACCAGGTCAAATGCAAAATCGTGAGAAAGAAAAATTCTACAAGATAGAGCTAAAACAGTATGTAGATCGATTATTATAAAATTAACTCTTTTAATCATCTTACCCTGTTTGAGTTATACAAATAAGTCAGAGGGTTTTACCAGGGCTGCCACTAAACACTTTTTTCGTAAAAAAAAAAAAAGTAATCAAAGGTAAAAAAAAGTAACCGAAAATAATAAAACTTGTGTTTCCACCAAGCATTAAGTAAGAAAATGCAAAAAGCTTAGAAGTAACCAAAATGGGCAAACGGTAACCACGTAGCCAAATGAAAAATTGGTAACCATTTTGGTGAAAAGTAACCAAAACCCGCAACCCAGGGTGTTACTCTTCATCGATTGGCATGTTACTCATGTGTGGAATGTTTGGATTTTCCGATGAATAATTTTTTAATCTGCACTTAACGTAACAATTTAATTTAAATAGGGTCCGAGGTCTGCATTGTGATAAAAATAAGTTTAAGTTTATCGGATCGTTTATTGCCTTTCGGAAAGGTGCTTTATAAAGGAACTGAATAAGCTTTGTTTTTATTGCTATAAAAAATGATGCTCAGTCATCTACCAAGATTTTCCATTGATCCCTTCTGTAATTTGTGAGTTTATAGTCAAAAGCGCACTCAAAAATGTGTGGACTGTCAAAATTCGAGAAAAAATAAAAATCAACTGGTATATTAAACCGGCCTGTATTATTGGATCATGGTGAAATGGGTCGTATAAAGAAGATATGCTGATGTGACAAAAAGTATTTTCTGAAACAACAAAACGAAATTTGTTTTGATATTTCGTTTTGATAACAACGAAACAAAATCATTTCATTTAATATTTTTTGACAGTAAATGGAAAGAAATTTGTATTTTGTCTTTAAATTTTGTATCCAGTAAATAAAAAAAAGAGTTTTATCTTTTACAATACCTAAAAATGACTCCGGTCTTTCTAGGAAATTCACGTTCCTCAAAAGCAACTGGTGGTGATTGTGTGGGATTTGACAAAGGTTTTTGTTTAAGGTACTGGTTGTCAGTACCACAATTGCGTAGTAATCTCAAATTCGTATGAGCTTCTGCCTATATGCACAATAGAGTGGTCCTTACTTTTGAATGTAGGAAATTTGAGCATATTATCATTTATCATTTTATTTATTTAATAAAATCTGTAACATTTTTATCTCAATTCATCCACTGCCACGAAGATTATATGAATTGAAAATCGAGGGCAAGTTGAGGAAGAAGGTTGATGATCTTTTTAAATTGATTGGGTAAATGAAACAACAGATTCAAGGGCATTCAAAAATATCTATTGCTTTTATACATATGCATTCATTATAAAATATTTTTTAATAAATAGGGAATTTCTTTTATCTTGTTTACTCTAATATAGCTAATATGTATTTATATTTATTTATTTTGTATTGATGTAAGGGCCCTCTAATGCACACAAATTGGACTTGAGCAGAATCAATGCAGGTGGACACATGCGCTTTAGCATATCTCGTAAATTCATTTTCTATGTATTTTATAGCCTTAATGTCGAAACTACCTTGAGAATCGATAGATCTGTCAAAGTTGGAGAAGAAAGTAGCAATCAGTAAGACGAACATTGTACTCCAAAATTACAGGGAGAATGCGGATGGTGATTTCACGGAATTTTTTAAAAAAAATTACGAGTTTCGCTGATCATATAGATTTTGAGATTTATATACGGCGTCTAACAAGTAGACAAATATATCGCTCGAACTTTACTGCGTCTAATGCCGAATTTGTATTCCTTTATTAAACCATATTATACTTGACCTTCAAGATTGCCAGAAGAAACGTTGGACGTTTTTAATTATACCCAGCGTACTAGTACTAGTACAAGGGTATTCTAATTTTGTCCACATAACGGTACTACGTAACTGCGCAAAATAATCGAGTTAGATATAGAGTTCCAGGTATGAAAGTTCTTAGGTTGAAAAGAGGAATTGATTAAGGCATGTCCGTCCGTCCGTCCGTCCGTGTACACGATAAATTGAGTAAAAATTTAGATATTTGCATGAGGTTACTTTCTGGCCAAGGTAGGTTCCTTTTGAAAATGGACGAAATCGGATGATAACCACGCCCCCTTTTTCGATATCGAAAATTTCGAAAATCACATAAATTGACATAACTTGAGTAAACATGTAGATCTTTGCATGAAATTTGTTATACGCTGGGTATTTAATGTTCGGTTCACCCGAACTTTGACTTCCTTACTTGTTTGAATTTAGTTCTGCAGTCTAAAATTGTACAAAATGATACTCTTTATAAATTCTTCTTCTAATAAAGATAATATTGAACCTGATGTTTTTCTACTTTTCGGTAATTAAAACATGGTTACACGGCGATGGGCTCACTGCCTTAACACTTTTACACGTATGTACATTATGATATTAAAATCGACGTTGAAAACATAATTGAAGGATATGTAAAAAAATTGAAGCGAAAAATTTATTTTATTATATAGAACTGTATCGTAACAGCTTGATGTTAATTTATGGAAAATAATAACGTATTCTGTTTTAAAAACATCTTTGTAACAAAAATGCATATTAAATCTATCGACGAATGAAGTTGAACTTAATTTCAACAAACATAATTATTCACCTCTTTTTTAACTTTTTGATTGTGTAATAATTCATTTCGCAAATATATATAGATTCAAAATAACCCCAGTAAGTTAATGCCACAAGTGAAACTCGCTTATCAGAAAGAGCTGTATAAAATCATTTCTTGATTGCTTTTTGTTCGAATCCTTTCAATTAGTTGAGCTAATTTGAGTGATTAAAGATATGTAAATTAGTTAAGTTTATTTGTAATTATGTCTAAATGGTATTTTGAAGTTAATCATTAATTTATATTACTAACTTTCATGGCAATTTGTATTTTGAGCCTTTGGGCATGATCCCGCCCCTCTCATCTGGAGACCTGTATCCGCCTCTGTATGAATTGACGTGATGTTGACGGACTGCTATCGGCATTGTCGATAACTATTGACGGATGCTGATGCTTTTTTGGTATCGAGTAAGGCAAATGTGATATTCTCTTGACAAGTATCGAAGTTTTATTTGTCAACGTCAGTACAATGTTTTAGTTGATGACAACTTAGCGAATCACCCTAATGAAAATCGTGGTAATGCCGGACTTGTGTCATATGATGCCGTTCAATTACATACATATATACATTGTACATATTTTTCGAGATTTCTATAAGCCATATTAGTACAAAGCGGTCGGGTAAGTTTACTGAAGAAACGTATTCATACCAGGAGAACAATTTTGCAGCCCGAACCTCGTTCCTAAATAGTGACCAAAAATAGTTTGTGCTGGTAAAAACGTAGTTCAGCGGAACAAATGGCTATTCCAAAATGTTTTAAAATTGTTCATCACATTACTTAGCCTACTACAGATGTTATTTAATTCAACAGGCTATCTAATCTTAGAACAGGGACTTAATACATAGAATAGTAACTGTGTGGTAATAATTCGTGGTTTGAAAATATTTCTTCTTGCTTCCGTCCTAAATTTAAGGACATGCTCTTAAGACCTATTACTGCACTGCGGAACTTTTGTATACAGACAAAAGTCAAATAAGGGTTTTCAAGATCCTGCCTAAGCTGTAATAGTACAATATGACAAGATACATTGGGGCAGTCTAATAGTTTGTAAACGTTTTTTCGGCCATGGAGCGGGTATGTATCATACAATTGAACTAGTATTGGATCGTTTCATGAACAAAGTTATTCACAATATCGTTGTGATCTTCTTCAATAGTTTTGGGCTTATAACGTTGCAGTATCGCCTTTGGACGTGCAGCGAAACTTTGGAAAACGGTGGCTCCACCAAGTGGCACGCCATTGCTTTTGTGCATATTATTAATAATTCCCAACGGATTACCCACCATATCCCGCCCGACCGGCGCGAGGGGCGCATCCGAATGACGCGCGGATTATTCTTTCGTGCCGAGTCTTTGAAAGGCTTTGGCTTGTTAATAGTCGAGATCTAAAACTGCTCAGCTACAGAGAAAACTTCATCAGCTAAGTAAAAAAGATTACACAATTAATAAATAATTAGTTGACAGCGAAGAGTTATTGTTAAGAATAAAGATAAGAATCAAAGGATATGAAAAAAAAAAATTGTTGCTATGTATTTAGGATAGAAAGAATTGACTTTTTTATGCTGCATAGTGAGCATTGTCAATATCTACAAGTCGCGAATGTGTGACAGAAGCATTCACAATAGATAACAGCTGTGATCACCTGATTTGCAGAGTTGCTTTCTTCGCAGAGTCGCAATTGGTAGTAGCAAAAGTTCATTTAATTCGTATTTAAAATTAATAAAAAGTTTGTTTTGCATTCGTACAATCATATATGTAAGTTTTTTTTTCGTTTAAAAGGTTATTTTATCATAAAAATAAACTAACAAATCACACCAATGACACAACATCTAATACATAGTGGCAATTTAGTCGATTCCGAGGCAAAATTCTTGCTATGATAAACCCATTCTGTGTCACAAAATCCGAAACTGGTTATAGACAAACTTATGATTTTATAAAACTAAGCTTATTGTCCATCTAATAATTCCAACTTATGATTGTTCTATTTAAATTTTTGCGAAGAATGAAAGAATCTGAAATGATGTTTTCCGTTTCTTTGTCGTTTATTCATTTTAAAATAATTTAATTCACAATATTCGAATTAATAGGCTTCAAAAATTGTTTTTGAACTGATTCTAAGCGATCCACGTAGACCTGGCAACGCGGGTTCCAAATTATAGAACCGTATTCAAGAATTGGTCCCACTAATGCAGTAAAGAGAGTTTTAGTTACATAAGGGTCGCTAAATTCTTTTGACCATCGTTTAACAAATGCTAGAACGCCTCCAGCTTTATTGACTGTTACGTTAATGTGGCAGTTGAAACTGAGTTTGTAATCCATAGTAACCCCGAGGTCAACAAAATCATACATTTGCTCAAGATTATAATTGTTAATTGTATAGGAAGCTGGCTGTGAAATTCCTCTCAAAAAACGCATGTATTTACATTTCTTTAGATTAAGCGGCATATAATTTAAATCGCACCAAGTAACTAGTGTATTTAGATCTGATTGAAGCTTATTGCTATCTTCGGATGATGCGAATGACAAGAAAAGCTTTACATCGTCGGCATACATTAACATTTTCGAAAATTTTATTACTGTAGAAATATCATTTATAAACAACAAGAACAGAATCGGGCCCAGATGGCATACCAAATCGGACCGCATGTGAAATAGTTTTGAAAAGGTCGGTCCCGAGTCCACTTCCCGGAAGAAAAATTATCCCATATTTCAACTTGGGCATAGCGCAGCCCACATACCAAATTTCAACCAAATCGGGTCACATATGAAATAGTTTTGAAGAGGTCGGTCCCGGGTCCACTTCCCGAAAGAAAAACCGCGACACAACCGAAGACAACTCTCTCCTTACTTAATCCTAAAGTCATTATATCCTCATTGTCTTCTTCTCACTTACACGCTTTAGTTTGTTTGTGTCGTATAAATATTTACGTATACCGGTCTGCTCTTCTAATTAATTATATAATCATAATCAGTGCAAACATATATTAAAAAGAGATCGAATTAACATCGCCAAGCTATAAGTTACAATAAATAGCCTAAAAATCCATTCTGCTTTCTTATACACGTCTAGCTTGTCAGATTATTATAGTTCTATAATATTTTAGTGAGCGTTTAGATATTTTAGTGCCGCTGAATTACTAAGCTTTCGTACATTTACATACATATGTACAACCGCTGTAAATTATGATGAAAGAGTTGTCAAGGCGAACAGCATGATTCGCTTATTAATATTCATGGAATGCTTCGAGTATTAAAGGACCTTGAATGTGTCGAGAAACAACTTGTAAATTGCTACCGGAAGTTCTAAGAAAATTTATGCCTATTCCATCCGACGAATACCGAAGTGCCTTCGTCAAATTTGAGAACACAAGTTAGAATTAGAGTGCATCGAGCGCTTATAGATCTCAAACAACAAGTTATTAGTAGCCTGGCCGCACTACAAACCAATCGGTTAACCACAACTAAGTGTTCTGTGTTCTCCTACAAATCCGCTTGTTGAGCCTCAAGCGGCAGCGATAGTTCCTATTGCAAAGTGGGAAACGCCATGAAAAAAGCAATTTCTAAGTGTTTACATTGTATAGAACAACAACAACAATAATACTTACATATATACCGTACACTAAAAAAACATCAAATACATACAACGTTTCATTGAAAGATATTTATACAATTCAATAATATTTTCATTGCGCTTATTTTCAAGTATGCGGGTAGGCAAAAACTAACGTCTCGCCGTTGTAGTGATGGTGCGGCGCACTAGGGTATTTGAACATATCATAGGTTGAGGGGGCGGTGGCAAATCGCACATACGCACATCCAAATGCATTTCACTACTACAAGCGTTTCATTTAAATACCCTGTAGTGAAATACAAAAGCATTCAAGAAAAGTACCAGTATACAACTAGAACCGATGACTATGACCGAACTAGCCCGAAAACAACTTGTGCGTGTAAAAGTGCAAAGCTAAGCAGACTGCTTAAATGTGTCGAGCTCAAAAAATCCGACTAAACATTTTTATTTTAATTTTGCTAGCAACAGAACTCGAGCCGATGACCCCGCCGACTGTGTGCATTTTAATCATTTTCGTGGGAACCTAATATATTTCGAACTAGGCTAGTACATTTCTGTCCGAAATCCGCCAACTGGCGTCTCCTGGAAGAGCGCTCCGATAAGAATACCAGTTGCTGATATGAAAAAAAAAAACAAATAACAATAACAGAGTCTAATTTTTTCTTAAACAAAGAAGTGAGTTTTTATTTTGTAATTTTAACCATAGCAATTGTAATCAATCCTCCTTTGAGGCTCATCGGGGATTGATCCTAGACTAATCGATTTTATTGCAGGGCATATATGTATGTATGTGTGCACGCGTATGTTTCTTGCGAGAATGAGCTGAAATGTGAAATCGAGTTGCATCTATTGTAGTAGAACGAAATGATAAATGAAACGAACTAAATCTAAGCGCAAAACAAAAAAAATTAAGTGAAATATTGTGAACGTGTATTGCGTAGATAACATTGCAAAATATATACAGGAAACCCCCGTGGGAAATCAATAACTTATGATCATCATGTCGACTTCAGTTACAGATCTACACCTTCTGAAAAATTACACTTTTTTTTAATCAAATTTAACGCTTTCTTATTTTGGGTTTCCTTAACAGTTTGGCAGCAACAAAGAATAACAATAACATTCTACTTTTAGGCTGTTCGGAGAGTTTTTGGGAACTCATTTGTATTAAGATTATTTTTGGTGAGGAAACTGTGGAGTTTTAATAGATTAGCACTTGTGCCATTTTATATATTCTTGGACATTGTAGGAGTTTTAAAAATATTATAATTGCACTAGCCTAAAACTGATATTTTCCCTTCATGGTGCATATGTATGTATGTATGTATGTATATAAGCATGCACATTCAAAACATACTCACGTATTGTCTATACGTTAAGGTTTTTGCCAATGCTTATAAAAATACAACAACATGCACATTGATAGATAAGCATAAGACTATTAGGAGGGGTGCATTACAAAACGCACTGAGAAAAATGGGGTTTTTACTTAAAAGTAAAGGGGTTTTCAACAAGGACTGGCACATTCACTATGTGCATCTAAGATTTTCGCAATCTGAAGACTTAACTATGCTAATAGAACGATTGTTTTCAACTTCTTAAACAATGGCTGCCTTTTAATAAGTTGGCCTGTGTATGATGTACCTTATAATTGGAATGAATTCAGGTATTTCAACTCACAAATAAATTAAGCTCAAAGTGTTTGTTTTAATAAGCACTCAATTTGGCAATAATAATTGCAAACTATAAACCCTCTACATTTTCACACACACTCAGCCACACACCTATGCACAAAAGTTGGGGGCAAACATGTCAGATGCAATTTAAATGTAACTAGTAGTAACCAGCAAATATATATACATATATCATCATTCGTTGTCGCTCTGATTTGATTTGCTTGAGCTTGGGGTGCGTGGATGTACCCATCAGGAATACTCGCATGATTCTCAGTTCAATTGCTTTGCACGTTTTTTTAGATTATAGCAAAATATTTCTAGGCGATTGGGCTTATGTAGCAATAAGGGAACTACCCCCTCTTATCGAGTTTGGATCAAAATTTTGAACCAAATATTTTTGACAAACGTACCTGATTATTTCGTCATAGATTTTCCATTTTTGTTTTGAGCCGATTCACTTTTTTTGGAAATTAAACTATACTTATTTATTTATAATATCGTATAAGAAGTTAAAAAATATCTGTGACCAACTTTTAGTCTCCCAATGACTACTAATTGTGCAGCCTACCGCTTCCAGCTGTTACATCGACACGTACATACATATGTATGTATGTATGTACATATTTTAATAGTTTTCGCTTAGTTTACATAATTCACATTATTGACCATTGCAAATTTGTAGGTAGCATTAAGCATAATTTTTAAAAATGTATCCCTTCAATAACTTTTGTCAACACTAAGCTTTACAAATTTATCCTTGTCGTTTTGAAAATTGATTTTGTCGGCTTCTCACTTAGTGGTGTTATAATGTTCTTTTAACTTTTCTTTATAGAATTTTAAATTTTTAAGAAAATTACATTTATTATAAATTAAATGAGTTTACATATTTTTAAAAATAACATGCACATACATACATACATAACTGACACAAAACGCTTGATAGTGGAAAGGTGAAACGTAAATCGTAGTACGAATAATACAGAAATAAAATTTAGTTTGGGAATGCCATCATTATTTATCTGATTGATAATATATTGCTTGAATATATCGATTTGAAATAGTAGTGCTGTTGGTCTATATCAATATATGGAACAAGGAAAAGTGGTTGGGTCGTTCCCCGCTAGACGCATAACACTACAAATTGGTAGAAAAAGTCGGCTTTAATCTCCTCGGAGGCATATTGCGCTACCTATTCTTTTTTCACGAACAGTCTTAACCCGCAGTTACTCGCGCGGGGTGAAATTTTCACCCCACTACTTTAATTTTTTGTCATATCTTTGTTAATACTTGCACCAGGACCATGAATGCTCTAACAGCTTAATTTTTTGGTGTCATTTATTTACCAGTGCACGCTGATCAGTATCACTCTTACCGTTGGGCTAAACGGATCGATCAAAATTTTGTTGGGGTGAATTTTTCAAAGAGTCAAACCAGTTTCTATACTAAAAATGTAAGGATTGTTCAAAGTTGAACTTATAAGTTTTGTTTTTTGCTTGTTTTATTAATAAATAATTTATGTTCATTGTATTTATTTCCTAAGAAAGGGAAATTTGTTTGTTGAAGTTAGTTCGTTTGAAGTCTTATTTTTTAAGTTCGTATATAAACTTTCTTTTTATTTATAAAATTATTCAATAAAAAAAGTTTCCTTATATAAAATAAATTATTAGTCGTTATATTTCCGACCTCATGTTACACGGTTGTGAATTTGTAGTTATTTACACTCCCAAGATATGATACATTTTAGCTTGGGGTGAAAAAATCACCCCGCGCGAGTAACCGCGTCCTAAAACAAGTGCGCGAGTAACGGCGGGCTAACGAATTCGTTTTTAATCCATTGACTTCTAGTTCTACAATTGGTTCTGATGTTCACGTTTCTGCTGGGTCATCTTGCTCTCAATGCACAGTTGATTCACTGCCGTCGTTTGCATCGCCATTTGTCGAATGTCGTGGCCATCACCGTCACTGCCACCAGGCGTTTGTTGTTCGTTTGTCTTTGTTGTTGCTAGCTGTTGTTGACGGCGTTGCTGAAAACGTTTTTGTTTTCACATTCGTATTCGACTTTTTAATGAGTCAATCCTTGAAATGTTTACTTCCTGATACGCATATGACTGAATGTGAATTTAACTATGATTGCTACTGCGACTGCGGCTATGTCTACTATATAGTATATATGTACAGTATAGTGCATACATACATACATATGTACATATCTATATGGACATAGTAAATACAGTGGATGCGACTCAAAATCCTAGTGTGTTTTTATTACAATATATTACCAATACTTCGACAGCTAAAACTCATTTGTATATAAATTTCTTCATTAAGTTTTTGGAAAATTGAAAAAACGAGCTGGAAATTTTGAAACTTTTGGGGCGAGTTTCAATTAACTAGGCAACTCACAAGGTAACCTACATATTCGTCATATATCGACTGCTGAGTGGAAGATCAACCTATTTAAAAATATACAATAACACCCCATTTCAAAATCGTTAGAAGAACGCTCCATCTCAAAATGATTTTCAAAAACGCCCTATCTTCATACATTTTCAGCTGAGAATGGGCCGTTTTTGAAGCGAGTTTTGAGATAGGTCATTCTTCAAACACATTCTGAAATTGGGCGTTTTTGAAAAAATTCTGAAATAGGGTGTTTTTTAAAAATATTTTGAAATAGGACGATCCTCCACTCAACAGTCGATATGCTATGAACAACCTATGTATGTACATACATATATCAAATGTGCTATTCTAAGTGTTATTTCAAAAGATGTCTATGACAGAAAAATCTACATTGATGAAGTCAAGACATAAATTTTAGTTGAAGAAGTTTTCGAAAAATATGAACACAACAAACACAAGTGTACTCGTTTGACTGGCACTCACTGTATGTACATAGACATAACAAACGTACTATGTATTGACTCTCTAATAATATTGCTTGAATATTGAACGCAATCATGCTTTCTGCTTGCGTTTTGCATTGATAGTTCTACTGAGGACAGGTACTACTCAAAGGGGGTAAAGTAAGGGGAAGTATTTAATGTATTAGACTGTTGAAGGTTGCGTACAACACTTATTGTTTTATTTGAAATTTACAGTTCATTTGATGAAGTTTCCTACACACTCTAAAAAATGGATTAAATTAGCTGAAATTGTTTAATAGTTTTATTTGTTTTAATTTTATTTGAGTTTAGTTAATCTTGAGAATGTTTATACATACATACATACATACATATGTATTTTTCTAGTGTCAATATTATCTATCTTCGTTTTTATTAAAGATGAGACGAACTATGAATATTATTTTAAAAGTTTTAGGCATAACTTCAACTATCACTGTTAGCTTAATACGTTTTTGTTTTTGTTGTTGTTTTTATTAAACAGACTAACAACGTTTTAGGCTAAACGACCTTGAGGTCGAGTTGCGTTTCGTTTAACTACAGTTGCGTATAAATATATTTACATAGATATATACAAACACGTTTTACGCTCAACGACTTAATTAAATAGAAATATTTAAGAATTCAGAATAATTATGTATTTTGTTATGGCGAATACTTAGTTAAAAATTCGTTTTAGTTCTTCGCAGGAATTAAAATTAATTACGGAATATATCACTACCCTACATATCTACATACGTATGCCTAATCGTTAGGTTTACTGAGCTGAAATTAGGTCAATATTTTACAGATTCGAATATCTTGGTGTGTGAAGCACGTGATTAAGACTTCCTGAACCGCATTCATCCTTAAGCCAGAATGTGTGTTATGTGAAAAGTGTTTAGATAAAGTGTGAAATTTTCTTTGAAGCTCAAACTTGCTAAATTACACTAACTGTGTTTAAGTTAAAGGTCTTCAGCATATACATATGTACATGTACTTGAAAACAAGGTCACTGAAAGTTCAAAGCCGCATATCGCACTTTTGCAAAGTTACGTAACTTGCTTTGTGTCCGTCATCAAGATCCATTCATTTGTGCTTTAGAATACTAAATTTTTGGATTGAAAATTTATTCAAAAGAGTCAAACTTGATAGAAACGTTCTGCATAAACCAATTAAGTATTTGTCTTAAAATTAATCAACTTGTAGTTGCAAAATAGCTTTATGATTTTGCACAAGTGCGATACATCGTTTTGTACTTTCATCAAAGATAGGTATGCATATATGTACATACATACATACATACTTATACAAGAAAATATATAACGCAAATATTTGTATATGGTCAATTATCAACGAAATGTTACTACTGCAATCTGAATAGAACAAAGAAAATGTTAACAAAAATGCTTCGCTTTTCTTTCACTAAAATTCTTCTATAACTTGTCACTATATACCAATATGTATGTATGTACATTCAACATTGCAAAATATGTCAGTTAGGACAGGCGAATTTACATTTATGTGGCTACGTTAGACTAGGCCAAACATTATTTTTTTTTATTATATTGATATCACTTCCCAGTTTTATAAAAATAATGTAAAAGTTTCAGACATAGATATTAACAGGTTCCATGAACCGTGTCTTATACGATCGTGTATCATATATGATACATGATTCACAAAGTGTGTACGTACTTGGATCACATTTGAACACGTTGTTTCCTTGTTTTTTTCGAAATTTGCTTTTTAATAAAATTTAAAAGATCATACTTGCAAATATTGTTCTACCATAATATACATACCTATATTCTTCATTTTGATGAGCCATTCCCATCGTATGAGGCCCGTTGCCTTTTAATAAACCTGAAATCGCTTAAGTCAAGGCGCATAATTCAGTCTCTTATGTTTGTTTATGACATCATTTCTGGCTTGATAAATTGTCCTAACCTTGTTGTGCAAATTGCTTTTAATATACCCCAAAGGGTCCTTCGTTTTCAACTTCCATTTTATGTTAGAACGCTTAGAGCTAGCTATTTTTTGTACGCACCCATTACGAGGGCGCTTATTGAATTCAATCGAATTTACACAAGTCTTGATCTAGATTTTGATCAGTCTAGATCCATATTTTTGGCTAAATTGCAATCACATTATTTTTAAGTGTTATTAGTTTATCTTTAAGAAAATTTGTATTACTAGTCTGTAAGGTTTTTGTAACCATTGACTGAATAAATAAATGAAATGAAATGAAAATATAATTGCTCGTGAAACGGTTCCTCTACACTTTAATATGGTGATGTGGAACCTGTTAGTTTCTAGGGGCTATAATTGCTGGTATAAATTTGTTGGGAATAATCTCATGCTAAAAGCTAAGCTGAGTATAGTTTGGTAGGAAAAATAAAAATAAAGAAATATAGGTATACATACATATGTACATATATGAAGACCTCACTTTATAATATACGAAGCTCATTTGTCTTGTCGTTCTCCACTTAGCTAAACATAATTAAAACAAACAAGTAAGGAAGTCTAAGTTCGGGTGAACCGAACATTAAATACCCAGCGTTAGTTTTCAGAAAAAGGGGGCGTGGTTATCATCCGATTTCCCCCATTTTAAACACCAACCTGCCTTGGCCAGAAAGTAACCTGTATGCAAAATTTCATGCAAACATGCCTTAATCAATTCCTCTTTTCGGTATAAATGCAGAATAGCTCCAACTCCCAAATTAAAAAAAAAATGGTGAGGATTGGTAGATATCATTGAGATGAGTATAAATATATAAATTTTTTTTGGTGCAAACAACAACAACAAGAGTTATTAAGGGTCAAAGTTTATTTAAAGCCTGTGGTAGTAGTGGTCCAAAAGGGGAAAGTGGGATATCAAAAGACGCGTATTGACGAGTAGATTAAGAATCCGAAAGCGGAAATGAAAAATTTTATTTCTCTGAAGAGATATTTGCAATCAAAGTTGCTAGTTTTCATGTGGTTGTTGTAATATTATTAGGCTGTACATGAAAACGCGCGATTCTTCTCTCGAATAAGCCCTTTTACGCAGAACGGGGCACATCTCACTTAGTGCCCTTTTTACACACAACTTCAGAAAGGTGTTCTGCACAAAAATACCATGGATCCCGCCCATAGAGTCGGGCAACCACCCGGAGTTGGAATGGCGTAGCCCAGGGTTATTTTTTGAAGCGCGGCCGAAGGCCGCCTACGCGGAAAGGTGTTCTGCACATAAAAAACATGGATCGGGCCCCTAAATCATTATTTGACTCGAAGGCTGCCTATGCAGAAGGACTTTGAATGGTGTATACCAGTTTTCGCACATACGCGGTTTCGTACCGGTTTTGATTGAACTAAGGATATTATATAGTATTTAAAATGAAACCTTAAATTATTTCCCGTGTTACTAAATTATCTTTACACATAGTTAATATAGCAACTAAATTAAAAAAAAATTAAGTTTTTTAAAAATTAGAGACATTTTTAAGAAAATTTTATTATTTTAGGAAATTCTTTGCAGTTACATATTTAAGACATATATCAAATAAAAGGTATTGTAATTACCTAACGACGCCAATATTTTGGCAATCGGATTAGTACTTTAGGAGGAATTTAGATACAAAAAAGTTAGTTTTATGAACTTTGACCTTGAATAACTTTTGTTGTTGTTGTTTGCACCAAAAAAGAAATACACCGTTATGTTCGTTATAAAAATACCTATCGATCCCAATATTTTTTTTTTTTTTTAGAGAGTTGGAGCTATTCTGCATTTGTTCCCTCTTTTCAACCTAAGAACTTTCATACCTGGAACTCTATATCTAACTCGATTATTTTGCGCCGTTACGTAGTACCGTTATGTGGACAAAATTATAATAGCCTTGTATTAGTACTAGTACGCTGGGTATAAAAAGTGGCCCAGTAGGATTATATTTTTTACGGAATAAATGAATGAAAATGATTTAATTAGTAATCATAAATGCCAACTAAAACTTTGAAATCACAGGAAATTAAAAATTAATGGCTCCCTAAAAGATACAAGGCTAACGCTTTCGAAATTTATTAGACAGTTATCCACCCACGATTATAACTTTCCTAGATATATTTCTTCCGTTTTTATTATGCCCATTGAAAATGGGCGAAATCGGATGATAACCACGCCCCCTTTTGCGATAACGAAAATCACATAAATTGACATAACTTGCGTAAAAACTGAGATATTTGCATGGAATTTGGTGTATTGGTTAATTTCTGGCCAAGGTGTTGAAAATTATCGCAATCGAATTATAACCATGCCCCCTTTTTCGATATCGAAAATCACATAAATTGACATAACTTGCGTAAAAACTGAGATATTTGCATGGAATTTGGTGTATTGGTTAATTTCTGGCCAAGGTGTTGAAAATTATCGCAATTGAATTATAACCACGCCCCCTTTTTCGATATCGAAAATTTTGAAAATTATATAAATTAACATAGCTTGAGTAAAAATGTAGATCTTTGCATGAAATTTGTTATACAGGTTACTTTTTGGCCAAGGTAGGTTGCTATTGAAAATGGACGAAATCGGATGATAACCCCGCTTCCTGTTTCGATATTGAAAATTTCGAAAATCACATAAATTAACATAAGTTGATTAAAACTTGAGATATTCACATGAAATTTGGTACACAGGTTACCTTCTGGCCAAGGCAGGTTGGTGTTTAATATGGGCGAAATCGGATGATAACCACGCCCCCTTTTTCTGAAAACTAACGCTCACCCGAACTTAGACTTTTTACTTGTTTTAAATTCGAATTTATTATAGTAATTACATGTTCGCATATTAAAGGTGCATCCATTCATGCATACGTACATACATCTGCGTTATTGCAAACCGAATTGTCAAAATAAATGTATAAAGTTTTGAGCTTGATTTGAGTTGAATGACCTATTCGGGTTGGTGGCGGTCATTTTGTTTCTGCTCACATCCCTTGCTTCTCCATCTTTCGTTGATGCTTGGTAAGTGAATGCACGTTGCAGTGGCAATGACAGTGGCACTGGCATTGTAGTATCAGCGTCAGGTGCCACCTTCCAAAAATTGCACAATAACAACTAAAAAATACACGATTTTAAACTGCCGGTTTTTTGTTGATACATGTTTATTTAAATTATAAGTATAATTGTGGATGTATATAAATACATACATATATACACACATATGTACATGATATGCAGGTACTTGTAGGTAGAAATAGCACGACATCAAAACCAACAGCAATGTCCGCCTAGTGTGTGTATGAAAGAAACTTTTTTGGAAAGTTTTATGGACCTCTGCGTTTTGGCGACGGCGAGTACCGAAGGAGATTTATCGACGATCTTTACTAGTTTTGTGCAATCGTCGACATATTTTATCGATGTTAACCTAGCGGCTTCGGTGGATAGGCCATATTGTGCTCAGGCCCAGAAGATATTCCTATGGCCACCCGCCACCATCAGTCCGATTGAAGGCCCAAGTGGAGATTGTCTTGCGATCCCGTATCGTTTCCTGGCAATACGTTTTAACACTTCGTTTCGTAACCGTTAATAAGCGAAATTAATTATTTTGATAAATGACTACGCGGTAAAAAATTAAGCATTTCCACAGAAACGATAAACGGTAAGAGATAATATTAACGTTACGTTGCACTTGATATAAACACATACATTCCAGGACTATTTTATATTGCTACATTCTAGTTAGCCTGCTCATTACATTTTTCAGCGGTTAATCATTTGGTTTGTATGCCAGTCGATTTAATTCTTAATTGTAAAACTTAGCTCTTTGTCTCCGTTTGTGGATGTTGCTTTTTGTTCACTACTGCAACTAATACTGACATACATATGTCCCTGCAAAAAATCGTAGTATTGATCTATAAAGAGAGTGATCCGCCACCAATACTTTTATGGTACAGTTGGGATAAGACGATTTGAATTTGTGTAGTCTACTTATACATATGTGTTGAAAATAATTTTGTCCCACCCTACCCGTAGTGGAACAAAGAGAACCTGTGTCTTTAGGCTTGTAAGAGCACAATTAGTCTCTTCATAGGACATGCTCAAACAAAACGGACTACTTCAACCCACCATGCCGGCTGGTCGCACGGTCCCTTGCGACTTTTCCGGGATTCTTCCTAGACTAAACGAACTTTTTGCAGCGGTATGTAACAAAAATACGTAGGTACATGTGATCATATGTGCCTTGTAGTGAAGTGCCGAACTAGTCATATCAGTATACCGAGCTTGATTGAATAGAACACAAATTGTACCAGTAAAACTTCAACATTTTCTTGACTGCTAGAAAGATCACAGTGCGAAAAATTTTAGTATCGTTTTTATTCTAATTTTGTTGCTTAAAACACTAAGGCCCGGTTTCACCAGCTCGACTTAACTTAGTTAAGTCACGATTTTCACTTTTTCAGTTTCACCATCTAACTTAACTAAGTCACAACTTAGTCAGCCTGCCAGCTGACTTATCCTCGACTCAGTCAGTGTTGCTGGCATTCGAAACCCATACGTCAGAAATGTTCCTAATTTGCTTTGTGCACCATCCCAGTTGGAAACTTTGCCATGCCTAACTTTAACGAGGTAAGCGTAGATGCACGTTAACGCTTGTTTTGAAGCATGCAATCATTACGAACCCATCGTTTTCAATTAAGCGCTACTTTACCACCTTCCAATCAAAGGTATATGCGGTCTGCGATCTATATATTCCTTGGTGCATTTCTATACATTACCATTTCTCAATGGGTACCTACTGGTATCAAAAATACTACTATGTATAAAACAGCTGACCGGGTTGTTGTGGTCAAAACTATTTAAGTTACTAAGTTGGTGAAACCCAAAATAAAGGTAGTCGCGAATCTGTGCTAACTTAAGTCGCGACTTAGTTTTAGTCTTAGTCACACTGGTGAAACCAGGCCTACATAAGTCTCAAACCAGCGAATCGAGTAGTTATCGTTCGATTATTTGAATAAAAATAGTTGAATCTATTTTAAACTACACCTTTTCCAAGAGTACTTCAGAAACAGTAAAATGTACTTCAGAATAGTCAATTGTACTTCAGAAATGGTAAAATGAATTTCAGAATAGTCAATTGCACTTCAGAAATTGTAAAATTTATTTCAGAATAGTTAATTGTACTTCAAAAATTTTAAAATGAATTTCAAGGTCAATTGTACTTCCGAAATTGTGAAATGTATTTCAGAAGCTGTAAATTGTACTTCAGAAACTGTAAATTGTACTTCAGAAGCTGTAAAATGTTCTTTAAAATAGGCAATTTACTGCCCGACTGGCTTAATGAGCAGTGAAACATTCTAGGATCTTAAGGAAGGTAAGATAGGTACTGAGGGGTGAGAGGCCTCATATTGGTTGATCAACCATAGTACAATTTTCGATCTCTGAAGTACATTTTACCAATTCTGAAGTACAATTTACGGCTTCTGAGGTACAATTGACATTTCTGGAGAACATTTTACCATTTCTGAAGTACAATTGAATATTCTGAAGTACATTTTACGGTTTCTGAAAATAATTTTACGCATTCTGAAGTACACTTGGAAGAGGTGTAGTTTAAGATTAGTATATTTCTGTCCGAAATCTAACAATTTACAGTGTGGAAAAATGCAGCTCGCTGATAATAGTCTATTTCTAACATCAGTTATTTGGGGCCGATGTGCTACTACATATTTTTGAAGTAGTTTGCACCTAGTTGGTTTGACTGCAGGGTATGTATGCTTGTTTGCATACGCATATACATATGTAATATACAAATAATAATATCAAAGCTTGTTTTTAGCCGTGACAGTGTGGGAAGGTCATCGCATTGCATACGGCTTATATGGGTATAAATACATATGTATGTGTCGTACATATTAAAATATATGCGCTTGAATGTACATATGTATGTATATACATGCATTAGGATGTCTTACCAAAAGCTTTACCTTATTTTGAGAGCAATTACCTATACAACTCAATATTAAGAGTTGCTGCCGGGATATATTACTTTATGTTACAAGTATTCAGTATGGGAAGTATTGCAATTGGACAAATTATATTAAAAATGGATCGTTTGAATTTCTCATTATATTTGAGGCAGTCTAATGCATGTACATATATTTAGAAATTATTCAATTTGTAAAATTCTCTCACTGTACCGTATATCACAATGCTTAAACCATGACAAGCATTTTTCTATCCGTTCCCGGCAGGTATGTGTGTATTCGAAGTAGTACAGGGGTGAAGATCTTATGCCGCAATTTTGGATTTTCGTTGATTGATGCATGAATGGATTTGATGTTAGCAAAAAAATACATTCTGGTTATTGTTAATTTACTCTGGTCAAAATTTCAGTCGATGTCTCGGAAACTGGCCGAGCCCATTCGATTCCAATTATCATTTTTAGATGGAAAACAGCCAAATTGGAATCTTGGAACAGACTTATAAGGAAAGCTGGTTTCAGAGGGGTCGACTTTGAGGGTTACCTGTAATTTGGTACTTGGAAGAGTATCTAATCGAAACTAGGAACCGTGACACTAGCGTGCATTAGGCATGGGACTATTCGAATAAATAAAACTTTTATTCGGCGGGTACAAACAATTCGAATAGTATTTATTCGAATTTTTTATTCGTTTATTCGAATAGTGTTTATTCGAATATTATTCGAAAAAAATCCCACTCCTAGCGTGCATAGAAACGATAGTGAAAACAAAAAATGGGCAATAAAGAATAAATGAAAATGCGAACGAAACTAAATGTAACAAGTTCTTAGGTTCACTATTAATTATTGTTAACAAGTAGGTATGTGTGCGAAATTTGTGGTATTTTCCCTGCAAAAACAGTGCTGGTAAAATGATGCGTTAATTTACGCGGAGCCATACGGACAGTTTCCCTATTTTTCCCATCACAATTGTTAAGACATCGGTAGACTTTGTGACCGTTTTTATTCTCACGTTCATGTCTGTGTGTTACGGCCAGCACAACCGTAATTTTACAGTTCAAAAAAATAATTGTTAATGTATTTTTTATTGACTAGTGACTTGAGTTTTCAGCTTTTTGTTAACGGGACTTAAGCTGCTTTAACATATTCTTACAGGTGTACTCTTATAAACAAATATGTTTGCACATATGTATGTATGCTCTTTACAATATATGGCGCTCTTTTTTCAATAAGTACACCACTTTATTTATACCGGCAGCTTATTTATACGAAACAGTTTACATTCATTTGTGCTTAAACTTAGTCTCGCACACATACATTTAAGTATATATGTATACTTATGTATGTATATGTATGTATAAGAATATAAACTTTTGCAAAAGCTAAACTATACATGAGAAGAAGCTTTTTCGCGAAAATATTTTTCGCGCGTATTCTAGTTACATTCGTTGATTCTTACATGCTTTCAGTTAGTTTGCTGCATTTGTAGACACATACCGACATTAGAATACCCTACGGCAAAACATTCTGAGTTGCTACAAACAACCCTTGTAATTACTAGTTTAAAGGATTAAAATATACTAGATTTTGGCACTTAATTCTTCATAAGAACACAAATTATACATAGTTCGCTGCTTTGGTTAGTGAACATTTGAAAGTAATCATTAATAACCGTTTTCTTTCAAATATCCTAGTGTGTCTTTTTTGTGTACGTCTTTTAACACTGAAACCATGTAGGAGCCCTCCTTCAATGGCTCGTTCCATATATCGGAAGGCTTCTCTGAGGTGTTTGTATGTCTGAATCAGATTGACCTATTTGACTCATTAGTGTGTTCCGTAAATTGCCACAATCTTTACATTCTGGTGCCTTGTACTCCTTCTGGAACCCAAGAAATCATTGTTGTTACTTTTGCAACTCTGTTTGGTTTCTAAATGATCGTGAGCAATTATAAAACTGTAAAATATGTAGTAATCATCTAGCATAACCGCATTTTATTAGCCCTCTCTTCTTACACAATAATGTTATAGAATTAATCAAATGTTCCAGATTTTTTTTGATATGTTTTTTGACAAGTGACGAAACGAAATTAAATTTTTTTTCGTTTATTGATAAAATTACCGTTAATTTTAACTTCGATATTTTGTTAGTCAGCTGATATTTACAATTTTAAAATTGGGAGAGACTTTGTCTATTTGGAAACCAGCTTTCACACCGAAAACAAGGTCAGTAAAAAGCTTCATCTAGAAAAACTCTTCCCAACTAGGTCATGTTATGGAATGACCAAAGAAGCCACAGACTGAGTTGAAAAAATCAGGTGTAGGATGACTTGAACACCCTTAGTGTTTCCAATTGGTGACAGTGATAGATTAAATTTCGTCGAAATTTTTGCGAATATTTCACATATTTTTTAAATATAATTTAAAATCTATGTATTAGAACGTGGGAAACTTTCTTAAAGAAAATTAGCTAAAATAAATTTATTGTAGTCAAAAATTGTGAGAGCTGTCAAACAGGGGTGTATACTTATTTATGTGAGTGACTGTAGTATATCTTTCAACGAAATAGGTAAGAACGTCAAATTCCACACAATTTGTACTCATTGTGAACTAAGTCGAAACGTGAAAATCGCCTTTCGTGATCGTGAAAGATTAGAAGCCTTCGGCACACCCGAAAACAACGCTATCTTCACTCATTATTGAGATGGACTTTAATTCTTTGACCACGGTACTTTTGACCAAGTCGTTGAGCTTGGCTACTTTTTCATTGGGATCGAACTTGAGTAGATATGAGATATTTCAATGACTTCAACCAAATTACTGAAAAAAATAACTTTTAAAACAAGAATTTAAAATTTTCGAATCACGAAATGAAGTATGATGGTCACTTAGATACCTTAGTCTTAATCCCTTTATTCAAACATTAATTGCGTGAGAATTCATTACTAAAAATAATATGAATATTATTCGCCAGTAAACAGTTTTACAACAGTTCTCTAAATCAATATATCTTTCAAATAACCTTGCTTGTAATTATTTGGCTCAAAAGAAGCAATAACGTTAGCTAAATAATTTTTTTTTTGTTTAAGCGACATAGATAAGCTATGATTATACATATATTTTGTTTATTTGATTTGCATTGTATGCTATTGTAATTCGTAATAAGCTTATGAAATGTTCCGAAGATATAGTTTATGTTTTGTAATACCAAATCGGGGCTTTTCACAGCGAAAATGACAGGGTCAATCCAGCGTTCAACCTCAGAGCCACAGATGCTCACCCTCAATTAATATACATATGTATATCGTCAGTATCACGGCAAAGCCGCGTAACGCATAAATACAAAGCCGCATAAGTGATATTATCTATAGTTTGACTGTTTTTAAAGTTCAAATTCCTCATTTTTAATACGAATATCGACATGATGGATAAAGTTCCCATCAAGATCGATTCTTTGAATTACACAGCCCCACAGAAAAAAAAAGTGGTATTTTCTCGGAAGGAGACAGGTCGATCCAGATGGATTTTGGGTAGCTGAACACGAATCCGTAGTCAGAACTCAAAAGTTGGCTCTTGTTTAAGATTCGAAAAGCGCGAATTAGCTTAGAAATCACATTCCTATACGGGCGTTCAAAATTTGTTCATACGTTTGTTTTTAATTTTTGAAAGTTAAATGCATCTAATATTTTTAAAGTTTATATTTCAGCTTAAGATAGCTGTTTAAATTAATATTCAATGCAATGAGACTGAACAGTCGTAATAACAAACAAAATTTAAACAGTACATATATGGAATTGATAAGGTCTTACGTCGTTGTAGAGCGAATGAACCGCAAGGCTCAATTATATGAAAGATTTCGAGTGTTTTCTGACACTTTTTGTTGTAGGCGTAAAGAGAATTGTGAGAAAATGAACGTTGGAGAGCAGATGAGCGACAACGTTCAATTATTTGAATGTTTTCAAACATTTTCTGAGGTTCTTTTTTTATTTTACCTAACAGAAGATAAAGATCGCATTTTTCATGGACGTTTATCAATAGTCTGTAGAAAATAAACATAGCACATTTCATATATTCCGAATTGTGTCAATAAAACTTCATAAACCTTATTTATGACCCAAAAGAAATAAAAAACGACCCCAAATAAGCTTCAGAAAAACACCAATAAAAGGCTCCGAAAACCTTCTGAATGGATGACTAAAAGAAAAAAACCTTATTTTTTATTATTTATGACCCCAAATAAGCTTCAGAAAAACACCAATTAAAGGGCTCCGAAAGGAGTCTGAAAAGGCTCCAAAAACCCTCAGAGTGGAGCAATAAAAGGCTCCGAAAAATGTTCAGAAAAGCACCAAAAAGAGTCATAAAACGCTTCAAATTCATCGAAATCAGACTCATTTCGGACTCTTTTTTATGACTCCGTTGGAGTGCCCGAGTAGAGCGACTTTTCGCTCCATTTGGTCTCCGAAAGAAGCTCATTTTGGAGAGTAAATCTCTGAGAAATGAGCGTTTTATGGCTCCGAAAGGAGTCTTTTTTTGCACTTTTAGTTAGCTGCGATATCACCAATTCTCTATCAAATACAGAAAAATGTGTACAACCAAAAAAATTTTCTTTGCTATAGTTTCAGGTATCAGAGTATGCAGTTTCAGAAAAGTTAAAGAACATTTAAATGATGTATGGGTCTAGCTATCTATTTTAGCAAATATGTTTATCTTAGTGAAAAATGTATGCGAATGCAAATCTAAATTAAACCCCCTCACCCCCCCCCCAAGGCTAATTCCTGCTCACGGCCCTGCCCAATACCGACAGAAAAACTAAATTTACACCTGTCTTTTTCAAATGTACAGCATATTTTGCGTCCGTATGCTTTAAAAAAATCACATATTTTAATTTTAAATTATACTTCAACTAGTAAATTTTAGAAGTAATTTTTGTATCAGTATGAATGATTATGCTACTTACCAAATATGTATGTATATGAAATTCGTTAGAACTTTTATTCAGTTTAAGCTATTATAGGAAGTTTTTAGAGGACGAGGCTGAACTTTTATTTTTTAAATAATCGAGAGTAGTTCATATCAATTGGAATAATATTTTAAAACATGAAAGACGAAATAAATAGCTGTCGATAGGAATCGAACTAACTTTCCTAAATACAACTTCGTTACCTACCGCTATATTACTAATTCAATATTTTATGTCTTATAAAATAACCGTTATCGGGCGTGATATGGTTGGATGCGATTTACCCAGATTAGGATTGATATAGCAATGTTAAATAACAAATGAAACATACATAACGTGAATTTATTATACACCAGTTTAATTTCTACTCAGCTTCTTTTTCTCTAGGGTAAAGGCACATGAGTACCTATGTGCACATTTATAGCTATCGAAAGAGCGTTTAGCATTATTAGATTTACTAAGAACAATTAAAAGTTTAAAAATTTAATGATTATATGATAGTTACATGCGTGCACTCGGAGAATAGAAAATAAAAATCAAACAAAAACAGCAAAATAAGGAAACTGACTGAACTTAAGTAGCTTTTAAAGTTCTTCCTTATAGAGCTAAGCATGGCAGAATAAACAAATACATGCATGCATAATATGCCGACGTAGGTGATGATGCGTATATACGCGCCTGTACATTAGATTGATTCACATTCATGCGGCCTTTTACCACATAACATTAGAATGAATTTCGCACAGCCTTTAATAATTTGTTTTTATACCTATTACAAGTTGCGAGTTTTATTAAACTTCTTTTAATAAGTTATGTAAAAAATTATCGAATCAAATATTTTTAATTACTTTAGGAATGGTTGCCTTGTAACAGTTAAAGTCCAAAAAGGGGCCGTTCAAGTATTTCGTAAGCAGATTTATTACAATTATTTACCACCCCATCCAACTTGTCATCGAAAATAAGCAAAGCGGTTACCCCCTCCCCCCATGCTTACGTAAAAATTTTTCAATTAATGTGTTGTTTTTTATATTATAATTATCAATTTTAAAATAACAAAATAAATTTAGTAAAAGGAACACGGTATGCGTTTCGTTTTCAAGCAAAAACAATGTGAGGGTTGCCATTCGTGTAAAAAAGTAAATAACTACTTATGACGTAATCATCATCTAGACTCCCTCACCCCATGTCATCGAGAATAAGCAAAACCAAAACCCCCCGCCCACCAACAGTGCTTACGTAATACTTGAACGGCCCCAAAGGAATAACATCTACTCTGAGAACGAAGTAGTCCCAGGCCAAAGTACATACACATAGGTTATTTTTATGGGATTGCCACCTGTCTGAATTTTTTTAAATGAAGTATATAGCAATATGTGTATCAAATGAAAGTTATTTTCCTCCTTATTAAAAAAAGACATGCCTAAGGAGATTTACTATTTAGTGTTGCAACCTAAGCTTATCATATAACTTTAGACAACCTATTCAGAATATCTCGACAACGAGATGATGTATGTAGATATCGTATCTCATTCTACAAAATTCTTGTTAGGTGCTGCAACATAGTTTATGTTTACAGGGCTGCCACCTATCTGTTCCTTAAAATAAAGCGAAATATACAAATAGGGGTATTAAATGAAAGGTATTTTCCTCTGTAATAAAAAATACAATTATGTCTTAAAAGTATTGTTGTATGTGATGCTTACGTGCGTATCCCATATTGTTCTAGATACATTTTTGAATATATCTTTATCGGCTTATTTTCCGTAATAAATATGCACATTTATTGAAAAATTATATTTTAGTTAAATAGGAATTACCGTAAGTGATTTTGATTTATAGCTGTTACAAATTGTTGAAAAACTATCTAACAGACCTCTACAATTACCCCAGAATAAGTCACTTTATCGTGAATAAGGTCCTTTTAACCGTATTGTGAGAAAGACCTAAGCCCACTGTCAATGAAGAGGTAGGCCTTTCCCGAAATTGATTTGAACAGGCACAAAGCATAGTTTATATAAATAAATTCTTAAATTTTAACATGGTTTTCTAACTTTGCATCCTTTCTTCTTTACAGTCTTAAATGAACTCACGCTCCAATGCTGGGTTATATAAACTTCTATAAATGCGTCCCCGAAGAACTACGGTGGGATTTGTGGATGTTAATGGCAAGACTTTACATATTCATGGAATTCGATGCAAAATAAAAAGGCCAATGTAGCAGTGATACAAATTGAAAGAAAACAACAACTTAATTTTAAAAACTGTTTAAAATATATATTATAATAACAACAAGGTGTACATCAGACAATATAGAAGATAGCACCAAAAATAAATCATGTTACTGTGTGCTTTCGCGGTGTAGCGTGTTATGAGAAATGTACAGGCGGTTAAGAGCAGATTGCATATTGAAACTTAAAAAAACATAAATGATGTAAAGAAAGCACACAAGATAAAACATAATAAAACTGAAATATTTTCAAAGTAACAATAATATGATAAACAACAGCTTAAGAACAAAAATCAAAAGCTACATCTAAACGACTGATTAACTGATAA
Source organism: Sphenella marginata (assembly GCA_951509765.1). Taxonomy (NCBI): domain Eukaryota; kingdom Metazoa; phylum Arthropoda; class Insecta; order Diptera; family Tephritidae; genus Sphenella; species Sphenella marginata. Next base: position 30,951,769 of record OX608082.1, on the reverse strand, counting down.
TAATCAAACAGCATTGTAAACCAATATTATTAACATATCGTTTAAAGACTATTAAAACATAAATCTTATCCAACACTGCCTTGTTGTGAGTAAACAATAAAAATACGGAAAACCTTCAACACCTTCAATTCAACAAAAGGTTAGTAAATTCTATGTTTTGAAGACGTTTTACGTTTTTTAATTTAATGTGGTGTAGAGATCCATATATATTTACATTCATATATGTAGATACAAACCTATGTATATTCTAAAACGGATGGCTAACATACAATTTGTTAAGTTTAATCGATAAATGCCTAATCAAAATTGATTTTTAATAATGCATAGGCATATTCTAGCTACCTACACTTATTTATGTATGTATGCACAGATGTATGCTCCCTGCAGTCAAAGAAACTAGTTGGAATACAATCTTAACTTGTCTTTTTCCCATAGGCAACTGACGAGATGTAAATTGTTAGATATCGGGAAAAAATATATCCGACTCAAATTAGTGCAACATAGACCAAATGGGTTAATTTTAGTGGTAACTGTTTATTGGCAATAATTTTATTAAATCCGGGGGAAGTAGAGGCGCTCTGGCCCTGGCAACATAACATTTAATGACTGGGATTTTTGCTTTTCGGGGAACTTCAGTATTCTGCATAAAGGTTAATTGTTGTTGCTACATATTTCATCTTTTTCGGGCTGGGTTTGAGATGATTTAGAAAATGATCGTTGTAGGCTACTATATTTTCGGACTAGTTCGTTTTACACTACGTGCTCGCATATCTGTTCTGTCTGTTCTTAAGCTCGCCTTTGCGTCAGGGCTTTTTTCAGTTTGCTTTTGTGTACATATGTACATACATATATACTATGTAGGGTAACTGCACTAGTATCCGGACACTTAGCGTTTTTCTCATCTTTGACTTCCACTCAATTTCTCACTATATACGCTGCCGCGAAAAGTTAAATTGTTTATAAAAATATAGACATTTCTAAATAATATGACGCATGTATAATTTAAATTTATAACGTTCTTAGTATTATTAAATTAAAAATCTAAAAAAGTTCGATTTGTTCTAGTTTCCGGACAGTCAAATTTAGTTTCCGGACACTTTTGTTTTAGTATCCGGACACCCGAGATTTGTATGTAGACTGTATTTTTGAAACATAAATATCCTTTTGTAATCCATATAAAATATAATAAACTCTCATTTAGTAGCATTAAGATGGTAATTCATAGTTTTCGGCTACTTTCCAGTATTCAGACAGCCCGTCCGGATACTGAAAATCATAGCAAATTTTGGGTTTTAGTATTCGGACGATAATAATTTGTGCCGAAAATTAAAAAAAAATAATTTTTTTATTTATAATATGAAAGTTTATTATATTTGGAACAGATATTACTAACTTTTTTGTAATATGTTAATAAATACTTGTTTGGCACTCATTTTCCTAAGCAGTTCCCACTATTTTTTTTTTACATAAACCTGTAATTTTGCCGGATGCTCAAACTTCTGTCTCTTAAATTACGTGTAACTTTTAAACTATACTTCTGATTCAACCCAAATTTTCCAAGGACACTCAGAAAACATGTATATTTCCATTAGTGTTGCTATTTGAGAATAATTTTTGGGGATTTGCCTATTAATCCCAAAACATTGACATAGTGTCCGGCCACTAGCGCTGTCCGGATACTGGTACAGTTACCCTACATATGTATGTATGTACATATGTAAATGCATATACAAGCTGTGTATACCATTCGAGGCTGCGCTATTGACTTAGGCATTGGGGTATTTCAAGTGCAAGCCATGGCCAAAACGCCGTTACATTTGGCATTGAATTTATTTCGATAGTGGTTTCGTTGGTTAGAATAAATAAAAAGAGATAAATATATCTCATAGTTTTTTAGAACTTTAATATAACATAGTTAGTATACCTGTACAGGGATGTGTGTGTAAGTATTCTGATATGACTTTGAAATCTACATACATATATGAATTTCGCCTTGATATTCTAATAGATATGCATATGTAAATAACCAATATGGCTCTAGTTATTTATGTTTGTCACATAACTACTTTTATTTGTACTGTTGTTTGGTTCTCTGCTGTGCTATCTATGTACTATATACATTAAGGCGCCTCACGCTCCATACAAAAAAATGGACACCCTGTTTCCATCGGAATTATAAACTTCAATGTATTCTAAGACCTTGCTCAAAATATTTCGAAAAAATATTAAGATTTACCGGAGCTCAGATGCTTTTTATTAAAAAATATTTTTTATACTCCTTTTATACATAAAAAATGATATTTTTAGAGTTTTTTTAACACGGTTTAGCTCCAGTAAATCTTAATTTGTTTTCGAAATATTTTGGGGGAGTCCTTAGAAAAGAGTGAATTTTGAAATTCCGGTGGAAACAATGCATCTTTTTTTGGCGAGGCACCTTAATGTACATACATACATATACAAACACATATGTATGTATGTATACATGTAAAGTACATACAGTGCACTCGCGAAAACTCGAACACACGATAACTCGAACATTCGGAAACTTGAACTTTTTTTTTCTCCATTGACTACTTTAAAACTCGAACAAAATGTAGCTACTCTAAAACTCGAACAATTATTTTCTTTTTTTCATGGAAAAACATGTTAGAAACTGTCGTTTTGCATGTGCTGTAACGGCCGATATTCAAATTTTTGTCGTTATGTGAGTCTTTTGTTTCATTCTAATAGCTGTATTCTGTAAGTCTGTCTCATCTCAAGTCACTAAATTTGAGATTTTTTATTAGAGACAATTTTTGTGACTTCCGCTGATTTCGGTATTCTGTAAGAGAAAATCACAAAAAGTTCACCATTGATGTGTGGTAAAAACAGATATGCATAAATCTGAAGTACAGCATTTGACAGCGCTCAAATAAATGGTGCAATAGCACAGGTAGTAAGTGTCTCGGGGTACAACGTGAGCGGTGCAGGTTCAAACCCAGGATCGGGGACAGTTTATTATTTTTGTTTTTTCTTTTTTGTATTCATTAATTATTATTTTTTTAAATATTTATAAATGATTTCAAACTTAAAAAAACAAATTTTTAACTTATTTAATTTTTAGCCCTATATTTTCTTGTTTGTGACCTGCCTACAACCAGCTGACAAATTAGTGACTCTTTTTTTGAGACTTGAGATGTGAGACGGCTTACTGAATACCAAATTGTCTCAAAATTGAAATTGACCACAAAATATCTCTATTAGTGACTAGAGACAGCTTACAGAATTTGCCTATAAGGCGCCGCACTGGCTTGGTTTCGTGCTAATTACGGAACTTTTCGTTTAAGTTGATCGATATTTGTCAGTGATACACGGGATTTTGCGCGGTTAGGATCAAATTTATTTGCGTGTTATAATGGGACGAAAACAAATGTTTTAAGTTTAGCAAAAAAGGCTGTATTGAATGCGGTAGAAAATAAGAAACATCAAACCAAAATCACTGCTTTTTTTCTAATACATAATTTGTAAACAACATTCATATTTGCTAGCATTTTTTATTAAATAAACTGGCAATGAACTACAAAACATCAAACCAGAGAATCTCTTTGATTAATAATACCATAAAATTGGACAGGATATAAAAACTGTTAAAAAGAATACATTTATCAATTAAAAATACATAACGTTCGAAAACTCGAACATTTCGATAACTCGGACAGGGCTGGTTTTCATTAGTTCGAGTTTTCGCGAGTGCACTGTACCTATAATGTATGTCTATACATATTTATGTAATGTTATGTATTCCTTTGCATAGAATACAAACATACGTTAAAAGGGAAATGTCGGGTTTCAACAACAATGCACTGGATTTTTCATTTTCCTACCGGTTCCAAGAGCGTATTTTCATTTTCTGTAGCTTTTCACGATCATTGCGTTTCGCGTGGGTATGTAAATACCGTTGTACATGATCGAACGCTTCTTTGGCTTAAATGGTGGGGCTCAGTGTGCAAAACCAGGTATCCATCATATTGAGAAGATCGTAAATACAACTGTTATATTATAATTCGTTATCATTTATGATATGTAAAGTGAAAATAGAGTCTGCATCTCTTATAAATTTGGGAGTTACTTACGCCGGAAGAAAGAAAAGCTAGTACTGGAAATTTTCTTAACAGCAAAGGACTAAAACGAGCACGCTTTAAAAAATTGTTTGAAATAATTTGGAATGTACTCTGTATTACCGACTCATTAGAAAAAGTTGTTTCACCCGGCACATTGAACAAACCTAATCGTTCATAACCAAGAAAATATGCATATATACATATGTATGTACTATATCAGTGACTACAATGTTTGCAGCCGCTGCCAAAACTTTATGACAAACAGTATTGGCAACCTTAGGGAACATCTAATGGTGTATTCTTCATATAGATAAACATTTAAGCAAAGTAGGTGCCCCCAAGATTCTTTTCCTATGTTGTTGTTGTTGTTGTTTTAACAACAAAATCACTCCCCGAAGGTTTTGGGGAGTGTTGTCGAAATAACAGTCCTTGGCCGGATATGAATCCGGTACGCTCCGGTACTCCCTTGCGGTACTGCCCGACTGTCGTGGGAGCGATTTTCATTCTTTTCTTATCTCCAGACCTAACGCCAGCCAAAAACTCTTTAAGATCGTATTTTTCAGAACCAGTAACAAAGGGCACATGTGATATTTGGGTTCTCTTAACCGTTAACTATTTACTTTAAGCTTAGAAAAAACTTTAGTTCCTGAAAGTTTTTTATGTCAATTACGGAAGGCATCTGCTGATACATTTTTTAAGGCACACTTTTTCAAACCACATTGATGTTACCTATGTATGTATGTATGTACATATCTTGTGACTTGAACCTGGAATCATCGGTATTGAATACCCTACAGAATTATTCTTAATAAAATTGTATGTGTATGCACCTAAACAAATTAGTGAAATCAGTAATTTTTAGTTTTGGGGCCAGGCACTACCGTTGATCGTAATTTTCGTAGTGGCGAAATCAATCAACCTATTCTGGTTGGAGATGTTTCTTTCCACCTCAACGCCAATGATAATACCGATTTGCTGCGAGCTTCTTTGTATATCGGCATAGCATGGCCTAGAAGAAGTTGGAATTGCAAATCGCATTCACTACACTATGCTTATACGTATTAATGTGAGTGGGTACATTTCGTAAAGCTTCGTTAATCTTCCGTCGATGCCGCAGTTGACGTCGCAAGAAGGGTGGTGCTTATCTTCTTCCGACACTTTCCTAATTCCGAACGGTACATGAGACAGGTGTGATGGGATATTTAAAAAGAAATACTTCTGTAATACTTAGAGTTAAGTTTTCTAATAAAAACTATCGCAATATAAATTAGTTGACATATTATGACGTTTCAATGCAATGGTTGACTCTATGTAATAAGGAAGCTCTAGGCCTTATGTAGATTTTAATTAAACAGATACAAGTCCACGTTGGTGAATATAATCGAAAACAATGCTCAGTGAAAACTCAACGTTTAAAGCTTAAATGATTTTATACATCGCATTTTTCTGCCATTGTAGCACAACCCTAACCAACGAAATAATTTAGACCAAGACCAAGTAACTCCTAGATTTGTTGCGATTAGCAGCTAAGGCTAATTATACAAGCAAAGAGCACCAAAACATGGAAAAATGTCGAATTGTTTAATTCAACCGTTAGTCAATTACGGTGCTCTGCCTTTACTTATTCAAGCTTCCCTCGAGGGTCTGTACCAGTAGATATGTATGGGAAGTCATACTAATCGAAAACTAAAAGTGTATGCTATAAACATTTATTGTACGTGCCTACGTAAAAGCGGGGCCTGTAGTCGAAAGAACATTTACAATGTTTACCAAGTTATTCTATGAATTCTTAGTTGGACTTTTGAAACAAACCCGTCATATTCACATCGTAGGAAAAATATACGAATCCCAACATTATTCATACATGCATTGATACGTATATACTTGTACATATCAATACTTTGTTTACTTTTCGAAAAATTATGCAATCATCAAAAGTGATTACATTGTGTTGGCAACTTTGCCATAATAGCAAATTATTGCCTGCTCGTAGACAAAGAAGAATACTGGTGCCGCTTGGAAGTTGTTATTAAATTTGTTGTTGCATTGCTGCCATTAATGATTAGTGTTTCAGTGTGTTGGTGTGGTGGCAGTGGCATTAGATACTTGCTAGACTACTATTGCGCTTGAATGCAGCTTTTGCCTTCGTTGCTGCATAGCATGCGATTTTGTGGAAAAACCACTCAACCAAACAACCCCGCCGTCCCGCGGAAGTCCACGGTTTGCATCTGAAAGTAGTTGCACTTTTCGCTTTTCGCTATTATCGGCCTCAGCGACGTAGCCGTTGACGTCGCTGCAGTTGTTGTTATTGTTGTCATCTGCATATTGTTGCACAGCACACTTCGGCAACTTAATTGTTGTTGCTTTGATGTGTTGTTGTTTCTAATGCAAGTTTTGTTTGTATGTTTTTGCAAATGTTTTCAACTTTTACACTCGTACTCATGCACATATGCACATACATATGTATATGCATACATAGTACATGGTAGTATGTATGTATGTAGGTGTGTTATTTTTGCCTTTTCTATGTTCATCTTTGTTGTTGCTAATACATTTTTGCTATGAATGCCGACTTGTTTTGTTGCAATTGCATTGCATACGAATGATCAAGTCATCAGGCAACCTACTCGGCTTGTTTCGGCTGAGCTCAGCGCAGCTCACCAACTCACGTAGTTCAATGTTAACGAACTGCACCAACAAACCGACTTTCACTTATAATGAATTTGGCTCAGCCGCATTCGCCCGTGCAATGGCTCCAACGCTTGCCCCCTCTCGGAATCTCTTCATAGTTCGATGTATGCACTATCATCGTACCACGAATTAACTTGCATTGTGTGTAGTCGACGAAATGAAGTTAGCAATAGAAATAGCAGCAACAAAAACAACAACATTAATAATAATTGTATTGTGACTGGTTGTTTTTATTTTCCATAGTTCAATAACATGTTATGTAAAGTGTTTTCCTCGGTTTATCTGGTTTTTGATGTTGTAGTTGAAGTTTTTCTTTCAACGACGCTGGCAACATTTTGGATGAGTGGCAACTATGTATGTGCATATGTAGTTGTTGTGGCAAGGCTGTTTGTGTATATGTACGTACACGTTTGCACCAGCGCAACACTGTGCGCCATTCGGTTTTATGGCATGTAATCTATGCAGGGCAGTTGTAATTTCATTTCGGAGTTATTGAACTCTAAGATTCCGGAAGAAAGGGGCTTCGAATTACACTGGTCGGCACAGCTAAATTTGTTGTATTTGTTATTATTATTTTCAGTTTCCCATTGCATTTTGCTTTATTTGTTTTTATTTACATTCATTGGGTTTTGTCAGAGTGTATAATTGTGCACGGCTTCACCTATGTACATATGTACTGTTAATAATTTTTAATTTTCCATAGAAATAATGGTTTATTTGTTACCACATTGCACCATCCTAATCAGTCTTCAAAGCTTCTCATCAGCTTTAGGCAGATCTATTGTTGTCACCTTTGCCATTGTTTCATATGCATGTACAAATATTAATTACGCTTCTAATTATATACTTTAGGGAAGATGTCAAACTAGATATGAGTACAAGTATAAAAATAGAATTGTTGTTGTTGTAGCGAAGAATGGTCCTGCCTAGTCGTCACTTTCCTTTCCTATTAAGGTTATTAAAATCTTCAAACGGAAGTGCTAGGACCTTGGGGCTTCAAGCAGAGTAAGATGTGGCGTTAGAAGCGTATTCTCGGTTGAGCAGGTGAATAGATTAGAGTTCATTCTGGATAGGTATGTATGTACATATGTATGTTTGGCCAGCATGACTTTTTTCTCCCAGGCAATAGGTGGAGTTTTTCTAGCATGCTCCTGTTCGGCTGTGCATTTTTTGTATACTGCAGTCACCCTGTTGGGTAGCGGCAAACGGCGTATACTAGATAAGAAAATTAAAAAATATGTACATACATATATTTCTAGTTGAAAAATGTATTCAAGCCATGATTTTCTAAAAAAATTAAGAATTATGTATTATCAGTGAGTAGAATGCATTTTTAGGACATATAAAGACATCCTGTGAAAGCTCTACATACGGTGTTTTGACATACCAGCCACGTTCTCCAGTTGGTGTCTGTTATCCCCGGCGACGTATAGCTGAGAACCGGCTGGTCAAGTGCCTTGTAAGCTGCCAGCAACGTTTTCTTATATTTTCCACAAATGCTGCCAGCCAGTGACTTGCGAATTTTATTGCTGCTTTGGACTCTGGTGGCGATCGCGTCTGTGTGAACCTCTCTCTTATTTGAACGTATTATCGGACACCTAAAGACAATCGACGCCAATGCTCACTTGCGCAGACCACGAAAAAGGTGACTGAGGATTTATTCGGTGGCAGTGCCAGGTTTCGTCGAGTGCAAAAGCCGATACGAGTTGATTCCTGGGCACAGGTCATTGACGGAAATACTAGCTGCCAAAAACGGTCAATCATTAGAGTATGTTCGGCTGTGAACATGCGTTCCATCCCTAACTTGAATGTATACCCTCTTAGCTGTCCAAACATGCTAACAAGATTTCACTGGACCACTAATTCTTTACCAGAAATGCCGTTATGAAATTCGTATGTAAAATCGACCCCTTATTTCGACCGTTATTCGAAAAAACCAACAAAGGTTTACAGAATCAAAAAGACGACACAATTTTCTATAAACGCATCGTACATTACTTTTCGCTCAACCAGATAGTTTTCGAGATATTAGCTTATCATTTCAGATTTTTTTTTTTTCTTTAGGTAAAGCCTTGTTTAATTAGAAAAAAGATATGCTATCATCGTAGAAAATCGATGCAAAACTACGTAAGTTATAAGCGATCAAATAAAAATACCCAGGTTGTGCGATTTCAACGTATAGAAGAGTGAAATATCTAGCTATGCTCTGTTTCTATTGAGTCAAAAGTTGAATTTATGAATGAAATTACCAATATTTTTAACTTTTTTTTTAAATTGATTTATGTTTATACTATATTCTAACAATCCTTATCTTAATTTGATTTTACCATGTGAAATAATTATGTGTTCTACTTTGACGATTATTCTTTTTAGGATCGGTTTCTCTTATGAGAAACCAGCAGTAATCGCCCATCATTGAGACGTCCCAGAATCCTTGATATCGATTCTCAATAGATTTAATTTGCTGGTGAAACCTTTCGCCATGTTCTGGAAAATATGTTCTGATCTCAAAGTCGTTGCAATGCTATGCGATCTTGCAGAGGAAGCAGCATTGCTTGGTGTAGCCACTTGAAAAATTTATCGTCTTTTTGATTCTGTAAACGTAATTAAAGTGAGCCATCTTTTTGTTTTTTTCGAATAACGGTAAATTGCAAACATCTCAAAAACAGTACCATAGAATCAAAAATGAACTCGATTTTCGAAATCAGGGGGTGGTTTTACACCAGTCGACCAGTGTTATTAAAGCTTATCGATGTGTCTTCAAACCAAGTAAGGCCACAATCAGAAAATATTTGCGATACATTGAATGCTAAATATGTGGTATTAAGCAAATCATCAACCACCATTAATTTAGGATTCCATAAAAACTTGTTTTTGGGAAAAGAATGGGCCTGTCCGCCACTAAATGTCGTTCAGAACCTCTCTCAATCGCATGAAGTCAATGTTAATGGCCGTTTAAAATTATCAAATGAAAGTCAAAAAGATATATAACTTCGCTTTTGCTGTGGGGTATTATCTACTAACGGGTAAATTCTAGTGTGGTGACAACATTCAAATAATTCTCTATTGGGCATTGTTTGTTTTTGACAGCGTTCATGTACGCTAGAATCGCGAGTTAATCTTCCGGGTGCAAAATTGGCATTTACGCTCAGAATCGACCCGTAATTTTTTCTAATTTTTTGCACCCGTCTACTACATACTACTGTGAAGCAGTTGATCAATTTTCATTGAAGTAGTTGAAATTACAAGCAATGGCCTTTGAAATTGCAGAACTTTATGCTAGAAAGTGGGTCACGCCTACTTCCCCAAAATCCACCCATTTTCTTTTTTGTATGAAACTATAGTAGGGTAACTGCACTAGTATCCGGACACTTAGCGTTTTTCTCATCTTTGACTTACACTCAATTTCTCACTATATACATACGCTGCCGCGAAAAGTTAAATTGTTTAAAAAAATATAGACATTTCTAAATAATATGACGTATGTGTAATTTAAATTTATAACGTTCTTAGTATTATTAAATTAAAAATCCAAAAAAGTTCGATTTGTTCCAGTTTCCGGACACTTTTGTTTTAGTATCCGGTATTTTTTGAAACATAAATATCCTTTTGTAAACCATATAAAATATAATAAACTCTCATTTAGTAGCATTAAAATGGTAATTCATAGTTTTCGGCTACTTTCCAGTATTCAGACAGCCCGTCCGGAAACTGAAAATCATTGCACAATTTTGGTTTTAGTATCCGGACAGTAATAATTTGTGCCGAAATGAAAGTTTATTATATTTCAAACAGATATTACTAACTGTTTTGTAATATGTTAATAAATACTTGTTTGGCACTTATTTTCCTAAACAGTTCCCAATATTTTTTTTAACAAAAATCTGCAATTTCCGGATGCACAAACTTCTGTCTCTTAAAACAGAAAACATGTATATTTCCATTAGTGTTGCTATCTGAGAATATTATTTTGTGATTTGCCTATTAATCCCAAAACATTGACATAGTGTCCGGACACTAGCGCTGTCCGGATACTGGTACAGTTACCCTATTTAGAAAATTTCCGTATGTGGGCGATTTCATGAGGAAATGAGCCTTGCTGTGAAAATAATTCTGTTCATAAAAATAGCAAATGTATCGATAAATAAATGGTAGAAACGTTATATTATCAGGCACTCTGATAGCTATTTAAATGAGGTTGATTTGGCTTTATAAAATTATTGATTATAAAACTAATAAACAGAACTCAAATTTATCCAATGAAGTTGCTTTATATAGCAAATTATTTAGCTTTTTCGTCTTTATGAATCGAATATACAATACGTAGGGACACGAATTTAGATACGATACCATAGCGAACTTTTGATACCTTCGAAACCGATATTTTGTACTCGATGCTTTTATAACGATACTTTTTGGCATCGAGTATCTTGATCCCGGTATCGTAATGAATTTTTGAAAAAAATGTTGAACTAGGAGATCAAAAATACCGATCTGCTGGTTGTCTCTCTCTAACTTGTGACGCTAATCGAAGGTAAATCAGAACCAAATATTTACAGTTAATTTAGCCGGAAAAGGAAGACGCCTGAAAAATAAGAGTTGCCATTGATATATGATCATTTCTGTTGCAATATGTACCTAATACGACCAAAGAGGCTACAGCAAACTTGAAGTACTAACTTATTGTGATTTTGTTTTGCCTTTATACTGTAAAAAAGGGTAATACTATCCATCCATATTTTTTTCGGTCAATAGATGTTTGCAATTAAAGTTGAAAATTTCCTGTCATTAACATGCGGTTGTTGTAGCGTAGCCGGTGTTGGACCGGCTGAGGGAAGGCCACCTACGCAAAAAGGTGGCAAATAAGAACCATGGATAACGTTCCCAATTTGGGATCTGCCCCTGGTAAAACTGGGTTTTAATGATTTAATATACATAAAAAAAGATCGTATTTAATTTCTGCCTATTCATATATTACAAAATTATTTGAAATAATTTCACGGAGCCGACTAATACAAAAAACTATATGTGCCTAGTGTTTTGAGATTGTAAACTGAAACTTATTTATTGTACATATCCATATGTATGTATAACCTTATTCATTATAAATAAAAATTACAAGTTATAAATAAATATTTATGTACATATAAATAATTATTTGCATGGTTAGGATATATAGAATGCGAGATAGAGCCCCAACTTCCAATTGAAAATTAAGATATACACGTAATTGGGCTTGTCCCACCCGTTACAAAAAAGTCAAAAAGATTTTAGTGTCCTTTATAGGAGTTACCGTGGTATTTCATGTTAGTTTCCCAAAATTAGAACTGCATTTAACTTAGTTAAAAAATATTGAACAGTGAAGCATGTCCCACCCGTTACAGCTATGGTAAAATAGTGATTAGAAATTGGCTAATGTTACTTACATATATGCATAATAACACTAAATAGATAGATATACTAGTTATTTCTCACAAAATTTGAAAAGAAAAAATTATATTAGTAAAGTAGGTACTATGGCCTTCATATCTGAGTAAAAATTTAAGTGGGTGAAAAATTTATAAACTTAATAAAACGAAAAATAATTCCGCCTTTGAAATAAACTTACAACTCCCCTTTTGCCTCTTGGGCATACTAGATTTCTTAAAAATAACTCCATTCAACGCTTCAAATACACTCATTTCCCACCTGTTACAAGGACCTGTCCCGCCCGTTACACTCTTTACTAACTCTTCAAGTTATAGCAATAAAAATCTTTGATACAAATAAATTATGTTTGTACAAATATATACCACATTTGTCTGGTCGTAAAACCACATTTAAGTTAAACAAGTAAGGAAACGGCTGTCTTCGGCTGTGACGAAGGCTTTACACCTTTTATGAATACGCGTAACTTTTTTGAGTGTCCCATCCTTACTTACAATTGGTACAAACTCTTCAAAACTGTTAATTTAACAAGTAAGGAAGTCTAAGTTCGGGTGAACCGAACATTAAATACCCAGCGTCAGTTTTCAGAACGAGATACAAATACCATGACTTGGCAATGATATAGGCCCTTAGAATCTTATTTGAAATTTTCTATATCAAAAAAGGGGGAGTGGTTATCATCCGATTTCGCCCATTTTAAACACCAACCTGCCTTGGCCAGAAAGTAACATGTGTACCAAATTTCATGGGAATATCTCAAGTTTTACTCAACTTATGTTATGTTTCGATATCGAAAAAGTGGGTGTGGGTATCATCCGATTTCGAAAATTTTCACAGCAGCTCACCTTGGCCAGAAAGTAGCCTGCATAACAAATTCCATGCAAATATCTCAGTTTTTACGCAAGTTATGTCAATTTATGTGATTTTCGAAATTTTCGATATCGAAAAAGGGGGCATGGTTATCATCCGATTTCGCCCATCTTCAATAGCAACCTAGCTTGGCCAGAAAGTAACCTGTATGCCAAATTTCATGCAAATATCTCAATTTTTACTCAAGTTATCGCGTACACGGACGGACAGACGGACGGACGGACGGACGGACATGCCTTAATCAATTCCTCTTTTCAACCTAAGAACTTTCATATATGGAACCCTATATCTAACTCGATTATTTTGCGCCGTTACATAGTACCGTTATGTCGACAAAATTAAATAAAAATACAGATGTAGCCCAAACCACATTATCGAAACTATCGATTAGATGGGAGCTATATGTTATGTTGGTCCAATCTGAATCATTTTCACTACACATATTACGCATATAACGCGCTTCTAGCTTTTTAATTGCAAGAGTTATAAGCCAAAACCCGTTTATCGGAACAATCGATTGTATGGAAGCTATGCGTTGTATCGGTCCGATCTTGCTGGTTCCGACAAATGATTAATCCCATGCAAAATGGCGGCTCTATACCAAATTTCATCGAGATATCTAAAATTGAGGGACTAGTTTGCGTTCAAGCAGACAGACGGACGGACAGACGGGCATGGCTAAATCAACTCAGCTCGTCGCTCCGATCATTTCGGTATACTTAATGGTGGGTCTATCTCTTCTTGTTCTCATACTTACAAACATAGGACATAGGTTATGATACTTTCATAATAAATTCGCAGAGTTTTAGTAATATATAACTTGACTGCTGGAAAGCGTCTTTATTTTGTCGCAAAAATTACAATTTTAAAACTTAAATTATTTCCAAACATATTACACACTAGAAGGACCCGGCAGACGTTGTTCTGCCCAAATTTAGGGAAAAAATCGCACGATAAATAAAAAAGTTTGGAATATTTCGGCCCCTGGTCCACTTCCCGGAATAAAACTTTACATAAACACTCTCCGGGTTCCTACTGAGCTATTCTGTAAATATGAACAAAATCGGCGTGGTAGTTCCGGAGTCTATAACATACATACATACATACATATGTACATACATACATACGTACATACATCCTATTTTATATATATAGATGTATATTCCAGTTTTCTCTTAATGGGATCGTTAATTAAGGGAAAAATTTGACAATATCTCTATTAAAACCAGAAATCGATAATTAGTTTTATTGAAATCTTTAACTAAAAATTTAATTTCATGTAAAGTTGTCCCACCCATGTAGCTATTTGTGTCTGATTAAATTTTTTATTGTCAAGTGAATTAGCTCAGACTGAAAAATGTTTGGATGGAATTTAGCATCTCACTCAAATTAATATAAATATTTTGCTTAACAGTCTACTAGCTTAGTACTTGTAGTTCAGGGTTGTAAAAGAATGCATTCATATGGGAATGCAATCAGTTGTTCAATGACTCCAAATTTCTAATGCACTTATTGACTCGCTTTTTGACTAAAGAATGAAAAAATGAAGTCTAAAGTCTTTTTGAAGTCACGACTTTGGAGTCATTTAGAGAAGTCACTTACTGACTTCATTTTTTGAGTGAAGTCACTAGCTACTTGCAACAAAATCCATATTAAATAATTTATTTCACAATCATAAATAGGCATTATTAACCAAATATAAACAAAGCGAACTTATAGTGCACTATTAACTTTTAAAAGCAAGAGCTTTTCGAATGTGTCATCTAATAGACGTCCTCGACGTGGTGCATTGAGTATTGAGGCAAACGAAAATGGTTTCTATACGGGGCTGAGGTAGGAAAAGGTGCGTTGTATTTAATGAACGCCCTTTTAATAGTAGGATAGCGGTGTAAGATGATGGTATTTGGAGACTTATCAACCATATAGGCTATAAACTCCCCTTCAATAAACGATTGTGATAATAAAGATTATTTATGTTTAAGTTATTAAAGCAGAGTGCCGAATGATCATTCGTAACACAAATCGGTAACTGCATAGCAAAACGCATTATGTTTATGAGAGTTGCATTTTATATTTTATTCGCAATTATTGGAATACATTAAGATATTATGATTCGTTATTAGGCGAAAATTATAAACGTCAACCCTCGTATTACTCAATTAGAAAATGTTTTCTTTGTTAAGTTGGAAGAGGAGGAGTAAAAAGTAAATAAGTATAACAAATTATGTGTAATACAGGGCCGTATTAATCCGGAGGGAAAATAAATCGTAACAGATTTAAAACTACCAAATAGTTAGTTGCCTATTAATTTAATAAAGACAAAAACAATAAATAAATTGTTTTTTTTTTTTTTTTTATTGGTTTAAACGATTTTAAGGTGTTTCAATTTCGGTATATATTGTAGTGAGATTTAACATTGTAATTCGAATATATGACACATGTTAACTTTTTACAAAGAGTACTAAGGAGATCCATAATTAATTATTTGCATAATATATTTTATAATTTAATAAATATTGTTTGAGTAAAAATAGTTTGCGATCATATATCGTATGCCACAGGTAAATTGACTTCAAATGACTCCAACTGACTTCAATTTACTTCAGTAGATTTTTTATTCAATGATTGCATGAATAACCAAAAAATTAATGAAAAAAATAATTCGAAGTCGCAGAATGAAGTCTGAATGGTGACTTCATTTTTTAAGTCCCAGTCAAAGAATTTAAAAAATGGCTGCAATCATTTTGCGATAAATCAAATGAATAATTATTCGGAAAAGAATTCATTCTTTTACAACTCTGTTGTAGTTTGCCGTGATACCTTATAAATTTACGTGTCCCTTCGAGTACCAACTAAATTAGTCGTAAAATTTAACTGTTTAAATATACAAAACTTTATTTACGTTTTCCCAAAAAATATAAAATTTCCAGTTAACTCTGTTTACAATAAAACAAGAGATATGTAATATGTGTAGTGAAAATCAACCAGATCGGACCAACATAACATATCGACCCCTTTGCGCGAAATTATCGTATGTTACACAAACCAAATTTTATAAGACAGCCATTTTTTTACTTTTCTCTGCTTTCGCTTGCAAAATCAAAATGAAAATATGCATGTGCTTGGATGATTAACTAATATATGTAACTACACGTAAAGGTATTTCGGAGTAGGGATGGCCAAAGTTGAAAAAAAACCGGTTTGTGATTAATCGCGGTTTTTTATTCCGGTTTTAAACCGCTTTTAAAACCGGACACGAAAAAACCGGTTTTTCGAAAAACCGGCACAATTTTAAACTTCGAAAAGAAAATTTATAGAAATACAACAATGTAGATACTTACTATAGGGTTCTTCTCTCTAAATTTTTAAAAGAACTCAAGAAGTTCTAATTCAACAAATATTTATTTTTCAGTTCAAGTTAATACAGTTAAATCAAATTTTTAAAAGCGAAAAATTCTGAAAAAGATAATACTTTTTTGTACTAATACATATAAATGTGGGTGCTTGAATTCAAAAAAGTCACAGTAAACATGTTTTCAAAAACTTGTCTGGAATTGGTGGCTGCCTATCAACAGTTCTGACTTCTTCATTCGAATTAGAATCATCACAACACAACACATCATCGGAGCTCTTGTTGGTGTTACAAGGTAAATAATTTCTATCCCAACCGGCATGATTGCGCTGGAGGTGTCCTTTTAAGTTGGACGTGCCACCCCCCAGTTTTACTACCGCCCCACACAGCTTGCATAAAACTTCTTTATTCCCTTTTTCATCAAAATATTGCCAAAGTGGGCCTTTTTTTAGATGCGGGGCCATCACTTATCGCGAAAAATAATTTAATATTTACAATTCAATGGAATAGAAGGCGATAGTTCGGTTTTCGGTTTTTTTGAAAAAAGATCGATTAAAGACAGTTGCGATAAAAAGATCGAAAAAACCGAAACCGCGAATAGAAAAAACCGGTTTTTTTAAACACCGATCTTTTTTGGCCATCCCTATTTCGGAGGAAAACTTGAAGTTTTCCGACAAAAACGTATTTTTGGCACATACGATAATTTCATTCACAATATTTCGTAGATGCGTGTGTAGAAAATGGCACTTACGATATCATTTGTCAGTGTTAGGAATAAATTGAAACAAAAATTTATTTGTGGTTTTAGGTAGTTGTTCATTGTTTTTATACCTAGTAGTGCTTCGCACACAAGGTATATTAACTTCATTCGCCTAACGGTAGTATGTAACGGCATAAACGAATCGAGATAGATATTGACTTACATATATCAAAATGTTCAGGAGGAAAAGAGAAATTGATTAAGCCATGTCCGTCCGTCCGTCCGTCTGTGAACACGATAACTTGAGTAAATCTTGAGATATCTCAATGAAATTTGGAATACAGGTTCCCTTTCACTTATCTCGGAGCGCTATTGAAAATAGACAAAATCGCCACGCCCACTTTCTATATATATAATATTTTCGAAAATACAAAAAGAGTGATTATTCAGTTAATAATACACCTATAAGGATAATATTTGATGTGCACTTTAGCGTTAAGGCAACAAATACATTTTTGAGAACATTTTTAAAAAGAGGCGTGGCACCGCCCACTTTTGATTAAGTCAATTTTGGAAATATAATTAATCATAAATCAAAAACCGCTCAAGATAGCGAAACGAAATTGAGCACACATATTTACATTAATACAGGCAATATTTCGAAAAAAAATTAGCGAAATCGGATTAGGTCCACGCCCAATTTTATACGAAAGATTTTGAAAAGGAGCACAGATATATTGAATATGCTATAACTTTGCTTAAACTAGCTGTATATCATTTCTGTTTCGCGATATTTCCATTATTGTATAAGTAATATTAATAAGATTTTACACTGAAAAAAAAATCTACAGTAAACGACCGTTTCGTCCAACAGTGGGTAATATAAATTTTGAATTACTATCATATTGACATGAATTACTGTAAATTTTAAAGTGGACTCATATCATTATGCAAAAATCACATGTTTTTACTGCCAATTTACAGTATTACCATCAATCGCTTGAAAGTGGTTTTGATATGTTACTTTCAATGTGCACTTTCAACTTTTTTATTTCAGTGTACACACATAATAAGCTTTTTAAGCAAAACTAAACTGTATAAAAATTTTGTGGATTTTGGTGAAGTAGGCGTGGCGCCGCCCACTTTTTAGCAAAAAGCTCTGCTGTTTTCAAAAGCGATTGCTTGGAATTTCAAGAATGTATTTCAATGAAATTTTGTGAGATACTTCCCAATAGTATGTAGTATACTCCTGCTAAAAATTACGCAAATCGAATAACAAACAAGCCAGATTTACGGGAAAATAGTTAACACCCTTTTGCTTTTTTTTCATAAATTTTTTTT
The DNA here is from genome assembly GCA_951509765.1 of Sphenella marginata. Classification (NCBI taxonomy): domain Eukaryota; kingdom Metazoa; phylum Arthropoda; class Insecta; order Diptera; family Tephritidae; genus Sphenella; species Sphenella marginata. The sequence goes on along the minus strand of OX608082.1, from coordinate 30,933,288 downwards.
ATTTTCATACCTTTCATAAGCATGGGGAAAACTATTTATATTTTATTATTTAGTGATAATTTAATTTATCACTTACAACAGAATTGTTTTTTAATCGAAAACAATCAGTTGTCTTTATAACAACTTTTCAGGTATTAAAATAGACCTGAGTAAATTGGGATACCAAAACAGATCACTACTAGTTATTTAATGTTCGGTTACACCCGAATTTAGACTTCCTTACTAGTTTAACTTAAAATGGTACAAAAAAAATGTAATCAATATTTAACAGAAGCATGAATTCATTAAAAAAAAACCAATAATAATAATAAGTGAGTTAATCGTCTTCGTCGCTTTCATTTAACATGTCTTTTTCGCGTACAGAATATTTTAAATTTAAATACTCATTGTGGTATTTTGACGGTATGCTATTTATTAAACATAGGTTTTTTAGATCATTGAATTTTTGCAAGAGATACACAAAGGTGAGTTGTACAACTTTTGTAACTGAAAAGTAAAATTAAAGTTATTTATAGTTTTTTTAGTGGAATAGTCGGAATATCCGTAAATAAGTTCAATTGATTTTGATTTTTTGTCTAATAAAGCAATGCAAACTTTATTTATGTTTAGTTTAACTTTGTTTGATAGTAACAGATTTGCAAAAGACTTCCAGTTTTCAAACTCTGAGTGGCCTATTTCAATACAGTTGTACCCCGATCGATTAGTTCGTGCATTGCATTGTAAAATATGTTATTTTAATTTTTTCAACGAAGTTTGAAAAATGTGTCAGAACTGTCGTTCTTTGGTTTACGATTATTAAATACTGAAAAAAGGGTTATGTTATTTCCGAACGGAGTATTCAAAACTTTTTGCATATCGAAGCTGGCACAAACAAAACTAGAAACATGTTTACCTTAATTTTGATCTCTTAAAAAATTACCCTTGGCCTCATTTTTGTCTCTTATATGCATTCTATACTCATCGGAATTCTGCAAACGATGTTTTTCCTCTTTATCAACATGTTTAATATTTGTATGTAACCTTTTCTGTAAAATTAACGGTAAAACGAATAGAGGCAAAATAAAGCGATCAATTCCCTTTACCTTCTAACTCTAAATTAGAAAAAAATATGTAGTAAATATTGTAACAACTACAATATGCAAAATATTCTTCATTGGCACATACGATAAAATCGCTAACAAGAAAAAATAAAATGTAACATACGATAAAATATTCAATCAATTTTTGGGGCGATGAAGTGGATTTCGCATACAATATTTTGTCAGATGATGTCTCTTTAAATGAAGGACAAGATTGCATCAAAAACTCAATTTCAATAAAATGGGCCTATACGATAATTTCGCGCAAAGGGGTCGATATATGTAGCTCCCATGCAATCGAGTGCTTCGATAAATGTGGTTTGGGCTATGTATCTTTAAATTAACAGTTATGAAAAGTTTGTACCAATTGTAAGTAAGGATCGGACACTCAAAAAAGTTATGCGTATTCATGAAAGGTGAAAAGCCTTCGACATAGCCGAAGACAGCCCTTTCCTTACTTGTTTTTTTTTAATTATTTCGGTATCACTACCGATCTGTTACAAATATTTCTTTTACAGTTTTTTGCCGGGGTGATTCTCAAGAGTGTTTTGACAGTGTTTCTTGTAAATGCTATAGTCTTTTTGATATACATATGTAGTCAGAGCCCAAAGCAATGCTACAAAAAATATGCAAACAAGTAGTTTTTGTGATGCATTTTGTATGGGGCAAAACATATTTGTTTATCAAAAATAATTTTTTTTTTGCTGATACCGGTAGAATGTTAAAATACTATAAATGTTTATTCTAGCGATGTCTTCATAAAGGTGTTTAACCCCTCGAAAAAGGGCATGCTAGCCACCCTACCGAAGTTCAAAACTATAGTATTTACAAGAAAAGCCGTTAAGACACTTTTGATGGCGAATTACCTCGCCAAATTTTTTACAGATGTAAATATTACCGAAATAATTACAAAAAGGGAAAAAAGTCACTTTCAGTGGATGCAGAAAATTTAGCTCTGCACATTTTTAGGTAATTTTTTTACCCTTTCATGTTCACTAGTAGGAGAATTATTCAGTCGATTTTCTGTCGTCTTCGCTTGGACTAAAACAGGCTTGTCTAAAAACAGGGTTGCATTTTTTCCATGCAAAAATAAATGTTTTTCAGTCGTTGTTTTGAAGAAAAGAAAAAACAAGGTTAAAAAATCCTAAAAATTTATTAAAATTGTGCATTATAACGATGGAATGTGATGGTCTACAATACGGCATTTTCGATTTTCTGATTTAATTCATATGCCTTTATTCAGTCTATGATTTACAAGAATCTTACATATTCTTAATTCTACCAAAGTGTTTTATACATTTATATTAGCTACAGCTAATTAGCATAAGCTAGGCAGCAAAAACTCTCCGAAGCAAAACCGAGATACAGTAAAATCAATACAATGATTATTATTAATTAAGCTTATTACAATTACAATGCATAAATCGACTTAAATTTACCGATTGCAAACATGTTACGTTGGCGCAAGTTCCTTGATGGTACATAAGACTCTATAAGAACTGGACCTGCGGGTTGGGGCTTAGAATATGCCCGCGGTAGGCATACCGGTCGTAAGAGGCGACCAATATGCACAAAGGTAATGATGTGCAACTCGATGGTTGATCTACGGATATGATGCCTCCCACCTCTCATTACCCATCTTCTCTTTCCTTTCGGAAGGAGGGATGACATGACCTTGAAGGTTGCACTGGTCATACCAAATCGCTCCCACGACAGTCGGGCAGTACCGCAAGGGAGTACCGGAGCGTACCGGATTCATATCCGGCCAAGGACTGTTATTTCGACAACACTCCTCAAAACCTTCGGGGAGTGATTTTGTTGTTAAAACAACAACAACAACAACAACATAAGAACTGGACAGACAATATTGCCATTACCGATATCTAAATAAATAAAATTGATGAGATTACTCTTCTATCTAATTTTTCGGGTTAAAAAATTCTTTAAAATACGCGTCCTCCATCGATTTTAAAATTTTCAACGGTTTGGGATAGTTGAATGCTGACACTTTGGAAATATGTATAGTATTTTGTTCATTTGAAAATTGTATGACGTGTTTTTTAAACTGGACGTTAAATTTTGTGTCCAATTTTCCCCTTTTTCTGATTTTGACTTCATTTTGTTGGTAGTAATTGTGCATGGGTGATAAGCTTTTTATATACATATGTACATATATCATCGACGGGCATTCACTACTTAAGAAAAAAAAATTTTCTTTTTTGAAAAGGACTTCAAATTTTCACACTATGGAGCATAATTCAAAATCAATCATAATTTTAAACAAAAAAAAGAGATTTTTGACGATGGTTTCATTCATAATAACTTTTTTTTCAATAGTTTTTATTCGACACGAGATACATTTTAGAGCAAAAATTTATTGATAGCCTGCCGATGATATACATATATCAAAAAAAAATATATCAATTAGTGCCAAGAATGCAATCACTGCTAACAAATTTAAATTTATTTAAGCTCAAGAGAAATAACGTGGGGACTACAAAGGCGGACAAAGGAAACACGACAGTACTAATGGACAACGACGATTACATAGCAAAGACCGAAAGACTGATCAGGGATATGAAATAACGCGTAATTTGCGAGGACCCTACCGAAAAATACCAGGCGGAAATCAAAAGGGCTATAAAAAACGCAACGAGTATAATTGACGACAGGACTGGACATACTCTGTCACAAATGAATCCATCCCCTACCCCACTGATAGCGCTACACAAAATACATAAACCCGATACGGCGATGTGGCCTATCATTAATTTCAAGTCAGCACCGGGGTATAAGCTATCAAAACATTTGAAGAGTATACTGAACGACACACTGGACTAGAGCACATACACACAATAAAGAATACAACGGAGCTAATAAAAAACTTGAGACCTTAAAACTCGCAGAGAACAGCACGATAGTATCCTTTGACAAAAAGGACTTGTACCCATCCATTCCGCTTCCGGAGACATTGGATATCGTTAACAAAACGTTACTCAGAAAAACGAAGATGCGGTCAGGACAGCACAAATTACATACACCCTCAGAACAATGCTACAACAAAACTATTTCAGGTTTAACAATAAAATATGCAGACAAATAAATGTACTGGGAATGGGCAACCCAACCTCATCCGTCCTCATGGAGGCATTCATGCAGAATTTGGAAATGAAGTATATGCAAGAGCTAAAAACCAAGTTGGGGGTAATATTTTACGCAAGGTATGTCGACGACATCATCAACATACGTATTAAATAATAACTGCGAAGAACAAATACTGGAATTTCTAAATAAACAGCATGAGAGCATAAAATTCACAATGAAAACGGAGAAAGAGGGAAAACTGAACTACTTGGACCTAACGGTTAGAATTGACAAACTCACGAACAAAGTTAACTATGACATCTACAGAAAACCAACAACCACGGACACCATACATCGAACCATCCGCAACAACAAGAATGCGGCATTAAGACATCAAGTGGACAGACTTCAACAAACACCTCTCTCTCAGGAATCATGCAAGAAAGAGCTCACCACGATATACAGCATAGCTACTAGCAACGGATACAAAAAGACCCTAGTGGACAAACTCCGATGCAACCATTCGGCGCAGAGAAGCGAAACCGAAGGGGAAAAGACCAAAATTTGGACAGTTATGACATACACTGGAAACACATACAGGTTGGCCAACTTTTTCAAGAAACACAACATCAGCACAGCATTCAGAACATCGAACAACTTGGAACAAAAACTAACAACTAACACCAACTCAGCGGAGCCGTTCAGCGAACATTGAGTATACAAACTTACTTGCGAATGCCAGCACAGCTACGTAGGGCAAACAGAACGGAAAATAAGTACACGATTTCGGGAACATTTCAGGGACTACAACAGAAAGGCACGGAAACTCTCCATCACACCAGAATCCAACTTTGCTAACCACATGTACGAAAACAAATGCACCCCGGCTAAAATCAAAACACAGCCAGAACACTTCACGTGCAAAATAAAGGGCGACGCTTAAATGTGCTTGAGAACATGGAAATATACAAACTAAAGACATTTGACGGAAAAATAAAAAACGAACAAACTAGCACCAATTCTGATGCAATATTCGAACCTCTAAAACTAGTCTACAAAAAACAAAACAACGCAGCAGGTACAATAACCAAACAAGTAACGATAAACGAGCGAACACACAAAACAAACCAAAGGACAAAAATTACCGACTTCTATTCAAGCACAAGATTAAAATTACCTGACCCACAAACTAATTAACGAGTTGCCGCTCGAGAACATTCAGCATTACCTGACAAACAAACTAATAAACGAGTGTCAAAACAACCCTATTGCAGCTTGCCGCTCGGGAACGTTCGTAAAACACGAACCTAACCCACGAACTATAACACGCATACTAACTTTACCTACAGCATTCGAACTATAAATACAGGACAACGGATAGACACAGATCAGAACGAAAACTTACACTGAAGATGGCGGATCGCCGAAACCTGTTTGTAAACAAACAAAAATTGACAAGGGATGATGGAAAATAGTTCCAATATATGTAAATCTAATGAAAAAGTCGTTTTTCAGAACACCAAATTTGAATTCACTCGTTTTAGGATTCATTTACATATTCACTTTCACTTAAATTTCAGAACCTGCCTGGAAAAGTATGTTTTGAGATATTTGTGTTCCAAACTTTTGAAGCATTGCAACTTTTTTGTTGTAGTATATAGAAAAAGATATTGATATTATTGTTATCTAGTGTATTATCTTTTAGCTTGGTAAAGTTACAAAAGCGACACATCGTTAGCCAAAAACGATGAAATAAATGGGTGATAAATGTGGCCTTTTTGCATATAGATACATGTGTATGTAACCAGGAAAGCGAAGGATACATCTTGTTTTAACTTCATAAAAACGTGTATTCTGTATGTAAATATTAATAATTTTTTATTCCAAGCGGACTCTTGTTACGTAACCTAGTACACATATTTACATACCTAAAAGCATTACGGAGCTGTACGGAAAATTAAATGGCGTCGAAATGATATTGAATTAATATGTCGTTCACGGGTAGGTACTTATTTCCATAAAAGACCAAGAATTGGGTCAGGGTCCAAAGAAATAAGTTTATCGTTAACAATACCAAGAATTTAAATCAAAAACACATATGTAGGTACATATCTAGTGATGTATAAGGCATTTTTTTTGCTAAAGAACAAACCATTTACATTTTATACAATATTTTTAATAATTCAAATCACTATTTCTATCTTCTGCATCAGTTAATTTATAAGAATCAGTGTGTATTGCGCTAGTAAAAACGTTGTTAAGCTCTTGATCCCAACTTTTGATATCATGCTTCGATAACTTGAAAACGTGATGGGGGTTTTCGGCATTCGAATTTGTATACACTTTTAAAAAATAATTCACATTATTGATAAAAAATTTGTTGAAATCGATTTGCTGAAGCAGAAATTGGTGAAAAATGCAATAAAATGGATGCATTTATATCTATTTCGGGTAGTGTATATGAAAAACACTGTGTGAGCAACAAATCATAATTTTGGAAAAAAAAAGTAGTACTCATATATAGCTCAACATTTTTTTATGTTGCTAAGCCAGTTTAAAAGGAATCAAATCCATATTTGGAGGGGAGAGAAAACATAGATTATTTTCGTTGACCAGGCGTCTGTTCGGATGCTGTGGTTTACAGCAGTTACACACGAATTGCCTGGTCAACATCTCGCTATGCTCTTTAACGCCGAGCATTTTCGCTTCGTTATGAAGGTGATGCTCAGGAGACATAAGAAGACACCCAGTGGCGGCTCTAAGGTCAGTGTTCTGGCAGACCTGAAGCCTCGTCCAGTGGATGTCAGCAAGCCCCGGCGACCATATTGGCGTCGCGTAGCTCAGCACCGGATGACCAATTCCTTTATATGTAGCTAGTAATGTTTTTTTGTCTTTACCCCAAGTGCTGCCAGCTAGCGTCTAGAGAACTTTGTTACGGCTTTGGACTTTATTGGCAATTGCGGCTAATTCCATGTTCACCTGCGTTGTCCACGTCGTGAATAGGGTGGCCGAGGACTTATTCGGTGACAATGCCAGGTTTCTCCCAGCGAAAAATTCGGACACGCCTGGAAGGTATGAATTAATGCGGGAGCAGAGCTCTTCAGCGGAGGGGCCTGTTGCCAGTATCGTACAATCGTCGGCATAAGAAACGATCGAGACACCCTCTGGTGGGGGGGGGGGGGAGTCTCGATACATAATAGTTAAACAGAAACGGGGATAGGACACCACCCTGTGGCTCCCCTTGTTTAAATATTCTGGGTTTTGATCTGGCCCCTTTTGAATTCAACCGACGATTGACGGCCACTCAGGTAGTTTGCAGTCCAACGTTTAAGACAGGGGGGAAGGGACGAATCTTCCAGGTCTTTCATTAGTTGCGCATGGTTGACCGTGTCAAAAACTTTGGCCAAGTCAAGCGCAACTACCACTGTCCAGGTTTGCGGTGAAATATGGTAGTAAGACAGACTCCAACACTTTCACTACTGGCGAGAGGCAGCTGGCTTGCCAGGCTTTAGTAGTGGGACCACCTTTGCCTGTCTCCATCGTTCAGGAATGACAAAGGTGGACAGAGAAAGGTCGAAAATGTGTTTTAGGTATCTTATACCTTCGTCGCCGAGGTGTTTTTAGATCTCCGAATTACCTCATGAACTTCTGTTGTGGAGATGGCAATGGGCGCATCGCTGTTTTTGGGTTTATGCGCTTCCCTGGTGGCTCGGCGAATTTCTTTGTCCAACGGAGGATGCATTACAAATTGTCGGCAGAAAGCGCCCACCGTCGACCATAATTTGCCAACTCCAGCCGAGAGGTTGCAAGACCTTAGGTGCTAATCACACTTAGCGCGCTTGTGTTTATCTACTAAGCGTCTGATTTCCGCATTAAGATTCTTTATTTGAGGATGGGTAGGTGGTCTGAGGCAAGCGTTAGCACCGGTCGCCAGTCAACGCAGTTTACAAGGCCTGCATCCCCATTTACCGTACAAAACGTCGAGACGTCTATTTGGTCAGCCAGCTCCTGCCCCCTACCATCGGCCTGTATGTTAGAGTGCCACAGGTCGTGGTGTGCTTTGAAATCACCAAGGATGACACGATTCTCACCCCTGAGTAACGCACGAATGTCGGGGTGGTAATCCCTAGGAAAGCAGGTGACAGGAAAAATATGTAATCAATCATTAATATGCTTTTTAAAAAAAAAAAATCAATCAAAAAAAGGAAGGTTCGTGTCATTTTTCAAAAATAAATTAATTTTTCATAATAAATATAGAAGACAAACAAGGAAAGACGGCAATCCAAAGATACGAAACCAAAATTTTTCCGAAGATGAGGAAAATCTTTTGTCCGAACTTGTCGTCAACCACGGAAAAGTGCTTCTCGATAAAAGAACCAACGCGCAAAATAATCAAAAAAAGGAAAGTTCGTGTTAAAATGCCTAAAGAAAGTGTAGGACTTGCGTAACACCATTTCCTCGGTACCATCTTCACTCTCGCTATCTCTGTCATTATCATCACTGGCCCAGTTATTACCTGCAGATGATACATTCTGGCCAAATTTATGGCAATTTATATTTTTCCTGACTAAAAAATTAAATCTCGATTTAAAAAATTGTATACAAAAACTTTACTGTGTCGTAGTCGGCATCTTAAAAAATTTAAGGCTCTCTCAACAAACCCAGTTTTGGCCCAAATCGAAATTCAGCAGCTACTCAAATCTAAAGCAAAACGTGACTTTAAGCTAAAGGTTATTCCGTGCACTTATATTAACTGCCCAAACCTCTGCAGCCGAATTCGGGTGCTGATAGAAAAACCTTATTTACCAGAGTCTTTTCCCATCCTCCTAAAGCCAGCCAGTGGAGCCTTTAGGCTTTTGATCATATTTAATTAAGAGCTTTAAATATCCTTCCATAGCCCCCATTGGTATCATTGCAAGAGCACTTTCGACACTATTTGTGACTCAAGACAATTATAAGCATTGTCTTTGTTCGTCGGAAGAGGACTTTACTACTCAGTTGTATCAAATGTTGGCAACAGTTTTTCTCGATGATTTTCTTGACTGACATTGTTTTCGGTTATACCCAAGTTGCTATAGCATGACAGAAGTTTCTTGGAGGTTTTAGAGATACTAGTGAGCCTGGAAGACGTGGTCACTTCTACATATCTATATATAAATACGGTAATCACGTTGTTATCCCTTTTTGAAGGGGAAAAAGAACACGTGTTACGGTCAAACCGACATCAAAATGTTTGTATTGAACGTCTGGTTTGCAGAATCGTATACGTTTTTTGTTTACATCGCACAGGTGAGAAATATTAGGTAAAAACCGAGGTATTCTGTACATTGTTCGCATAGCGCTTAGGTATAACATGCTGTGTGTGCGCACAGAAGTTTTCGTTTTTTCTGAATTCGGTCACGTGTTTTTTCTTGCCGTATTTATATATTTGCCAATCTAGATTTTCGTCCAATTTGGGCGAACGGGGAGACCTCTAGTATAGCAAAATCGCGTGACCCCACTCACTTACGGCCAGAGTTATGCAATACTAAAAATCCTATCTATGTGAACGCCGCGTCCCTCCATCTCTCTGACGCCACATTCGAGTTTGCATTCTTAATATGATTAAGATCGGTGAATACGTTTAGGACTCAACTTTAGCCAAGTTTTACATACTTACAAATTTTAAATTTTAACTATATTTACATTAGGTTAGGTTAGGTTGAAGTGGCTGCCAAACTGCCAAAGAGGCACACTTAGAGACTGTTTAAGCGACATACATACATAAGCTACGGTTATTTTTTTCGTTTATTTTATTTGCATTGCATGCTATAGTAATTCGCAATCAGCTTATAAAGTATTTCGAAGATATAGTTTATGTTTTGGAAAGCCAACGTGTGGTTTTCCCAAGCGAAAATGAGGAAGCCAATCGCGCCATGCCTCAGAGCCAACAGTGCTCGCCACCAATAATACATACATACCCTCTCGTTCTCCAAAGAACAATTTTGAACATTTAGGCAAACATGGTCGTCAGAATGAATAAATACAATTTGAGCAAAACGGTCACATAGCACCTGAGCCAAATAATAAAATAAAATAAGAAATAGTAATAACTTAAAAAACAACTCGCCTTCTCTAAAGCTTAGACAGAGACACCTTTATACCTCCTCCTCTTCGAACCACTTGGAAGACCTGATGAAGGCCATCACGTCCTTGATATCATGCTTAGCAATTCGTACAGGAAGGGAGCACGCAGGCAGCGACGTCTAACGGCGCTCAGTGCGGGGCAGTTTACAGACACTATCTTCTGTGAAGTCGCACTCCGTAACTGTAGTAGTCACTCAGCGATCCGTACTTCCGGGAATAAAATTGAAATTACTTGGTATGGTGGAATGTCCTTTGGTCCAGATAGACGATTCCCGTAGACGCAGGGCTAATGTCGCCGCTGCTTGGTAACCCTCTATATCTAAAGGAAGGAGGTCTAGAATAACCTATAGAACTTCGCTCTGAGTAGTTCTCAGAGCTCCGCCTATGCTGATCATGCTAGACCTGTGAACCTTCCCTAATAGGTTCAAGTTTGGGATTTGCAAAAGTATAAAATGCTTTTACTCCACAAGTTTTTTCTGAATGAAGATCTGCGAGAATAACTGATGCATACAAAGCTACATTTCTGGCCACATATTGGAAAAAGATAAATATTATGAAAGAGGGGCTAAAACTGCTTCACTCACATGTTTCACTTTTAATATATGTACATATGTACATACATACCTTGTCACTCTTGTGAAATGCAATAGAGAATGCATTTTTCTTTCAGAATTAGAGAAAAGAAGAAACCTTTCGAGTACGTAGTTTTTTAGAACAATCAGTTTTGGCATAACAAGGTGCAAATTTTAAGTACCAAGGGGTACAGTGGAGCAATTTTGGGGGCGAGTTGGACTAATGAGACATGAAAAAAACATCCTGTCCATGACGGTGAGTTAACAAAAGCCAGATGATGACGTCGAATGTCGTTGACCATGCCTCATTTACACTTTCGTCGACATTTGTGTTAAACCTGTTTATACGAATAGAACGCTGTTCATATTGTACTGAAGACATTTTGGGTCACCTTGGTTTACACTTCGACCGATATCTCCGAAACTGGTTAATTTATCAAAGCAAATGATATTTTAAGTTTTAAGTTTAACATCTACTAATAGATCAGTTCAAATCCAGTTTTTAAGTGATGTCTGCTCAAACATATAGACATGCCTCTCTGTCGGGCAGACATACTGAAATTATAAAAACAGTTGATTTTCCATTGGCTTAGTAATGATCCCTGCTATCGATTTTTCTTAAACATCTTCAAATGCACAGACGTTGACCTAGTACAATTTTGTTAGATGTAGAGCCTTGTTCATACCCTGCAGTGAAACACCAAACTAGTCAGACACCATACTAGTATACAACTACAATTTTCTGGTTGAAATCATACTAGTCAGAAAAAGTCTATTCCATACTAGTATTCAACTACAATTTTCATGTTCAAATTGTTCTTGTTTGAAAAAGTTCAAACTCTAATTTCCTTATATGCATTCTTTTAACTATGAAGTTATTAAAACAAAGTTTGCTTTTAGTTTTTATTTATTTTTATAGCTGTTATATGCATTTTTCAGTTGCATTGACCTTTTTCAATCAAAATTTCAAAATATCCTTCCAATTTTGCTTTAACCTCGTAACGACACTGTATAAGAATATTCCTTCTAATGTTCATTTCATTCCATTTTGAACTACGATGAAACTGGTATATTTCAACTATATGCAAACTAGTATGTATATACTAGTAGATGACTGGTATGTTCTGGTCGAAATCTGACAATTGAAATGTCGTAGGACATCAACATTGTAAAAATACCAGTTGCTTATATGAAAATATGACAGTTGGCTGACTAGTTGGGCTTAGTGCACATACTAGTTGTAAAGTATTTCCTCTGATATAAAATTTGCAATTTTCAAAAATTAATTAAAAAAAATATCCTTAACCAGATTTTCCCAGTCAACCTATTTGAGTAGCTTTATAACATGCGAAATTGTATATAAGGTGTGTTTCATTCACTTACTCGAGGGGTGAAGGTCGTCCCTTTGTCGGAACTTAGACCACTTTTGTTGTCTCCAGATAATCTCGTTTTACCATTTCCTTTCTTTAATATCTACTTTTGAAATACGAGATAAGAGAAAAATATATCAGTTTCATTTGTGTGTTTTTTTATTTTACAGAAGAAGCCAACGCTCATATGCCCTTATGATATCATCTGTAAGTGAATTCGCCTTGTATACAAATAAAACATGATGCGAAATTTGTTTCTACATAATAATTATAATATCTATAAATCGTTGGTGACACTGCTAAGCCCATAACTATCAGCTCAACCTAATATAAACGCACAGCGTGAGTTTTCTGTCAAACTTGTCTCATGCCCATACAACTTGTATGAGAGTAACCGAAATAGAATTGCGTGCGCTAAAAGCTAACTCAAAATCCAAGATTTTTGTGCGTGACGTTTTGAATTGAGGTTATGGTAATTTTACAAATTATTGTTTGATCATTTTCGTTGTTTTAGAGAACTGTTTTAGACAAATATCTGAATTTAAAACGTCAACCTAATGTTGTAAACACAAATTTGACCTTCTATATGCAATAAAACTATTCATATTTAGACCAATAAATGCAACGCACGGGCTTTAATTTAGGTTACTCAAATAATTGCGTATAGACTTCTGTGCGTCCGCAAACGCTGTGCGTTTATATTAGGTTGAGCTGTATCTCTGTTAGGCTATTTTGCCATTACAAATTCCCTATTTTTTAGAAGAATAGGTTAACTGTACCAGCTTCCGGACAGCGCTAGTGTCCGGACACTATGTCAATGTTCTGGGATCAATAGGCAAATAACAAACAAATAATCCCAAATAGCAATACAAATGGAAATATACATACATACATGTTTTCTGAGTTCCCTTTGTTGACAGCTCATTGTATTTAATATGGAATACAAAAGGATAAACACCCTTCTATTCTGTATTTTCAGTCTTCAGATACGTTTTTTCATGTACAAATATTGCTGTCTGTCTACTAAGAGAATAAATTTACAAACTTTCTTGTTTTATAAATACTGCTTAAATAATTCTGCCCTTTGAAGTTATAAGGTCAAACCAAATAAGCATCAGACAAGCAGGAACTTAGGATATTTGTGGAAAGTTGGAGCCTTAATATGGGCACCGACAGGATCAAAAACTGCCTTTTTGGAGTTTTAATTCTATAATACTAAGAACGTTATAAATTTATTTAGAAATGTTCATATTTTCATAAAAAATTTAACATGTATAAATATTGCTGTGAAATGAAATGTTCATATTTTCATAAAAAATTTAACATTTCGCGGCAGCGTATATGTGAGAAATTGGGTGTGAGTTAAAGTTGAGAAAAACGTTAAGTGTCCGGATACTAGTGCAGTTATCCTATCGACTTTATGGGAAAAGTCCACATCAAGATTGATTCTTTAAACTAAATATTTTCCAAACCAACCAGTAGTTTTCTTAAGAATAAATGAATGATCTTGGTGGCACGGGCCTGTAAATATGATTTTAATTGCCGGATTCTTTCAGATACGTGCGAGCCATGCGTTTTAATGTCACTGACATTGATTCGCTAATTTTAACATGACGCAACTGTCATTATATTATTGAGTTTGAGTTCTTTCGCTTGTTGCCACAACTATGTTATGGTCTGAGCATAAAATATTTGACACAGGCTGATATTGCAAAACATAAAAAAAAACTCTTCATACCACGAACCAACATACTTTTTTTCATAAGGGAACCCTCTTACTTTTGATTTTACCTAAAATCTTTGCTTAATATGACTATGAGTGACCAAAATTTTAAATGTCTGTTGAAGTCAAGTAAATATTTAAATTGAAAGGCGTGTGTCTTTGAATAGTTAACCAAACGAACATGGAGTTTCTTTCTTGGAAAAAGGACCGGAATCATCCAAAAAAATCGCACACAAATTTTGCTTACGTGGTTTTACCTTTTTACCGACGATATGTAATGAGTGTAAAATTTAGCATCTCTAGCTTTTTGATTGAAGAGTTAGGCCACTAAACTCATCTCTCGTTACAATCCGATACATTGTAGCTATATTTCGCTTTTATATTGATCTCATTGGGTATATCGGTTCTGGAAAATTATTAATCTCTACATATGAGATGTATAATATAATCATAAAAAATCAGATAAATATAATTGACTAGACATCTAACATCAAAGACAGCCATTTCGGAGCTTTGGACCAGGGGTGACCAAAAATGTGTCAGTACAAATGGGTATCAAACGAGTGATGTAATTTAGATCCATATCTTAACTAGTAATCTCACCCAGACTGTTATTAGTAAATTATAAAATCGAAGGCACTTACAAAATTTAGCCAGATGTTTCTAAAACGGGGGAAATACTTTGCACTAAAACGAACATGGCTACGTCAACTCAGCTCAACGTCCTGATCATTTCGGTTTACCTATTGGTTGTGTTGTCATCACAATAACCAAAGTTATGACAATCAGTGTGGCACTCATTTTCTATAAATTCAGATACATTTTATTTCTTTACTACCTACTCTTTAGTCTTGTGAAATAATTCCACTTATTTTCTTCATTATCTCGTTTCAGCCTATCTGATGATAATACATATATCACCTATTGATGTTCGAACACCTGATCTTATAAGCATTCGGTAAATTTTACAAGTATTCGAAGTATAAAAAACACCCAAAACTCTTGAAGAAAACCCCCAAAGCCGTGATATTAGATATTTTCGATTTTTACTCTTATATACAATATATAAAGATATATCTATACAAAACATATATCGAAAAGTAATTCGTCCAAATTTTAAAATACTTATACAATTTGAAAATACGGACTTTTTGTACAAAAATTACCACTAAAATAAGTAAATAACGTAGTGATTAGCCTCATAAATTTTATAAATTCCGTCGTAAGTAAAGTGCCTCCAAATTCTACATACATAAACAAATAAGTGCTTTAGTAAATAACAAAATTTCGTATAGAGACATAATCAAATAATTACGAGAAACGTTACGTCGAAATATCGTAAAACTACTTATCTATTATTTAAACGAACACTGCCGTACCGTATTTAACGAAACCCAACAAACCGGTTGATTCTTCAACTCGATAGCACAGCTTTACCGACTGCGTAGTGTAGCAGCAATTTTCACGCTAGGTGCCGCTAAATAACACGCTGGCACTGGCGGAAGTTTGTAGTGGCTCTGCCTTATCGGCGATGCCATTTATCGATGACGCGCTCCTTTGGTGTCCGGATAATGATGGTCGTATGGTTGGTGGTTTAGATATTGGTACATGTTTACAAGTAAGTACTAAAATCGCCTAAATGTAGGCAACAGTGAAAAGTATTTGCAATAACTTTATAATCGACATTTGTATATTCTTGTGCTTCCGTTGATTAAGGAGGAAGCTGCAACTGGCAACAACAATGACAATGTGAATGAAACAACACAAGTGGATGAAAATAATACGGAACTTAACTCTCTTGAACCGCTGTGCAATGAGTCTTCCGATGAACTATTTCGTCAATTATCTGAAAGCAACTTTGAAATTGAGAGTTTGCTATCTGATCTGGCAACAGTTGAGGTTAAAGTAAATAGCAATTTTAGAAATATGAACTTGAAATTACCTTAACGTACTATTTCCCCCCAAATCCCTCTTTTTTCTTAAATGTTTTCTTATTTCTATTCACACCTAATTAAGGAGGAGAATAACAACAACATTGGCGAACAAGTGGTTAGCGACAGCTTTGTTCCATTGGAGGCTGCCACTGTTGTCACATCTGGTGTACTTAGTCCCGCATGCGCCAATACAAATGGATCAGCAGGTGGAGGAGATGTTGGTATTACGATAGAAGGCGCTGCCGAGTCTACTTTGTTGGCATTAACATCACACTGCGAATCACTTACTGTGAAAGCAATAAACCAAAGTCAAAAGCCTAGTGCGTGTGATAATATTGCACGTGGGGATGGTGGTGTAAGGAGTAATAATGTCTACATAGGAAGGAGTAGTGAGAGCGTGACGCATGTGCACGAATCGAATGCACGTCGATTTTTAATTGCTTCCAATCCTTTGCTCGCTGAAAAGTTACTAGCTAAAAGTATACTTAGCACGGAAAACGGCAACAGTGCGACGGCGAGAACAGCCGATTTCGATGGTAAGTAAATACAGATTTGCACACACGAAATAATTTTTTTTTATAAATATATGGACAAACAATAGTGGTGGTTAAAACCTTTGATGATCAGTTTTCAATAAATGAAATGAGATTCTTTGGAATATCTGTACACCTATTACATTAAAATAAAACATACATACATATGTTTTATCGAAAACCTTATTTACGGCCTGATTCTAGGCTTACCCAATAACTTTGAAAAACTATAACACACGCTGCCGTAAAGGAAAAACGAACTTCTTTACACATAAAAAGTGATCGGAGGTTTAATTATTAGGCCAATAGAAGCCAAATCAAAAGTGCTTAGAATTTTTGCCTGTCTCTCTATGTGTCGCGTATAATTCAAATACTGCTGACCGCTGCTGACCGATGTTGAATGGAACTTTTACCTTTGCAATACTAGACGTTTAACTTAAAATTTGGTTGTCCCGATAGCTTGGCCAGTTTCGGAGATATCGACCAAGGTGATCCAAATGTGTTTATTGCTATATGGGTATCAATGATTGCTATTGTTATACATTATGTTATAGAGATGTAACGAATAAAATTTGAATCAGCCGTTTGTGAGGTCTGAGACGCAGCGAAGCCTAACCAATTTCTAAAAATCTTTGTTAACTATCATATTTAGAAAATGTCTGCATTTTCCTGTAGTATACGTCTATCATCCTTAACAAAACAACCTTAAACGGTACTTGATTTATGTTCAATAAGTTGACTTAATAATAAAATTGTTTAATGGTGCCCGGGACAGTATGGCCCAATTTAATCTACAAAGTAAACTTTGCCATAATAGGTGTATGTTATGCTGAATCATGTTTTTTGTGCTTTCCGAAATATTCCATGCTCTGTGAATTATATTCAGCCGAGCTAAAAAAATTTATTTAGAAATGAAACTTTTAAAAACGAAATAATTCAAGCTTTCTTCGAGATTCTAATAGTTATGTATATGATTTTCATTGATTTAAAATCTCAAATTCGCCTTAGTTCAGCGGATCAAAAATGTCTAATTTTAAACATACTCTTAAAAATTTAAAAAAAATTTTATTTCTTCTCTAAATACTCGGTATGAAGAACACAGTTCGGAACTAGATACAGCGCTATGTTGAACACGCCAGTTGATGACATGTAAACAAGGTTAAGCACGGACTGGTAGTAGCCCCAACTAGAGATTTTCTCTACAGGGTAACGTCGAGGCAGGGGCGGTACTACCTCCTCGGGATGCAAAAAGTTATACTTTTCAGGAACTGTGGAATCCACGAAATTTCATAAAATGTCATTGTTGGCATGAAAAAAGGATAAAAGCTGTAGAAGGTAGAACCACCCGGAATAAATATCACACGATCTTGTCGAAAATTTTACTTGAAAAAATTAGAAATATTATTCGTAAGGGACCAGCATATTTTAAATATAAATAAATTGACTTTTCCGATGCATCCAGAACCTACAAAGATGGTAATAAATCAGTAACTATGTATGTACGTAGGTACATATTTCAACAAAGTACTGATTATTCCAAAATTGAAGAGCAATGGATTAATATAGAAATACACTTAAACGGATTGTGCCTATTGTAAAACTTTTAACATCGGGAGGGTTTTCGTTTCGCGGTGACAATGAAAACCTAAGACCTCTCGATAAAGGAAATTATTTAGGATATGTAGAATTTTTGTGTGAATTGGATCCATTTATAGCAGTTCACTTAAAAAAGTTTGGGAATCCTGAAAAAGGTAAAATTTCTTAAGTACAATGTTTCAAGAGAGATTAACAAGCTTGTCGAAGAAGTCCATAGCATCGGATATGCTAAAAAGCAATGATTTTGAAGGAGTGACTAATGATTTGTCCCATTTGAGATCTAGAAGGGTTCCTCTTCAAATAACCTAGATAGTTAAGCGCTAACCTATAAATGCTAAAAGAGTTCATTTTGGGGACTATATAGCATATATCTATTCGTTTCATGTGACTGTTAATAAAAATAACTTTAACCTAGTTTATCTACTTTACAAAATAGTGTTCTCTCAAAGTCATAGGGACCCCCATTATTCTAACATGCCCAGGGCCCCAATAGGTTAGGGACGGCTTCATTATGCGAGGCTCAGTTAGAAGAAGTTTTTATATTTCGAATCCCAAGCCTAACGTAATATCTGTAATGCAGAGAATAATACCTCGTCAGTTACTTGTCTTACTTTTGTTTTTCCATACACACATCCTTACATACATAAATATGTCTTTCGGATGTAAGTATAGCAAAAAGGCATATAGCAATTGAAAGATTTGCACCAGTACGATTAGAACATCGTATGATTATTTGTATTTCCCTATGAAATTTTGAAATAGCTGCTGAAAAAAAGCAAACAATTTTTAGTTTTACTATCTTTCAGTCAGCAATTCGAAACATAAATTCTGCTGTGAAAAAAATGAAAAATATGAAAACTGAAAAAACTTGAATACAAAAAGCCTCAGCAAAATCCTCAAGTTTTTTTTCTGCTGATTGCTGAAGCTCGTTTCTGTTCAACTTGCTGCTGAAGTAAAATGAATTAGGTGTAACCGGGAGACATGGTTTAAAATGAACAGGATAATCTGCCAAAATATCGTTTTTCAAAAGCTAAATTTGCGGTTAGAGCCCCATACAAGTATAATAAAAAGAGTAAGCCAGCGTTAACCGGGGATTTGGGTCACTAACCAGTCGATTGTGAGCGTAATCGGTAAGTTCATTTAACCGAGACTCAGGCGTACATTGAAATGGACAAAACCAAAAAATGCGCAATAGAGAATAAAGGAAAACGCGGAACATATTTCGTGTAATAAAGCACAAATATTGTTTATTATTGCTTGATAAGCAGTTTAATTACAAGTATTGTTAATGCTTGTATCCCAAAATTAAGTTGCTCATACGCCCTGACGTAAATCTAAAATATTTTGTAGATAGACTTGTACAAAGGAGTGTAAAACCAAAAATTTTCTAAATTCCCTAAATTTCCTGGAAAAGCATAGCACGTTTTTGTAAGATACAAACACACCAAGCCCATGCTAAGGTTTAGTGTTTCCTCCAAAACTGTCTGTAACCTTGAAAAGGAACGTAGTTTATCAAACTTTGAGTAAGCCAAGTTCATGCAACTCTGTCTGGGTTGCAAGAAATGACAAAGTTTTTTACTTCTTATTTTAATACCTTATTAAGTATCCAATGTGCGTTTGTATAAATGTATGTATATTTAGTCTAATAAGCCTAAAAAGATGACTAGTATAGTACATATTCTAATATAAATACATACATACATATGTATGTATCTTCGTAGTATATACAACCGATGTGCTTAAGTATTTAACACTCGCAGACACCTTTTTCAACTCAAGTTAAAGACTCGATGTATGTAAAGTATGCTACCTTGATATTGCTGTGACCGTGTTGATAGATGCTTACGTTACCTTACACCAAATGTGGTAGCAGTGACGAAGACAGAAAAACCGAAGCCGAAAACTAACCAAGCAAAAAAAAGTGCGATTGATCTCTAAAGAGAGTGATCCGCGAGCAATACTCTTCGTCTCCATTGGGCTAAATTTTATCCCAGCTATTCCGTTATAGGCAACGTTGGCAAAAGCCGATTTTAATTTCGTCCGAACAAAGGGAATATATACTCCAATATTCTCTCAGGCATAAAAAATACCAATATGTCTCTTCAAACAAAAGGGACCTTTTCAACTGGCATTGGTCGCATGCTCCTTTGCGACTCATCACAAATTCAATACCACCCTGAGAAAAAACGTGTGACTAATCTCTGAAGAGAGCGGTCCGCGAGTAATCCCTCTAGTGTACAGAAAGGCCTCATCTACTTCATAATCAATTTCTTTTAACTCCAAAACCTAAAATTGATTTACACCCCTATGAACTTGGTACACAAATAAAAATTTACTTAGGTATGTATGTACATATATTGAATTATAGCTTACCGTAGGCTAAAGGAATCAATCGCAGATCGCTCGCTTTAGAGATTAGTGACATGATTTCTTGTAGGGTAGCCAGCAACAGAACACACACTTGAAAATCGTTGTCCAATTAGTAGAAGTAATGCCGTATCTGAAAATTGGAAGTTACCAACTTTATCAAAAGAATCTACCTTAGCTTGAATAATAAGCTTAATTGCCTAGGTCCAACAAAACTACAACAATATGTGAACTTAAAATCTAAGGTACACAGCCGACGGTTCACTAGAAACCACCATTGTTTGCTGTTGGACACAACGACATACATGTAAAGAAGAAAAAACTATGAGGAATGCTTTTTGTATGCAAATATTGAGCTCAGATTAAAAGTGTTTCCAGAAAAGATTTTTTTCAAGGCGAATTAATACAAGGTGGCATTATCCCATCAGCTGATTGCTACTTTTCTTCAAGTTTTGTTACTAAAAATTACAAAAACAAAGTGCATTGAAAATGTATGGATATTTGTTTGTATTTCGCCTGGCTTCCATCTTCTATTAATTCGCCTCGATTTTTTTATTCTTCAGGCCGTTAGATTTTCTAATATGCCTACATGGAAACGATGTCAAATACGAAAAGTTCGCAATATAGGAAAAATAAAATGAAAACGTTAAAGAAATTTCTTGTAAAACGGTGCTCCTATTATTTCTTAATTTTTATTTAGCAATACATAACTTATGTTTTTTTCTTACCAACTATTTTTGTGGTACCGGAATTATATGGCAACTGTGCTAAATACCAAAAGTGTATAAATGTTTGCATATAATATCTAGACTAAAAACTTTACCGAAACGGCAACGCTGTCAAATGCATACATACATATGTATGTATGTAAGTATTATTACATTCTTCTTTCGACAGTTTCAATTTCGTTGTGCTCTCGTTGTAGTTATATACAACAGGGATGGAAAAGATGGTACATTTGTACTTTTTTGGTACATTTCGGTAGTCAAAAGTACTTAGGTACTACATTGACATTTTTGGTACATTTTGACAATATAGAGCAAATTAATTCTGAGTTTAGAGTTTTAGAATAACACGCTAGCCTTAAAAAATGTATCCATATATATGGATATATGCAGTTTTTGGAAGAAATAAGATTAGTAAAAAATGAGTTAAGTGCACCAATGTTGTATAATATTTATAGAATTGCTCAAGGTGTGTTATCGATTCCACACTCATCTGCAAAATGTAGAAAGGATACTTTCCTTGCAAAATTTAGTCAAAACGAAGTGTAGGAATCGACAGATAAACGCCCTTTCGAATTTATTATAAACTAAGGACTTGTTGAAATCAACAAACAGTTGCTGTCATAATATATGTAAGTGTTGAAAAAATTGCTATCAATTGATATATTAAATGATCTCAAAGGGGAAGAATTGCTAGAATACATACATATATAAAATCTTTTGTACCTAAAACGTTTTTGTTTTGTGAACTATTTTCACATTGAATGCTGCTGTTTATTTAAAATAATTTGTGTATGCTCCTAAAGGAGTTTAATAAAAAATGTATACGAATTTGAGCTTTAATAGTTTTATTTTTAGAGAGGAGGTTTTGCTTGGAAAAGCAATATTTGCGATTAGTGTAAGTCCTTAGAAAAATTTTGCTCATCTAAATGATGGTACATTTTCCCTTGATTTGGTACATTTTCTTTTGCTCATTTAGTACATAATCAGAAAACTCATTTTCCATCCCTGATATACAAACAACAGGCCACATTCTTTCTCTAAGGACTACACACACACATTATTACTTTTGTAGATACATTATTTTTGATTATTGTGGGTTGCGTATTTGGTACGAGTTTTGGTTTGTTTTGCTGTCTGCTCGGATATTTGTCTGGCAGCGGTTGCAAAGACGGGTCAATAAATCGTCTGCGTGAGAATAAACATTCAAGGTCAAAAGGATATTGGCTCTTTCCGTGTATGGAATTCTTGGAAAAAAAGTGACAGACTGGCATTAGACTTTTTCGGGACAACACAAAGTGGCGAAATAAAATAAAATGAAAGAAGTTGTTTAGGGCAGGAATGGTTGCTCCTCTCTTTTCCTATTCATATTGACGCATTGGGTTGGTTGTTAATGGAATGATTTCACAGTGGGCGGATTTATTATATGCCTCCGTGATTGTGGTATGCACCAAAACTGAGTTTTTGTTGTTGGCTCTCAGAATTTTTCGTTACACCTAAATGGCTTACGTGGAGAAAGTTCTGCAATTTTGCAGAGTTAGCGTTCATGCTCAGTGGAAGCTTTTTGGTAAAGAATAATGTTTGCTGTATTTGCTGATGACCTGGTAATAAAATTTAGAAAGCACCTGAATACTCTAAGGATGCCACTGAGCAAAAAACAGGCTGTCTTTTGTCGTAGCTTGTTTTCTTTTGTTGGGCGTCTACTGTGTTCACCCTACATAGCATTGGTATTTGAGCTCTATGTATGGGTGTATGTGGGTGCCTATTTGTATGAGTTGTGCGCGTGATACAGTTATTGGTGTGGGTGTGTCAGACAGGCAATATTAAAAACGAAATCGGGTCCTTTTCATACACTCAACGGCACCGAAAAAAGTCTTTTTGGGTTCAAGAGAGATTTCTCAGAATGCAGACGTACATATGTACATGTATATGTAGATGTGTCTGTTGTCTAGTCTAAAGTAGGTTTGGGCTTGACACTTGTGTTTGTAAAATACATAGAGTTTTCTTCGTGAAACAAGAATGAAATATCATTGCTCGTTTTTTATTTTTCGGTTTGTTTTGCAGGACGAACGCCATTTAACCTTGAACTTGAAATTTCAGTCAACACAAGGCCCAAAACATATGTACAGACATAAATACGTATGTATGCTCATACTACTGAGGATTTGGGTATGTGTTTTCCTTTTTGTACATACATAAGTCAAAAATCGATGGTACTCATAAAACATTCGTATATATTTTTTAATGACACTTTTACTTTGTTGTATTAACATTTATTTGAGAGAGTCTAGAAAAAGAAATAAAGAATGACGGTGCACCTACATAAGTGTAGTCTTATGATAATTTAAACAAGTAAGGAAAGGGCTGTCTTCGGCTGTGCCCAAGTCTTAATGCCTTTCCTGAATACGCATAACTTTTCTGAGTTTCCGATTTTTACTTACAATTGGTACAAACTCTTCAGAACTGCTAATTTAAAAATACATAACCCAAAACACATTTATCGGAACAATCGACTGAGGGGAGCTATATGGTATGTTTGTCCGATCTTTTTGACTTTCACTACACACATTACATGTATAATAATTACCAAACCAGCAAAATTTACGTTCCTAGCTTTCTTATAGCCATTTATTATTATACCCATTTATCGAATCTATCGATTATATGGGAGCTATATGTTATGTTTGTCCGATCTAAGTGATTTTCACTACATACGTTACATCTATAATATGTACCAAACCCGCAAAATTTTATCGGAACAATCGATTGCATGGGACCACGGGATTCTGTAATTCGTTTTTCCCAGGCAGTTTAAATTGAAAAAAAGTATAAACCAAATAACAAATAATTGAAGAGTTGAGAACGGTTGGCCCGATACGTACTAAACTTTTGAGGCTGAATATATATAAAAGGGTAGGTTTTATGGACCTGAAAGCTATTGTGAAGATATACTTCAGCAATGCTTTTACTTACTTAAAATAGCCACCTAACCGCCTAGGCGATTTTGGCCTTTCAATATTTAGTAAAAATAAATTGGGCCGTAGTAGGCGGATATTCCATTTGACAGCTTATATATTATTTCTAATTTAATAATTGAAGCGGTAGCGGTACCTTTTCATGTTAAATCGTTTACATTCACGAAATGAACAGTTGAGAATGTATAGATTATCAATATCTGAGTGGTTTTATTGGTATTTTGTTTAAAAAATGAGTGATTTAGTAAAAGTGATGCAGTGTCTCGGCGAATATCAATTTACATTGGAATATATACATACATACTTTGTCATTCAATTGCATCTTTTCTTTTGAAATGAACTTAATAATAAAATCTATTTTGGGCAGAACGAAGTTTTCCGTGCCAGCTAGTAATTCAATAAAAGACTACCATGGAAACTTCGTAAAGAAAATTGTATCCAAACAAATCTTACCTGATTGATCGAATTATGACTTAAACAAGATTATAGTGAAATTTAGCAAATCGTGATTATTCGTTTGCTGATACCAGTAAGCCCATGACGTTTGACAAGTTGATTGGTGTTAACGTCTTAGATGAACTACAAATTTTTTGAACCTTTGAAATTTCGCCTTATATTAATATGAATCTAGTAAAAATCAATTTTAGGGCTAACCTGCCAATATTGGCCTGCATAAAATATGAATCACAAGTATCCTTTTCGATGTTCTATGGTGTAAAACTATTTTCTATTCGATCGTTGATTATGTAAACATGTGTCATAATCAACAAACATCAGGCAGCGTGCCTATTTCATAAATCCTGAAATCCTTTAAAAAGTTCACTAAGGACAATTGAGAAACTTATTTTCTTAGGTATTCAATTGTTAGTGTAAACCAGATTTAAAAATCAATGTAGGAATACCTTTGATGCATTTTTGGTATGTGCACAATTCCGGGCAGCACTACGCAACTGTGAGCCTTAGCGTTTAAAATGAGTAGGTCTGACTAGATGACTGTGGAGGATATGTCTTTTATCCACCCTATCATTCGATTGAATTTTTCTTTTAAAGTTGTGATTAGATAGTAACTTTTAATTAAGAAAAGCGATGTAGAGGTACACAATTTTCTGCAATGTTCATTGAAATCCTGACAATGAAAAGCTTGCGCTCGATTTGCAAGTGGGTTGACGGGGACGCTGCAGATAAACGAGCTAAGCCATGCTTTCGAAAATTAATGCTTCTTTTTGATGATGCTTTTCATATTTATTTATTACCGTAGAGAGATAGCGGAAGTTAGTGTAACCAACAAAATTTTGAAAATCCATAATTTGGCATTCATTAAAAATTAAAGAGAGGAAGTTTACCAGAAGAAAAATATTCTATAATTTGTTGCAAAGCAATTGTTTTTTATCTCCACCTTCATACCCTCACCCTCCTCAACTCACTCCTTGATTCTAATGTAAAACAATAGTAAGAAATGTTTAAAGCTCCACCCGTTATAATACACACATATACGTACATATAAATGTTTATCTGCATAGACATCAGAAATGGAAATACGAATATTTATTTGCGTATTTTAATTCATTAACGCAATCCGCCATTGGTCAGCATTCGACAAGAATCAAATAATAAATACTACACAAAAATTACAAAATCATACAACTACATATAAACACAAATATGCGTTTTCTTATTGCACTTCTTTGTTAGTTTTCTTCAAAAAATGCGGATAGTCTAGGATGTATCCGATACTAGTTCCCTTGAAAAAAAGCTATTAGTTTATGATGCTTCCGGGATGAGTCGAAGAGTAGGATGCGACTAATGACAGTTCTGAACACTTTGATAGGGGTGAACTGTTCACATTACCCATTTATACGAGAACGGGTACGAATCTAATATAATCTACTTCATACCCAAACGGGCCTTTTAACTCCTGTAAGTATGCTACAGAAGCTGAAATTGCCTTACACCCCTACGAGCATAGATACTACCCAAATAAAAATTTCCTTTTGTACATACCTATATTGAATTATAGCTAACTGTAGACTAAAGGGATTGATGCCACATCGCACTCTTTACATATTAGTGGCATGATTTTTGCAGGGTCACAAAGGAGAATACAAATGCCAGTTTTGATCTCTGTTTATGGGTTGAGGTGACACTTTTGTTTGAGCATGTCCTATGAAGAGACTAATTGGTTTCTTTTTGTGACCGAAAAGGACAAGTTCACCTTCAATACCTATAGGTTAGGTTAAGAGAATACGCATGAGATATCTCACTCGTATGTCTATTGTAGATGCTCTTATTGTGGGCACATCCGTCTAACCAGTTATTGCTCGCTTAATAATTTTTAAACTATTTACTCTCTTTTCCTTGTTGCAGTCCTGATGCTACCTTTAAATTTGTTAATGCCCCATGTTGCTTTTGCGTAGCCTTGCTGCACACCTTCCTCGGCATTGACCTAAGTTGTCCTAGCTCTGCATTCCACAGACCGGCCTGGATTTGGCTCGATGGCTAGTTATAAGGCAACAGCGGTCGAATGAGCTGGTCAAGTTTTTCAGAAAGTGAAAATTCGTTTCAGTTTGTTTTCCTTAGATTTAACGGTCGTGTGGCTTCCAGTCCAAAGGGGATTGTGAAGAGTATCCTACTGTAATCGGAAAATGGACAGGTGTCTGATTAAAGAAAAATTCGTGTCTAAGGTAGTGTTGGTAACTTCCTCCCTAATGCTATTCCTTAACGTTGGCTTGTTACCTTCGCTACTTAAGGAGGTTACAGAAATTAATATTGACAGTGCCTCTAACTGTATCCCACTGCAGAGGAAAGGTATTAATCGTGGATCACTCCCTTTAGAGATCAGTCGCACGATAATTTGCATAGTTGTGTGTGTATATATTCGTATATTAGTGCAACGAATCGTCAAAGGACACTTGAATATGTATAAGTATAAAAATCTAAAATTCTATTGTTCGTTCTTGAAAGCGGCTAATAACCTCATCATACATGCACTCACAGATGTGAGTGTCATCGAGCGAATGCATTTGTAAATAGGCGCATAGGCGCATAGGCGAATGTTACGAATGCGAATGATCTCGTCCAATGTTATTCTATGAAAGTTGATATTTTCAGGGGCAATTTGATTATATTTAGTTGTAAATAAAGCATATCAAAGTTTATAAGCCTACAAACATAAATATAAATATGCGTGCTTTGTACATATGTACATATATACATACATATAGAATTATCGCCAAATGCATAAAGTATAAAGTAGTTTTATAAAGCTCTTATGATTAAAAATTTGTATGGAAATTTTATTTTGAATTATAATTGTTACAGTAATTTTATTAACATGAATTGGGGCACGCCCAGTAGAAACACCTTATATTATAGTTGGTCAAATATTAACCATATTTTTCTTACAAAGATATTATTGGATTTATTGTAATAATTTCATTATTAATTCTCTTAACATTAATTAATCCTTACCTTTTAGGAGACCCAGATAATTTTATTCCAGCAAATCCTCTAGTTTTAATGCATTTTAACATGCCGAATAGTAAAGCAGGACTAATTCAGCCAAAACTTGGACAGAGTTGCATTAATATAAACCATTCAAAAACCAAGATAACAAACTTTCTAGCAAATACTTAGCCCACTTTGCTTCTGAGCCCATGTTCAGTATCAAATTCAGCATATAAAAACCCGAAGTTTAATAAATGGTGGTTTGAGAAAAGTCCTTCCAAAGGTTCGATTTACGCATGTATGATTGTTTTCAAAGTCGACAATGTTTATACTTAGCTAATACAATTAGAACTAATTACAGATCAATCTATCTAATATAGGACGCCGAAAATTGAACAAACCGACTGGAAGCATTTCAATATTTTATAAAATAGGGTTTCTAAAATTTAATACTCCAAACAGCTTTTCCCATTTGCCAAGTTTTTGCTAAATGGGTTATTATACCCAGCGTACTAGTACTATTTAGTACAAGGGTATATTAATTTTGTCCACATAACGGTACTATGTAACGGCACAAAATAATCGAGTTAGATATAGAGTTCCATATATGAAAGTTCTTAGGTTGAAAAGAGGAATTGATTAAGGCATGTCCGTCCGTCCGTCTGTCCGTCTGTCCGTCTGTCCGTCCCTGTACACGATAACTTGAGTAAAAATTGAGATATTTGCATGAAATTTTGCATACAGGTTACTTTCTGGCCAAGGTAGTTTGCTATTGAAAATGAGCGAAATCGGATGATAACCACGCCCCCTTTTTCGATATCGAAAATTTCGAAAAACGTATAAAACGGGTTAATTCAATATCAGAAGCAGCTACAATGATAAAATTTGCAATATGTATTGATTTATATGTTCTGAGGCGGATTTTACCAAATTTTTTGAAAAGGGGCGTGGCACCGCCCACATATATTTGAAGAAATTTTAAAATTTTGACTCCTAATAACTTGAGAACAGTTTATGCTAGTATAACGAAAATTTGTAGAGGGCATACTATTGTTGTGTTAAATTCAGATATAGAAAATAAACGAAATCGCTTGGCGACCACGCCTACTTTTTTATAAAAGTTATATTGAAAGGAGGTGGAAATATTGAAAAGTCCATATCTAATTAACTGATACCGCTATAATAATATAATTTGGTACATACCCACTTATGAGTCAAGCAATTTTCAAATTCGACTGCTAATAACTTCAGAACGGTGTGAGATAGGTTTACGAAACTAGGTTCCAGGCATGTTATGTTTATGTAGAGTACTACCACAGAAAATAAGAAAAATCGGTGAACGACCACGCCCCTTTTTGGACTAAAGTTCTCTAAACGAGAGTTAGGAAACCGGAATATGCAATATCTGTTTAACTGATAAAGCTATAATGCTAAAATTTACCACACTCATTCACTTGATGATGTTATTAGTGTTGTTTAAAGGTTTTTTGGTAATATTTTGGAAAATGGGCGTGGCACCGCCCACAAGTGAATAAACAAAATATCAACATTTCACTATTAACGAGCCACTGTGAAAGTATCATAAAGATCTGCAATGAAAACTGATCTTCAAATAGGGACAAACAACATAATAAAATCCGTGGGCGTGCCACCACCCACTTTTTTAAAATTAGGTAAATATTGATTAATGGACACATATATCCGTACATAAAAAAATTTCACAAAATACGTTAAAAGTTATGGGCATGGCACGCCTTCTTTTCCAAAGTTATATATAGGACATGGTATAACCCTTGAAAAGATCGATTCAGTACTTTTGGCTCATGTAAGCAGTTAAAGCTTTATAAGCAAGGAGCGTGGCCGCGCCCACCAAATTCGCTATTGTTTAGGCTCGGCATAGATTGGTTTTTAAAATGGGCGAAATCGGATGAAAACCACGCCCCCTTTTTCTGAAAACTAACGCTGGGTATTTAATGTTCGGTTCACCCGAACTTAGACTTCCTTACTTGTTTTCATATACATATGTATGTACATATGCCTATTGCATTTTTATAGAATTTCATTGCTTCAGCGTTTTTCGGATCTAATTTGTAGTCCGCTTACTGTACACACATGCACACATATGACCGATAAATTTCCATATTGAGTTAGAAAACAATACAGGTATTGGGGTTATTGGAGCTTTAGAAGGTTAACGTTTCATGTACGACCATTTCATGTTTACACTTTGTTACTTACATTTTAACTAGTAAATACTTTGTGGGTATATACAAAAGTGTACCAAGCTTTTATTATATTTTGCGAGTATTCATATTCCCCACTTATTAACTTTTTGCATTGATAGAAAGATTCCATTCGAACGGCTAATCTTTTTATTTGTATACCTTTCATGAACATGAAGTTGTATTATAACTTTGGTCCGGTGTTTGTCAGTATGAGAAGAAATAGAGATAGCCCACTATTTAGTAAACCGAAATGATCAGGGCGCTGAGCTGAGTTGATTTAGCTATGTCCGTCTATCCGTCTGTCTGTTTCACCGCAAATTTTGCAAGCGGCCATTTTGTATAGAATTAATCATTTCGCGGAACCAGCAAGATCGGACCCATACAACGTACAGCAGGTTTAGCACATACTTTATGAGTAACGTGTGTAGTGAAAATCGTCCAAATCGGGCCAACATAACATATTACCCCCATATAATAGATAGTTTCGATAAATGGGTTTCTGGCTACAAATTTTGGAGTTAAAAAGCTAGGAACTTAAAGCTTTGCAGGTTTGGTACTTATTATATTTTCACCTACATAACATATAGCTGCCATATAATCGAGTGCTTCGATAAATTAACAGTTCGATCGGACACTTAAAAAAGTTATGCGTATTCGTTAAAGGTATAAAGCCTTCGGCACAGCTGAAGACAGCTCTTTCCTTACTTGTTTTAAATTGTGTTTACGTTATGTTCATATTTCGATCCTAAACTAGGAGCAATTTTTGTACTAAAATACAGTGTTTTCAAATAATAACAAAATGTTAGCTGAATTAATTTAAATGCTGAATGCTAAATATTGAACCAAAGAAGAGCGTGACACATAAATTAAAAAGCTATTTCCCTGTTTTTCGAAGATGAACTTAGTTATCAATCACTTTCAAACCAATTCCACATATCCCCTTTATTTTTATATACAACTTTGTACATCATTAATAAACAGTACACCGAAAGCTATTTAATAGAAAAAAATTCAAAGTGAAAAGTTTCGAATATTTTTGGTTACTAATTTTGAAAACCTTAACACCTTTAGGTAGAAATTTGTGACGTGAGTCACCTAAAATTTGTGGAATGTCCAACAAGGGAACCCTGTAATTCGATGTGACTTTTTGGAAACAACAGCTTTTTCTTGAAGTTTATATAAAGTGTATTTTAAACTTTCAAATCAATTAAATCCGAAAATGCAAATTTACAAAAATGTTAGTTGGGATATTTATAACACACATTTTTTTCTAAAAAAAAACTGTTGTAAGAGGAAAACAAGTGAATTTTTTTGTTTTGAACTTCAAAAGGAAATAAATTTTAAAAATAAACTTTATACAAACTGTTTTAACATCTCTTTTTAGACCGTACAATTTTATTTAAAAAATTGTATATATCTTTTATCTCTATTTGTTTGTGAGTTTTAAACAAATTTCCTGATACAAATTTTTATTAAATTTTTTTTGGCACTTTGAAAGCAAAGATTTTTCCACAAAAACTAACATAAGGTCTGAATCTACTTTATAGTGTTCACTTTCAAATTCTTGCAGGTTTTGATTCCGATTCATATCTAAAAATATTAAAAAATATGAAGTATGTCTGTCTGCATGGGATAGTAAGTGATTAGTTTCAACATCCGTTTCATGTCCTACAAAAAAAATTTATTATCTAAACAATTTCATATGGCCATTAACTCGGTGTTTGAGAGTGGCAGGGTGTGGTTTAGAACGCATTTTATGAAACAACTGCAGGCTTTTAAAAAAATAGGCTTTTATAACAGAATGTTTAGTATTATATTTATTGTCGCGTGGCTTTCAGCGCAATAGGCATAATCACAAAATATCCGCATGAGTATCGGCACTTTGACAATCGCCATTAGCTCCAACAATTTGCTGTTTTTAGCGAACAAATATGGTGTCTGAGAATCTTGGCTGATTTATTGGATAAACCTATTGAATGCATTTGTGCGCGATAAATAACTATATTTGTTGCTTCTCACTGCGTTTGTTTGCGATTGCACACATCCATACATACATGTACATTATTCCATACCTATAACTTTATGTATGCACAAACAACTTAGGCTCTAACACTGATTGGTGTCAAGGTGTACCGCATAATTTATAAGTGCGTTTTGATTATTATTTAACACAAAACTGAGTTGAGTTCAGTTCGTTTCGGAAAACATATAAAACTATAGAACACATTGTAAAGCACGGAAAATTGCATACATATATACGCACATAAATTCTCAATCAGAACATTTTTTATGTACGGTTGTATGTAAGTAGCAGCGTTGCAGCATTGAGCGATACCTCCAAACAGATGCTTCAATAAAGCAAGTCCAAATAAGAACTTTTGGTAACTTGTAAACATACTGTAAAGGTTTTTTATCGTCTGGGAATAATAGGGTACCGTTATTTATGAAGCCCTATTTCAAACCCAAAATAGATAGCAAAAAATGTTGTTGGCACTCAAACGTGGTACTTTACGTATGCTAAACCAAAATATGTATAGCCCATAACTATCCTACAACTGCTGCATACCCTTTATTTTTGTTTTTGTTTTCTCATTCTAATGGATCCATAAGAACACCTTACCGCAGTGGCGTAACTACACCATCTGGGGCCCATGGCAAATTCTTTTGATGGGGCCCTATCAGTAAAAATCGTCACATTGTGCTCAGTTTGAGATTTTCAGCGTACTCAATTACACGTTGTATTTGTCCCACTAATGGCCATAGACCTCCTCTCTTAGGCGAGATGGAATGGTCTGTAGTCCCCACGCTATCCCAATGCGTACTGGAGATCTCAATGCATTCATTGGTTATTCGTTAGCTTTTCGGTACAACGTCGTGAGAAAACCTGCATACATTTACATTGACATTAAAATAACAATTTAATTTCAGTAAAATATTTTTTAAGAAGAAATTATTTAATATTATTAAGAAAGGTATTTATTTAAAATATTTTTTTGAGCTTTCTGTTCCGCAAAAGTGCCTAAAACATCATCAACGTTTAAAGATCTGGCCAGCGAATTTTCAATGTACAGAATAGCCAGGTTACACAACCTGTCTTGTTTCATAGAGTTGTAGGTTGGTAGAAACACTTAGCAATTAACTTGAAATTGTTTTATGGTCTTCAGAACTTATAAAAATATACTTTTCAAATAGAATTAAATACTACAATGCATACAATGCTACAATGTAAAAAAATATTTTAGAGCTCGCGGCCTCTTATGCCGGGGCCCTGTTGGGTCGGGGGCCGTGGCATTTTGCCAGCCCTGCCACCCTATTGTTACGCCTTACCACCTTTTAGTTACATTTTAAATACTTTTTGTCAAGTCGGCTATTAAAGCCTTAACAATATATGTATATATATATATATATATATATGACGCGATATACAACAGTTACATATGTATATCATCAACCTCCTAGGAGATTTTTGCGCCGAGCTTCTCTTCCAATTTGTGGTGTGCCGCTTTTGAAATTTTTCCTACAAATTGGCGCGACCTACGGTTTTTCGCCGACTCCGAACGACATCTACAAAGCAGATGAATTTTTGCTGAGAAGCCTTTCATGGCAGAAATACACTCGGAGAGTTTGCCAAACCACTGCCGAGGGGCGACCCCGTTTTGAAAAAACTTTTTCAAACCACTTTTTGATGTAACCTGTACCAGGGCTCGAACTCGGACCTTTGGTGTGGTAGGCCGACAACACTACCTCCACACCACGGTTTGTACATATATATTTGTTCTGCGCACCAAAGTCAATACATAACGATATTGAGTTAAGGCTTCAACTTTCAAATCTGTGTTGCATTTTTAGTTAGTTTACAGGGCGTATGATGAACATTTAACTATAGAACTGTTCTATTATATTTTTTATCATAAACAATCACCATAAAGCTATTCACAGTCTTTCAAGTTGTTATAGTGGCTACAAATTTTTGCACACATAATACATATGCATGTTGTTTCTGAAGAACTGATAGCTCTTCTTTTCAGTTGAGACCTCTTAGGGAATCCTTGTCTTAAGCATAATTTGGACTGCTGTTAGTTTAAATTCCAATAAAAGTACTTTCCAATGGTATATTTTTAACGTTCCTCTTTCTTTTAGAAGAAAATATTACATATCAATTTCGAGTAACTAATTGTGCATGTAGCAGTGGGTCTCGCTAGTGTCTTTTAGTGAGATACGCATTATTTTGAGAATAAATATGTAATTCGTTGATATGTATATTGATATAATATGTTGAAAGAACTTTTAACGACTATGATTCTTGTTATGAAGTCCATTATATAGTAATCTAGGCCTACTTTGAAAGCACGCATAATATAATTGCTGGTTTGAGAATTTATAAATGCGAAAAACTTCACGATTTTATATGAATTTACATACATACATATGTACGCATGTGTATGCACACGTACTGACTACGCATACCTAATACCTCTGGCAATAGAATTCAGGATATCCTTGAAAATGCGCTTAGAGCCTAACCCAATAGTCAGCTAATCTCTACGTTTGAACAAAACCCCCCGTTAAAGTTATTGAACAATTGGACGACATTAATTGATTGTTGTTGAACTTTGTCAATGCAAAAGTTGTGGTTGAAGGCTTCAAAATCGTTTCTTAATTGAATACGGATCTACGAATGCACATGTAAGTGCATACAAATATCTGAGTAGGTATATATACATACATACATATGTGTGCACTGCACATGTGTATAGGCATTAGAAAAGTGAACAAACATAAAAGTAGGTAGTTATGTAGATAAAAGTTCACTCGCATATAACTAGCTCAGAGCAAAAACGAAGTAAATTTCTAGTTAGGGTTTCGAAGCATTTTTGACTCGTAAAGAGTATATGTGAGAATTTCGCCACACTTGAAGCTATAAAGTTATGCAAATGCCCATAGAACTATTATCCTACATCAAAAGTGGTTTGTTATCCTCTTTACATCTTTCGAATCCTTTCTGTTTAATTCTTTCCATGAGTACACCTTTTCCAAGGGCATGCCCTATGGAGTGGCTAATTGTTCCCGTTTATACCAGAAAGGGTACGAAAGGACTAATCCACTTTATAGCCAAACGAGTATTTTAAGTACTACAAGTATGATTCAAACATGGAAATTGACTTACAAGTATGCTACACAAATAAAAATTTACTTATTATATATATTGAGTTACATATACATTAGAACACCCACAAAAAAAAAAAAAATTTTTCTTCGCTCCACACGCATTTTCTGAAAGAATGGGTATAAAAAATAAGATCTGTAAAAAAATCTGGCCATCTGTAGTGCAAAAATGCCATGGAAATTTGACCTAAAGGCTAAAAATGGGTGCAGTGAAATAACGCCCAAGGAAATAACGCCCATGGGCGTTATTTCCCACTCAAAAAGGAAATTACGCCCATGGGCCTTATTTCCTTTTTAAAAAGGAAATAAAGCCCATGGGTGTTATCACCTTTTGCTGATGGGTGTTATTTCCTTTTTCGAAGAGAAATAAAGCCCACGGACGTTAAAAACGAATTAAAACAAGCTGATTGAAGAATTAAGTATATGGTTTTCTTTATTTCAATAAATTTGAACATATTTGTTATGTTTTTATAAGGCGGGGTGCAATATCGCCTTGTGAAATAAGCCCTTTAAGGCCTTATTACACTATTGAAAGTGAAATAAGGCCTTTATTTCAAAAAAGGCTTTATTACACTTCGAAAGAGAAATAAAGTCTTAAAGGCCTTATTGCTCTTTCATTTTTTTTAATGAAACAATAATATTCTAATTCTTTTTGTATTTTATTGAATAGTTACACACAAATTTCACGTTAACCAAAGTGGGAAACGTGGCACGCGGAAGGACATCACCGTGGCGGTAGCCACGGCTATGGCACACACCCGGAGTTGGAATGGCGTAGCCCAGGGTTATTTTTTGAAGCGCGGCCGAAGGCCGCCTACGCGGAAAGGTGTCCTGCACCTAAAAATCGTGGATCGGGCCTCCGTAACTATAATCCGAAGGGGGAAAAGCAATATTTTGTTTCTGTGAAAAGTTATTAGTGAAAAACCGAAAATTGTCCGGGGTCAGATCCCCAATTCGGGGCCCCATCCACGTTTTTTATGTGCAGGACACCTTTCCGCGTAGGCGGCCTTCGGCCGCGCTTCAAAAAATAACCCTGGGCTACGCCATTCCAACTCCGGGTGTGTGCCATAGCCGTGGCTACCGCCACGGTGATGTCTTTCCGCGTGCCACGTTTCCCACTCTTTTCTCACAGGGTAATTTGTGAAAAAAATGCTAATCAATAGTTCGTGTTAGAGCCATGGGCTTTATTTCTTTTTGCAGATGGGCGATATTTCCATTTAAAAAGGAAATAAGGCCCATGGGCGTTATTTCCTTTTTGAATGGGAAATAACGTCCATGGGCGTTATTTCCTTGGGCGTTATTTCACTGCACCCTAAAAATGCACTAAAAAATGGAATATGTCTTTATTGGCTAATATCTCCTAAACTAGTAATTTTAAGAGAAATAACGACATAACGACTTTTACTTAGATTGGAGTCAGGAGTAAATTCCCCATATAAAGGTTGTACCTGCGAATGTCCTTTCAAGGACTTTTAATAAGTCGAAGTAAATTTTTTATTTTTCATTTTTTTGTAATGGTCAAATAAAATACTTGCAAAATTATGGATTAGATAAGCTATACATCGTTTGGTAGGATATTAACCACAGTTTAATAATAACATTACATTTTAATTTTACCAACATTTCTGCAATGGTTGGTTGACATAAAACTGAGAAAAACTGTTTTTACATTTCTAAAAACATGCAATATGGTATAGTTCAGGGGTCAAAGCTCTAATTCTCTTCCCTCCAAATGCGTTTTCTGAAAGTTTGGGGGTAAAAGACAAGATGTGTACAAAAGTCTAGCCATCTGTAGTGAAAAAATGCCATGGAAATTTGACCTAAAAGCTGAAAATGCACTAAAAAATTGTATATGTCTTTATTGGCTAATATCTCGTAAGCAAGTTTTTCATAGAGAAATAATAACAAAGACTTTTATTAAGAATGGTATCAGGAGTAAATTCTCCATACACATTTTTTTCCTGCGAATGTCCTTTTAAGCACCTTTCATAAGAATGTTTTTTTTCTTATTAGTTCAAATTTTTTTTCTATAGTATAATATGTATATATTTTAGTTAAAAATTTAGTTTTGCCAGGAAACCGGTACTGAACTGTCAAAAAGAAATACATTCATAATAAACGTGTAATTGTGACCTCTAGACCAAGAAATTTAAAATAAAAATACTTCTGATAAGGCACCACAATGGAAAATAAATACAAAAGCGTGTTCTTAATTGGTAAGTCTTTAAAACTAAGTAAATATGGGAAAATAAATAAACAAATTGTTCTACAGAGGTAATAAGAGTGGGCTGAAAATATTTAAAATAAATATTAATAGATATTACAATCAAATGCAGTAAAAAGTAGCACAAGCCAAAACAATGATTCCTTGATTTTTCTGCCTTCCTGCCTGTTTGAAGCATACTTTTAGGGTATTTTTCACATGTAGATATACAAAATTATTACAAAAGAAGTAGACTTGACAGCCAAACGTGTAAATCAATTTAAAGAAGCGGATGAAATTAAAGTAAAAGGCCGATAATAGTAAAGTTTTAAGATATCGTTAGAAGGGATGAGCTGTTTTAACTATGGGCGAGTTTACTGTGGTATCTTTTCGTATGGCTGTTCCAAAAGTTTGGCGATTGATAATATTCTGTCGACATGATATTAGTGTGGTCAATAGAGTAAGTTGCTTCGATGCCGCAAATGACACAGACTGCAAGACGCACACTAAACAATGATTTTTGGGGGTTCAACTATCCCCCTTATTTGAAAAAATAGAATAGGTCAAAAATGCATTATAGAATGAAATTTATATTAAAAATCTTTAATTCTTAAAGCTTCATAGACCTAATTTATGTTTTTTTTTTTGAAGTAGTGATCATATCGTTACCCTTTTTAAAAAAAAATAGAGAGATAAAGAGTTTAACAGTGTCTCGCTTTAATATTTAGGACAGTATGAAAATTTTGATAGATAAGATCTTAATTTCTTCGCTAGAGAATTTTATAAAATTCCAAATTATTGAACATAATTCATGTAACAAATTTCAAAAAATAAGAAAGCAAAAACAAACTAAATTAAAATCCCCAAAAACTTATTTCGACTTCATTGGAAGTTTTGAAAATTCAACAAACGAAGCATTTAGAATTAAAAAAAATGTAATTCTTTCTGAGTCAAAACCTAAATGGCTGGCGTACACCTTTAATTTCTTCTGTAGTTATTAACTAATACACAATGTTAGCTAAATAGTTTATCCATGTGGCAACCTTAATTTTGCAACTGTAACTGCTAGCAGAGTATCGTTATAATCAGTCCCGATAAGAATACCTTCATCTGGTCAGCTAAGCCGCGTCTGCGTACAGCTAGTCTTTACTATCTAGAAATTTTTTCTGACAGAGTGGCTTGGGTGCCACTTTCCCTGATGACAGCGTGTACCTCGTTTTGTCTTCGAACAAAATTATTATCAACTGAAATAATTGTTAAGGATTAGAATGCATGTACATATGTTAATAGTGAAGTACGCCCAGATAGGAAAAATATGAACCCTTTGCAAAACTGACTTAAAATCTGACTTTAAATTTAGTTTTAACAGACTAGAATTCGCCGTTGGAGGTTAAAACTTATATGCAGACACGAATAATAATGAGAGTTGCATATAACAAACCGCACTAGGGTAGTAATGTGAGTTTCTGGGAATTTAAAAATCCGGGTCCAACGGGTATTTCGGTTCCTATTCCTTACTGAAACTAAAAAGCAACAATAAATTCTTCAAAACAGAAAGTATAAAGAATTTTCTTTTTTAATAAGAAGAAATATATGGGTGCTTTTAGAAGCTCAAAACTCAAAGCATAGTCTACTTTTCGTATTTTACTTTATCACATCCTTAAACCTGTGGGTCTGTAAATCATTCCGATTTCCTTATTTTTAGGACATTTTCATATTTTTTTTCAAGCCTGCTGCATCCGATTATGGTTTCATTTGCAATACTTTTTAGGCTTTGGAAAATAGTTGATTTTTCCAAGAAACCAGTTTAAGGTTTTCTGCATCACTTCAGTAAAGTGCATTGTGTAGAGGAGGCCTCTTAAGTATCCGAATTACTTCAGCAACCACATGACGCTTTAGCGCCAAGACACTGACTGTTTGGGGAGAAAAAATTGGGGAGAAAGAAAAATACAGCGAGAGAGATAGAGAGAGAGGTAAATAAACGACAAGACTATGGCAAATTGGGGCAGCGCCAACGGTGAGCAAGTGCAATTTGTCTGCGCTCAATAATACTATGTTTAGAAGAAATGCGGTTAGGCCATGCGAACGTACAAATTCACACACATTCACAAGCATGTGCATTGAAATGTATGTATATGTATATGTATAAATATATATGGGTGTTTCCACGGTCGCGAACAGTACGTTCGTACGCGTTTATGGGCCAAAAAACAAAGTAAACCTAGGTTTTTGTTTTTTTTTTTTTGCTACTTTGATAGCATTTTGGAAGGTAAATTTTAGGTGCAAGAGGCAGGTTTGTTCGATTTTTAGTTTA
The DNA here is from genome assembly GCA_951509765.1 of Sphenella marginata. NCBI lineage: Eukaryota > Metazoa > Arthropoda > Insecta > Diptera > Tephritidae > Sphenella > Sphenella marginata. The sequence continues at coordinate 30,893,852 of OX608082.1, read as the reverse complement.
GACTGTGGGGGCAATAAACATGTGGTCGCGAACGTACGCAAAATGGAAGTGACTTTTTTGTGCAACTGGAAAAATTCAAAATTCAGCGAAATGGAATGGATTTTTTCAAAACGGTTGATAACATATTGAAGTGGCATAAAGTGACTTTCTTTTCGTTTATTTAGCTTTAAAATATCTTCAGTACATTTTTATATATACGCTTAAATACCGGTCGCGAACGTACGGGTCGCGAACGTACGATTTTTCCATACACTCTCTTTTCCTATTTTCGACATAATTTTTTACAAATTATATGAATAGGAACACTTAATTCACAAGTTTAAATCTTATATGTTGTATTTATAAAGAAAGAAGATAGCATAAATTATTAGACTCTACTGAAATCCCGCGGCTCACACCGAAAGACTCGAAAGTGGCTTGCATAACATAAAGTATACTCACTATAATGTATGGTTGGAAAATTTATGGATAACTTCATTAAAATTATTCAAAACCCTATGATCCATTATTAACCATGCAAAAAAAGTATATTAACACCTATTTTTTCTTGCTTCAGTTTTTGGTAGGAAAAAATATATCAAAATGCAAAACGGTCGCGAACGTACGCAACTTTGAGAATTAAAAAAAAATGTTTGGTAAATCCTTCAAGAGAAGTAGTTTTGGTTTTCAATTAAGTGCACTCAACTGGCTTTAGCAATGTAGTTCTAGACATATCCTTACACTCCTTGAGAAGTGGTAACAAAAAATGTATTTTTTTGGTCGCGAACGTACGATCCAGGAAGAGTTAAAAGTTTCAATAAAAATTTACAGTTAAGACATCGTCGTTCACTCTTCTTTCATTTTGATGGTCTTAACTGATATTCATGGGGGTATTTTGTTGCAAAAAAGGATCGCTAGTATAAGTCGAACAAGTGAAAAAATTGAAAAGAAACAGGCCTTTAAAACTGGCTGGAAATGAAAAAAAAAATTTTCATGTTTCAAGCCCAATTTTTCATAAAAAAAATTTAAATCAACTTCCAAAGCTTTATATTTATAAAAATTTGGATAATTTTGTATAACAGGGTTAAACAAGAATTTATTTTTATTAAAATTTAAAATTTTTGCTCTGGTTGACCATTCTACGGAAATGCCCATATATAAGTATGTACATACATATCGAACCCTTGCGAGAAACCATCGTAAGAAGAAAAAATAAAATTTTACTGGAGAGTACCTTGTTTTTTAATTTTATCATTTTTGATTTATAGAAAAAAATTTAGTTATATAGGTATTACAAGTAATATTTTTTATTCTTAGAAAAATTCGTAGTTTGCAAAAAATCTTAACAATCTTAAGTTCATACAAAGTTATAAGATAATGCAAATATGCAAATAGCTACAGGAACTCTTAAGTTGAGCGACAATCAGTACATCAAGTTACTTACTACCTTATTCTAAATATTTGTATAGGTATGATCAATCAAATTATTTCGCGCTTGATACGAAAAAGCGGACACATTTTTAGCATAACCGTACGGACTTCAGCTATAATATTTAACCAGGAGGAATGCACAACAAACTTGCATCAAAAATTAATTTTTGAACAAATGTCAGTTACGTTAATTTCGCCTAAAAGAGTCGATATGTTTGCACATATACATAGATATAAGCTTATCCGCTACATGTTGCTCTCACTTTTAACGCCACATGCACTCAACTGACAGTCTGAGTAACTGTTCGTGGACTTTTCGCGATTCGCACCATTTGGACAGCGTTCATACAAACCCGATCTAGAAAACTTGCAGTAAATAAGGGAGCTAGTTGTGAAATTGTAAAAATTAAGTCCAACAGTTTACACATATTTTGCTTAAGGCAGTGGTTTAAATTTTTTTTAAGTACATCTCCGTAACACTACACCCACCACAGGTAAATTAAAGGATGCTCTAGGATAAGTTTACGAAAAGAGGTTGCCCTTTCGAATAAAATATAAAGTAGAGCTACTGCGATTGTTGTAAAGTCCAAACACTGATACAAACCTTTGCTCCACTGGGTGGAACATACATACATACACACGAATACTCAATTTAGCGCTGGAACTCATTGGCAAAGCTATTCTCATTTATTGCTGCTACGTATTTATTTACATATGTACATATCTGTTTGTTTGTATGTATATTTTTATATGCACACCCGGTAGCCCCAACAACTAACACGAACGCATACAAGCGCATCACAGTTTGTTGTTTGCTATTGCCTCTCAAAACACACCATATAACTAACATACATTCATATACATACATACATACATATATATGCATATATATATTTATATTAACTAAATGCACCAACAATTTATATGGTATGCGCAGCCTTGAATTAGTTCGCTGCACTCGCGTGACGATATATTTATGTACGAGTGTACAATGGCAAACACCAAAGTTGATAGGAAGGAACGGGCGCGAATGTGTGTCGGCATCGGTAACCAGCCATATAAAATCACTCTTTCCTCCAACGCCGCTCCATCTAACATACATACATAAATACTGAAACAGGCGGCGTGCATTGCGCATATTTCTTGCTCTTCTTTCCTTTCGCTTTCCCTGCCTTTCCATCCCTTTCGCCGTATTTTATTGTTAGCGACACTGCTTACAGCGCGGCAACGAGTAAGCAGCGCTGCAAAATGTTTCGATGCGATTTTCTAGGTTCAGTTTGATCGGTTTTAGCTGACTTGTTAATGACAGTGACTGAACGGCTGTGACGGTTGCGTTGGCAGCATCATAGTCAAAATATAGGCGATTAAAAGTATAAGTGCTATGAATGCTCTCTTTGTTGTTGCTGATGCTTTCTGTGGGTATAGGTGCTGTTTATTCAAACTAAGCATCAGTTGTTCCAGCAAACTTTTGAAAAGAAACTGAATAGGTAGTTTTCTTAAATAAAGTGCCCATACCCCTAAAATAGTTTATGTATATCTTCATCAAACTTAATCTTACATTTTTCTGGTAAATGAAATGAGTTTACATTAAAAACTTCAACGTTGATGAAAATTTAAGGTGAAAAACCCACTTTTCTGTGAAACGAAGCAAGTTTCAATGTTACTATAAATTATGAAATTGTTAATATTATATCCCATCTGTGCTGAAAATGATTCCGAAGTTTGATAAAATACGTAGCCGATGGCATTTATCAAAATTTCTAGTTTTACTTGTTTGTTGCACCACTTCTAGTTTATTTCAAAAATTTTAACGAAATTTATGTACATATGTACATACATATCGCACACTAAATCAAAAAGAGTCACAACTCAAAATCTGAGTAACTTTCAGTTAATTGCTTCTGGATCGCAAAAAAGTGATTTGATTTTTAAAAACTTGACATCACTGTCCTCTTTAAAGAGTAACGATAATAGTCAAAAAGAAAAATATTGTATGTACTGGCTGCACTACTTTTTATTAGGCAATCTATGCCAAGAAAGCGACCTAAAAAAATTTTGAGTTGTGACTGTTTTTGATTTAGGCTGATGAATGAGACCAAGCTGGGGAAAGCGAAATATTCTCGAAAAACTAATTTTGTAGTTTTGAATCTGAAAATGTAATCAAGATCAAAGTTGTATACAAAGTAAAAAAACTCCCCAAATTTTTATTTCTGCTAAGAGTAAAATTTGAATGAAAAAAAAAATTTAATCAGAAATGATCAGTACTTTTTTTTATAATGACACTGTTGTACTTGAAAGATCCTGCACACATGCTTTAGGTAGGACATTTCTTTATAATTCGGATACGCTGAAACCAAAGCTAAGTCTTGTTAGATTAATCGCACACTTCTAATGTATTCCCAATTTCTTTATAAATAGATAATAACAACTTCATTCTTTCTTTAAATATATCCTGATTTTATTTCGGTGCAATTTCCGTGGGTTTTAATGAAAATAATTGATTGATTAACTCAACTCTGAAATATATTCAGTACGAATACACAATGGGCTTTACGAACAGGAAACTTGTTACAAGCATAGCGTAAGAAGTTCATTGTTTTATTAGTCTGTCCAAAATGTCAACACCATAAAACTGAAACCAAAGACAAGACTATAAAGCAAAGAATGATATAACTGCATGCTCGTACCACAAACCAATGATTAAGAAACGGTGCGTAAAAAGAAAATATCAAACATGCAGAAAATTTTTAGAATGTGATTGTGTATCTGGCCTAGACCTAGAAAAGGAAACGTTGCTGCTACAGTTGCTGGTGTTGTTGATTTCTATAAAGCGCTCGATGTCCAACAGTTGCTGGGACTAGCGCTGTCGAAGTTATTGCTGTGGTGATTATTGTTGTCGTTTGCACTGCAATTCCGCTCTCCTTCCTTGTAAATGAAAAAATATGCCTAAGCACACAAACTATCTGAGCGAAATAGCTATACATACATATGTATGTATGTATATATGTACATATATATGTTTATATGAGTTATTCATAATGATTGGCCATGTGGGGTGTTACATGTATTTATACATACATACATATACATATGTCTTTACATACATATATAAACGCTTGCAACTGCACTCGTTCGTTTGTATTTTGTAAAAACTTTGGTGCATGTACATATGTATGTATGTAGTTATTTTTTATAGATGTGTATTCACTTATTCAGTAGTCGCAGCACAGGGTGTGCTGAGTAAGTCCCCTACACCACTTTACACATGTAAATAATAGATAAAGTCTGGATGCGACCTACCGCAACATTTAAAAACGAAACTGAAAGTGTCTACATGTCTATCTCCAGTAAATAAATAAGTAAAAATTAGTTTGCAGGTAATCTTATCAGCGCACATGGCCAGTTCTCTATTCAGTATGTAATAAAACCATTATTTTTTTTATAGAAGATCGAGTTTCCTCTAGGGGCACTGAAGTTAGGTGGCCTTATCATAGGGTTTCTAAGACACAAAGTTCCTGCTCAGTCACTGGCTTGTGCTACTACATAGTAAACAAGTTATGATTTTATATCTGATTGTTTGCACGAAAATGTTTGATAAGAAAGTGATATGAATGTTTCAGTTTCATATTTCGATTAAGTAATTTTTTTATTGAACCTATCCAATGGGATACAAAGAACGAGGCGATAAAGATGCCTTGGAGAGTAAGTTTTTATTGCAAGGCTGCAAAGATCACAGGGATCATCAGAGAGTTGGAGATCGACCTCTAGCTGTGTTGTCAGAAAGCAGTGACACTCCACCGTAATAATAAAAGAAATAATTTTTAGCACAATTAAATATCGCGTGTCTAAGCTTTGTGGAGGACGAGTAGTTTACTTAATTATTTTTTGTATACCTATTATTTTATTTTATTATTTTCCTCAGGCCTAGACGACCGTCTTACGCGAAAGCTTATTTAATTTATTTGTTCTTTAGAGAAGTGGAGGGTACCTGTAACACCTTAAGTATTTATGGGGGGTGAACATCTGTGAGGTATAAGCGCGGCGTTGGCCTGCTCATTTTCGCTGGGTAAAAGTCCGATTTGGGATTACAAAACATAAACTATATCTTCGGAATATTTCATAAGCTGATTGCAAATTACAATAGCATGCATGCAAATGAATTTTTGCAGGCAAATGCTTGAAAGCAAAAAAATATACATACTACGAACTTCAACTTGGTACCTTCAGTAAAGTAGGAAAGCACTCAATCGACATATTTTTGCTTATTCTATGACATCAAAACTGTGTACAATATTAACATTTTTATACCCAGCGTACTAGTACTAGTACAAGGGTATTATAATAATCGAGTTAGATATAGAGTTCCTCATATGAAAGTTCTTAGGTTGAAAAGAGGAATTGATTAAGGCATGTCCGTCCGTCTGTCCGTTCGTGTACACGATAACTTGAGTAAAAATGTAGATCTTTGCATGAAATTTGTTATACAGGTTACTTTTTGGCCAAGGTAGGTTGCTATTGAAAATGGGGGAAATCGGATAATAACCACGCCCCCTTTTTGGATATCGAAAATTGCGAAAATCACATAAATTGACATAACTTGCATAAAAACTGAGGAATTTGATATGCAGGCTACTTTCTGGCCAAGGTGAGCTGCTGTGAAAATTGTCGAAATTGGATGATAACCACGCCCACTTTTTCGATATCGAAAATCACATACATTAACATAAGTTGAGTAAAACTTGAGATATTCTCATGAAATTTGGTACACAAGTTACTTTTCGGCCAAAGCATGATGATAACCACGCCCACTTTTTTGATATAGAAAATTTCAAATAAGATTCTAGGGCCTATATCAGTGCCAAGTCATGGTATTTGTATCTCGTTCTGAAAACTAACGCTGGGTATTTAATGTTAGGTTCACCCGATCTTAGACTTCCTTACTTGTTTATTTTATGTTCTTTCTGAAGTCCATCAAGAGTCCTTCTAAGATCAGGCAAAGTATTATTTGTAAAGACTTACCTATGACATGATCTAGCTGGTGCAGTGAAATAACTCCCAAATGAAATAACTCCCATGAAATAACTCCCAATGAAATAAGTCCCAATAAAAATGAAATAATTCCCAACTTTAATAAATGAAATAACTCCCAAAGAAGGAAATGAAATAACTCCCAATATTTGGCAGTTATTTCACAATGAAACCACAAGTCCCCAAAAAAATGAAATAACTCCCAAACGAAAAAAGTCCCAAAAAATGAAATAACTCCCAAATCAAAATTTGAAATGGTATATTTTTACAATATAATCAGTTACAATGAAATTTGAAAAATACAGGACAGCTTTGGACATGCGAATTAATGTCATTGAGGCATTTGGGTTTGAGATTCGACGAAGTAGTGCCGCAGGCGAAAATTTGACTTAGGTCAGATCCCCAATTCGGGGCGTGATCCATGGTATTTATGTGCAAAACTCCTCTCCGCATTGGCGGCCTTCGGCCGCGCTTCAAAAAATAACCCTGGGCTACGCCATTCCAACTCCGGGTGTGTGCCATAGCCGTGGCTACCGCCACGGTGATGTCTTTCCGCGTGCCACGTTTCTCACTTTTTCACTTTTTGGGCTCAGCCTAATGTGCCATTACAACAACCACATGAAAATTACAGAAAATTGTGAGCTTTAACTGCAAATAACTTTTGAACGGTTGAAAAAAATCTCATTTCAGATTCTAAATCTAGACGTGGGTAATTGTTTACGTGGGGTACCGAGCGCTAATACACAACCAAAAATGTTGAGATATGTATCAGGAGACGCGCTTTGGTCCCAGGAGCATGAATATAACTCCGCTGAACCATTATTTTTGGTAGTTTGCGAGATATTTGCAGTTAAAGTCATTTTCATGTGGTTGTTGTAATCATATTGCCCTGTGAGAAAAGAGTGGGACGCGGAAGGACATCACGGCAACCACCCGGAGTTGGAATGGCGTAGCCCAGGGTTATTTTTTGAAGCGCGGCCGAAGGCCGCCAATGCGGAAAGGTGTTCTGCACATAAATACCATTGATCACGCCCCGAATCGGGGATCTGACCTAAGCCAATCTCAGATTCATGATCATAAGTCGAAGGTGATAATGAAAAATGAAAATTTGGAATATAAAAAAAATGTACTGACTTTAGTTCGCCTTCTTAATGCGAATTAATGTCAATGACGTTAGTTCGCTAAAAATATGCATAACAAAAATGAAATAACTCCCATTAAAAATGAAATAACTCCCAATGCCTGGATTACAAGCAATGAAGTAAGTCCCAAAAAATGAAATAACTCCCAATTTCCAAAAATTATGAAATAACTCCCAAAGATATTTTATTGGGGATTATTTCATTTGGGAGTTATTTCATTATGAAATAATTCCCAGTTAAAATTATGAAATAAGTCCCAATGAATTGGGAGCTATTTCATAATGAAATAAGTCCCAACTTGCATGGAAAATATTTGGGAGTTATTTCATTTTTTTGTTGGGAGTTATTTCATTTGGGAGTTATTTCACTGCACCGATCTAGCTTACTACGACAAAGAATGGTATACCTAAGAGATTGCACATCATCTTATAGATATGTATATCGATAAGTAGATCTCTAATTTACTGATTCTCTTAATTGAACACTGGATCTTCGCCCACTTAGCTGGGTCTTAGGATGAGCAAGCGATTACAATGGTCTTGCGGACAAAGGAGGGAGTACTACTTCAACAACAACCGCGGCACAAGCAAATTTTTTTGAGTTGGACGGTGAGAACGAAAGAGAGGAACAGGAAAAAGAACACGGTTAAATATTTTAGCCTAAATTTAAAACTTTTCGGGGCTACATATATGACCAAACCAAATTTGGTTTAGAATTAAATTTACGCCGCTCGTCATAAAAATGCGCGTAATAAAAATATTTAAATTTTAAACCGAAAATGTTTTTAAAAATTTTTTATTTTTATAAAAAATGTTAGTACTTGAACCGACGTGCCCCAAATCAGTGCTTAATGCTCTACCTATTGAGCTACGGCGCACTCATGAATTTTGTGAGAAGAGTACACATATTCGCTATCTATACGACTTTTGTTGTATTTTTGTTTATCCCAGTTAAGTTTTAAATCTAAACAGGAATTTTGGGATTTATTGCAAAAAATTTTTTAAAAGTGTGTAAACCAATGAATGGTTTACAATTTAGGCTCAAATTTTTAGCCGTAAAGAGGATGAGTAAGCTGAAGGGACAGGAATCTACGATGAGGGTAGCGAGGAGAAAAGGAAAGCAACTTTTTGGGTATAACTACGTATGCTGGGTCTACTAGTAGTATAAATAACCCAAATTCTGTCATAATATTTCTTTCCCAAGCAATTATTATCGGCTGTAGGTAAAATGCAAATGTACGGAGTACCACACATTCGTACTAATTTGTTATTTAAAAATGTTCAGCCTTGATCTCATTTGAACTTCCGAGTATAGCTGTTACAACAACACGCCACAAAATTGCAACGACAATCACCCTGTATGTCGCCATATGCGATGCAAGTCGACAATTTATGATATTTTAACATGCAAACTGCATTCATGTATTATTAGCCATTAAGACGGCTGAGGCTGGGGGAATGGGTATCGTAAATGCTCGATGAGCTTATACATCTAAAGACCAAAAATCGCGCCAATGAGCGCTGCTTGCAGTTGCGTAGCTGCAACAAAGAACAACAACCAAAGCAACGCACAATGAAATCTAAAAACGCTATCGTACATAAACAACAAAACAATACGCCAACGAAAACTAAAATGAAAAGTAAACGAAAATGTGCAATTGAAAAATGCTTTTCTGTCGAGTGTAACATTAGAATGCACAAACATTGAAATTGGCAGGAAGCGGAGTGGGCAACAAGCGGTCAGAGGCGACAAAACGCATTAGCAGACGAAACGCCATACCACCCGACAAATGCCCGAACGGACACAACGCCTATTAGAATGTGGATAACACATCCATGTATACGGGGGTGGGCGGGTGCTTATAAGGCCGCCTGCAACTAGTAGTTTAGACGTTTCGTTTTCTGTTTTGGCATGCACTGACAATGCACATGCACATGCACATATAAACTGAAGCAATTTACGTGGCTGGCTGCCACAATAACTGCTTAACTGCCTGACTGCCTGGCTGACTGTCAGTTATTGGTGCGGGGTCGGTAGTGCTGGCGGATTGCATGTTGTCCATGTCCCCATTTGAGTCAAGTGACGTGCTATCTGTTGCCTTCTCTCAGAACTTTGACTCTATCAGTTGAATGTCGTCGGTGCCGTCGGCTGTGGTTATAGCGGTGGCGGTGGCGATGGAGGTAGTGGTGACGATGACGGCGCTGCAACAACTACCTATGGTCGCGTCTAATGCCAATACCCCAAAGCACTGCCATTGCCATGCACTTAAACGATGTTGTTGTTTGCATATTGTTGTTCTTATGCATACATATACATACAATATGTTCATATGTATGTTTTCACACTTATTATTGCTTACATTGTTTGTGTTCTGATAATAGTTGAGCTTGTTTTTGTTGCAATTTGTTGTCGCATTTTATGAATTCACTAGCTAGATCACTAATTGATCTCAGTGTGGCGGTCGCTGTTCTGCCGTCTGAATGCCGAATCGCCTATTGGTTTATTCACCATTTAAATTATATATCTACAAATGTATATATGTATGTACATATAAATATGTATGTTTAGGCAAAATTTTATGTTATACATACATATGTTTTGAATATACATATGTATGTATTTGTTGCCGGCGCTGGTGCTGCTGGTTTTGTTGGTGTTGTGGCTGTTTGCCACTGCATGACATTCAGTGTCACTGTGTCTATTATTATTTTATTTTAATTTTTTCTACTACTTCGTATTTATTGCAGTTTCACCAACTGTTTGCCACAAACAATATCAGCAATACTAAATAAAATGTGTATTGGGGTGCCCTCATTTCTTAAATTTGGTTTACTTGGTTGGTATCGTGGAGGGATAACACACATGCCGGGAAAGCATTCGCCATACCTGGGTTCAGCTTCGAAATTTGGTTTAACGTCATTTAAATCGTTCGGACTTTCTTCGTTTATCTACTATTTTTGCACTCTAATCTACAAATTCTCCCTTCCCCTACGTTTTGCACCTCTTTTGTCTCTAGGTTTTATTTTAAAAAGTCTCTATGACTCAGAAAACTCCTTAAAACACAAATAAAATGGCCATGCTTTTCCGAGGTTGAATTCGTAAAGTCAATTGAGAAATACTTCCGAGAATATTTACAAAAGTATGTATGTAGGTTGGGTGAATTTCGGTATATATTTAGTATAAATTGAAATTAAATGAATTTATTGTAATAAGAAACCTTAAGATATAATAGGTTTAGGTCACTACTAAGAGCCAGGATTCAGCAAAATTTTGATGGCGTTGTGGGATTGCTCCAATAGAAATGCTTTAACCTTTACTACCTTTATAACTTCATAACATACCAACTATTGTTGCGAAAAATAGAATCACTCTAAATAATCTCAATAACCTAAAGCGCGAGACGACTCCACCTACTTTTCCATAAAGATTTACTGATGGATGACTGGATGTGGAAGATTAAAAATCTTTGGTTATATAATTTATTTTATATTTTTATATTATTGACAAAGTGGTAAATCGTAAGAACAAATTGGAAGCAGCATACCAAAAATTGGAAGAGCAGGTCGGTCATAATCTGCTCTTAGGCGTAGATAGGGTAGATATCGAAACACTTGCAACATAAGCTTTTAATTTACGGGAGCACTTTTACAACTTTTGTTCTGCCTAGTCTCATATAAACACGTCCTAAAATCTTTGGAGTATTTATTTTTTATTTTTTTCACGAAAACAGCACATACCGACAGCTGAGTGCAATATCACTCTGAGATAGAACGTTTTTGAATCGAATTCTCATATAAACATATTTCAAAATAGGCTGACTTCAACTCAGCCGTCATTATTTGAGTGCTAAAAGTTTAAAATTCAGTATGGATTCATTTCAAAGTTAAGATATTTTTAATGTTGGATCCATAACAAGCTCTGAAATGGCGGACAACCTAGTGTATATGTATGTATGTATGCATTGATTGATGGTATTGTTGCTGGTATTGTTGCCATTGCAATTTATTATTTTTAATGTATATGTGCGCCTTGAAAACGAAAATGCAGTCAGCAAATCCAGCAATTCATGGCACTTACACAAACATACAGAAAAATATGTAAATGTGTGTAATAAAGATGATGGCTCAGACAGTAACCGCTTGTCTGCTTGAGTTTCCACCGTCTCACCTTTTCCAATCCCAGAATTTCCCAACTTTACACCACCATTGTTTTGAGTAGCAAATTGAATGAATGGTTAGCTGCTTGACTGCTTATTTTATAGACTGGGTAGGCTAAGTCTATTATACGTCCGTTTGTCGGGAACTTTCCCTCTCGTTGCTTTCCATTTTTTATGCTTAAAATAAGATTTTGCTACTTTGAAACGATGAGGAGGATGTTTGACAGTGGTCTTTCTACACCTTTGCATACATACATACATAGATAGGCATTCGTAACACATATGTATTGTGTTTACAGATATTTTACTTGCTGACTAAATTGCTGGTTACTTACGATAATTATATGTATAAACATGATTTACAAATGTGCATATACTAGCAATCTTTTGCCTAAAGTCTGTTGGTGAAATTTTCCAACGCTTTTCTCTTGAGCTTATAATTAAGCACGCGACATCCCTTAAATACTAAAATGGAAGATTAAGTTATTATGTGTTGATGTATGGTCACGAGCACACAAATATCAGTTTAGTTGAAA